>CM051028.1:30023328-30250828 GCA_027627225.1 Congeria kusceri | reverse complement strand
GTCATCTACGGATGCCCAGTCTCGTTTGGGTGCACTGAAAAGAGGCATGTGTCCATCCGAAAGCAGGGGATTGGGGAGACGGAGTTGGTCGGTATGAATCATCTGCAGGGGTGTAGACGGTGTATGGTTCCACATCTTGGAGAGGTGAAGGAGGTGCATAGTTTGGTGTGGGAGATGATTGTACTTCTGGGAGATGGGGAAGCAATTGGGTCAAAGTAGGTTTACCGGATACTGCAGAGGGAATGGTCAAAAGAGGGGATGCTGTAGAAATAGGTGCAGAGAGCTCGTCTTGAAGTGGTGTTGAAGGAGTGACTTGGGGTGTCGTGCATGGGTCCGGGATTACAATTTCTTCAGTTTGACTCACGATTTGGTTTTCATTGTTGAAAGAAGGTGCTAGTGTGTTAGAGAAGTCTTCAGTATTAAGATATATAGGTGTTGGAGAGCGGAGTGACTGTACGTCTTCTTCAGCTAAGCGAAGAGCCTTCAAAACGATGTCTTCCCTCTTCCGGATTGAATGTACATAGCCTGACCTGATTCCAAGGCGAGCATAGATTTCTTCAATGACAGGGATACTGTCGTGGTCGGTTAGCCAGCGGCCGGTTGGTTCGATAGCATCTTTCACCAAATATTGTTGCCTTTTGAGATTGTCGATAGCACGGCGGTCGCTAAAGATACTTCGAGCCAGTCTGACTTGATAGACGACAGTGTCTGATTCAATGAAGGCTTTGATGGTGTCAAGGGTGATGAAGATAGATAGAAGTGTAAGAGAATCAGTTGCTTTCCTCTTAAAGGAGCGGGTTGGTCTTTTGAGGGCTTCTTCCCACTTTGATGTCCGTTCTTCGATGCCCGGATTCCTACCGGTGCACCACTTCGCCATCAAATATCTGGCATACTGTGCTTCAGGAGTAAGTTGTCCATCAACGTCATGGATTTCAGCATACCTGATTGGATCTGACGAGAAATAGAAAGAGCATCTGGACGAGAATAGTTCCTTGGGTGCGTTCTGCATGTTTACTGGATGCTTTGTTTTGGCATGGTGCCTCAAGTCACCAACTCGCTTAAATTCTCTCATCTTGTCGCCCACACAAAATGGACATATGACATCGTCATCAGGCACTTTTGATGAATTCTGAAACATACACAATTTTCGTCTAATCACTGGTAGAAACATAGCATGGTGCACATCTGATGTCTAGCAGAAATAACAATCAACACAGGATAAATCGCAGCTGGGTGATCAGGCCAACTTTATTATCTCCAGAGAGCTCTGTAATGCGCGCGCCTTCTTCGTATAAAAATGTACATCAGTCTTATGTGACCACCTTTCACTAAACTCTGCTACTATGATTAGGTATGACTTATTTGTCTATTTTGTAGAATATTTATCATGAAATGACGAAAATCTTGATATACTGAGGGCTTTTAATGTACATAAAATATAAATACTGTGTAATGAAAGTGTGTTGACATCAACATCATACTGTTTCATTTCAAATTACTGTTGCACTTTGAGAGTGGATTTAAACGTGTGTACCCATTTAGGTAAATGAGTGCCTTTGTATCTCATCAGTCTGTCAACATGTATTGCTTTAGCTTCTGCCAAGGCTGACTTCTTCACCATATATACAATATCGTCTACTTTTTTAGTGATGACATATGTGCCTTTCCATTGAGGGGACAATTTGTTGCATATACCAGGACGGCGTGTTGTGTCTTGCAACCAAACTGGATCACCGGTATTAAAAGGTCTAACTTTTGCATGCAAGTCATAGTGACGTTTGCGATACTAAATTTTGTTACTTAGAACTTTTCTTGCTAGGTTGTGAATTGTTGTCAGATTGAAATTTTGTAACATATGTTTCAGGTTGATCCAATGCATCACACTGAGGTGGCAGGCCAATACATGCTTGTAAAGGCAAGACAATTTCACGACCGAGGACCATTCGGTTTGGCGTTTGTCCAGTACTGGAATTAACAGAGGAACGGTATGCCATCATAACCTGGGGAAGAAAGGTATCCCATGACCTGAGATTGGAGGAACAGTACATTGTCAACACAGTCCCAAAGCGGGATACATAAGTATCAACAAAAGCCTTTGCAACCGTTTGTGCCGCTTGATTGGGCAGTGCGACAGCTTCGGTCCAACGTGTTAAACAGTCACATATGACAAGAACATATGAATTGCGAGATTCAGATCTTGGAAGTGGCCCATAAATGTCTACAGCAACACATTCAAGTGGAGCCAATACAACTGAGTTTCCAAGAGCTGACTTCATTGGTTTGTTTGTTTTACGAGCTGCACATTTTGTACACTGGAGACAATATTTTTCAAAATATTCTTTTATGTCTGGCCAGTAGAAAGTTTGACGCACTTTGGCCAGTGTCTTGTCAGCACCTAGATGACCACCTGAGGGTATATCATGGAAACAATGAACAACATCATTGTATCTATTTGTTGGGACAATAATCTGAGTCTGAAACTGATCATCACTCTCAAACCAAGTACGACAAAGTAGACCTTGCGGTATTCTCAATCGATCCCACATGCGCCACAGTGTTTTAACTGTAGAAGACTTGTCGCTGACTGTTTGCCATTGTGGTCGTACTTTTGACTGTTGCTTGAATTGCATAATAACTTGAAGTTCCGGGTCACAACGTTGTTCATCTCTAATGTTGTCAGCTGACCAGTTGGGAAGGTTAGCCATAGTGGACTTGAACAGAACATTATCAGAATCTGGAGCTTGTTTAACAACTCTGGCTGGAACAGGTGGTTGATCACTCGAAACAGTTGATCTGTTTATTGTGTCCACCGGTGTTTGTACACTTTTGGGATCTTGTTCAAGATTTCCGCTTTGCTGTTTAGCAAACTTTGAGCATGGGGAGCGTGCCAATGCGTCTGCATTTCTGTGTGTGAGACCTGCCCGATGGGTGACCCTCAGATCGTACGTACCAAGTTCTTCCAACCAGCGTGCAACCTGACCAGTCGGATTCTTAAGATTTCGCATCCAACTGACAGCAGCATCATCTGTCCTCAAAAGGATCGGCTGACCATAGAGATATGAATGAAATGATTTTAGTGCTTGAACAACAGCCAGAGGTTCTTTGCGTGTAACGCAGTATGAGCATTCATGATCATTGAGGGACTTGCTGTGATAAGCAATAACTACTTCAACATCATTTTGTAGTTGAGAAAAGACAGCACCAGTGGCAACATCACTAGCATCAGTATCAAGAATAAACTTTGCTCCTGGTATTGGATAACAAGTATAGGAGATGAAGTAAGAGCAGATTTCAAAGCTTGAAATGCACTGTCACGCACTAGAGCAGGGGTGATTAATCACTCCAGACTCCAGTATGCAACGGAGGTTCTTTTGGACCAGATATGTATAGGGAGCACATAAATTAACACAAATACCTTTACATCTAAACTATTTATTTACAGAAACTGATATAGATCTACTTGATACACGCATGAAAATTAAGTATTCAACAGAAGGTGATATATATTTTTCGAAAGTATCTTCATATGCAAACAATACAACAGCAAAAGTCTGTTTACCTATAACATCAGTTGATTGATTAAAACAACAATGCCTTCAATGTCCATTTACGTCATGATCCATGCAGCGTATATATATAACATAAAACCTTTAGTATTCGTTCTTGAAGCACAAACGCTAATTTAAAGGAAGAATCTTTTATGTCATTCAAGTAAGTAAATAACACTCCAAATACTTCGCGCACATACGCACACAGCTAACCAGACTTTTTATCACTCATATCGAAACCACACCGGCTCAGGGGTGGCCACACAGGCTCTGGGTTTGTCACACAGGCTCGGGATTGCCACACAGGCTCGGGGTTCACCACAAAGGGCTCGGGGTTGCCACACAGGCTCGGGATTGCCACACAGGCTCGGGGTTCGCCACATAGGCTCGGGGTTGCCACACAGGCTCGGGGTTCGCCACACAGGCTCGGGGTTCGCCACACAGGCTCGGGGTTGCCACACAGGCTAGGGTTGCCACACAGGCTTAGATATGCCACATAGGCTCTATTCTTGACAGGTCTCCGCCACTACAAGCCACATTGTACATTGCGGATCAAATATCTCACATCCCCATTTCCTCATATTCTCACACAAAACTAACACTCAGTCATCTCCAACTGATCTGGTCTCTACGACAGTTATTTCCAGACTGAATTGAACCAATGAATCTACCCCTCAGCCAAACAAAGCAACATCGGAAACTAGTCTAAATATCAACACCTTGTCACATGGTTAAAGCGTTTCCCTACCGTTATCAAAACATGGTCCTGGCATCAAAGTAAACTAACTAGGCAACACGTCAACATAAACACTAAACAGGAACAGAGTCTCACAATTTGCTGGGAAACTTAGCAAAATTTAGCCGAATAACGGGAATGTAAAGTATTGTATTAAAGGGGTATGTAGAAATTTGTGACATGCACATTCGCATTCGGGCGTCCATACAAATTTTACTGACTTGTCGGAAACCTTGTGAAGTGGTTTTGCAATAGCGGCAAAATCTTTAACAAAACGTCTGTAATAGAAACAGAGCCCCAAGGAACTTTTGACTTCTTTAGCAGTTTTGGGTGTTGGCCAGTCTTTCACAGCTGTGATCTTTGCAGTGTCAGTTTAGATACCAGACTCGGACACAATATGTCCTAAGAACTTCACTTCTTTTTGAAAGAAAATACATTTTAATGGTTTAAGCTTTAAATTAGCTTGTTGCAGGCGCTTGAAAATATTCTCTAACCTGAGTAGCCCATCTAAAATTGTGGAACATGGAGAGATAATATCGTCCATGTACAGGAGACATTCTTCCCATTGAAGACCTCTAAGAACATTCTCCATCAGCCTCTCAAACGTAGAAGGAGCATTAGCCAAACCAAAGCTCATGACTGTGAACTGGTACAATCCCATGGACGTTGCAAATGCGGTCTTCTCCTTGTCACTTTCTTTCATGGCAACCTGCCAGTAGCCGCTGTTGAGGTCCATTGACGAGAAGAATTTAGTGCCACTTAGTGCGTCTATGCAGTCATCAACTCTACGCAGAGGGTAGGCTTCCTTTACTGTGACATCGTTAAGCCGCCTATAATCAATGCAAAATCGCGGTGTGCCATCTGTCTTGGTTACCAACACAACTGGTGACGCCCACGCACTGTTAGATGGCTCAATTATGCCTCTGTCTAACATTTTGGACAGCTCCTCCTTTTCAATAGCCCTTTTACCAAGTGGTAACCGACGAGGTGGTTGTCTGATAGGAGCTGCATTTCCTGTATTGATGGAGTGCTGCACTAAATTAGTACGACCAATGTCCTCGGAAGAAGAGGAGAACACACTACTGTATTTACAAAGAAGTTTGCTGTAATCTACTTTTTGAGACTAGTTCAGATGTACTGGACTGCGTTCAAAAAGTTCCGTCAAATGTTGTGGAAGTTATTGGCAGGGTTTTTGTTCTGTAACTCGAGCAATGCGTTGACCATCGGGGCACTCTTCGTAGGACTCGCACGTACCCAACGCTGTTTTTGCATATAATGTAGCAGGTTCTGAGCCCAAATTAACAACGCTAACCAGCATATCTGTAGCTGGTACATCAACAATGCCACCAACAGCACACACTCCACTTTTACCAATTAATTCGAAAGAAGGCTCAATAAAACCTGTTGGTCCCAAATATTCTGAAAACGGTATGCGGACCGAAATCCATGCACGGGAATGTGCAGGAATTTTAGTGGTATTACGCACCTCAACCCTACAAATTTGTAATGCAGTGCCGCCCATCCACAATGGTATGGTTTTACTGCCAACAGTAAGACATGAACGTCGATAGTTAATACTATCTACATATTCGTGAAGAAAATCTTGGCCAATAATACAATCAGATTCAATATCACACCATTTACTGTGTGGAACGTTTGCTGCACCGGCAATAACGATATGTCATGCACTTTCTGCAACTCAGAAAACTTTCTGCTGGAAAGCAACGACGTTGTTGCTCCACAATCAATTAAGAAATTACAATGATGATTAAAAAATGTGCCAGTAGCATAAAAACCATTATCATATTTACTAACATCTGCACCAGGACGAGCAGTATGAATACCAACAACAGGAACATCATAACAGTAAATGGGTCTTTCAAGTGATTTCGCTGACACTTGACCCTCAGCACCAGCTACAATTAGTAGTACAATTTGATTGGTGGGGGGTAGAACGTGCGGGAACATCAGGAGCTTGGGACAAATGACGGGCATTAGGGGAACGTGACAATAATAAACATGGCAGTGCATAGTTACTGCATACACCAGGGCCTTACATTATAAACTCATTTTAGACACTACAACTGGTTTTTAAGTTATAGATTTTTTTGCAATATTTGAACAAAAACATAGTCTAGAGATTTTTTCAGTTGATAGAAAGCATTAAGTTTCCATTCAGAACCCTGATTATACGCCACATTACTGGCGCCGTGTTCACAAAGAATTAACTCCAGAATCAAGATCAATCTGGGCTGATCTTGATCTTACAGCTCAACTGAGCCAAATCTTAATAATACATAATTTTCGAAATAACTTTTCTTCTAGATTAAATAAACATGAATGTTTGTTTGGTTTTGATTAAAATCTTCATATCCGATAGAAAATGTATGCAGTGGGGAGTTCTTAATCATGTATAATATATATTTGAACAATAATATTATTTGATACAGATTTTTAGTGAACGCATGTTTGAGTCTGATCCTGAAATATCTGGCTCAAGTTCATCTTGAACCTGAAAATCCATTGTGTCCACCAGATGTCGCTTCTCGCAACTAACCTGTGTGATTTCGCGCTGTGCATGATGTGTAAGCACTATATTCATATGGCGCCAATCGGTGCATGAGACGCTTCTCTTAAACATTAGCAAAATCGTCATACAGTCTTGTAGGACGTAACTTGGTGCAAGTAACTCAATCTGTGCATCGTTTAATAAAATTTGAAAATATAATACCGCCGTTGTTTTCAATAATAAAAGCGTTTTTATCTCTATTTGCTCACTTGGACATAGTGTACGAAAGTGAAAGTATAAACTGCATGACAATTCAAGTAAAACGCATTTTATTGCACGAACAGGTATAAACACAATGCTTTGACTGTTTAAAGCTAATAATGATGATATAGTTATCATGGTTAAACATGGTTTTAATAAGAATACACGGAAATTGTCCTTGTTTGGAAATTATTTCATTTATCCGCGGACTATATCTCAGTGTATGTACCATTTAGCCAATTATGGATAATTATCAGTTCCCAGTATAGAGGGTAGACGAAAGCAGTGACATCACACTATATGTATAGAATGCCTGAAAATCAGGCTCAACTTGTTTTGACATGACGTGCGGTGTTCGGCACCTGAACGTAACATAACGTTGACGTCGTTTACACAACGCAACACTGTCTTATCGATAAGTGTTACACAACAGTTAAACACGATTACGAACAGGACATTGGCTTCATTCCTTTCCAATATTAAATAAAATGTCTTCTCGTGGACTGAGGCCCCCCCCCCCCCCCCAAAAAAAAATAGTCCCGTTTCTGGTCTCCCGACCGACCCTTTACTTTTGCTGCCGATCCTACATATTTTTGGTCCAAAAATAATAAATACTGAAAAAGACTGTTCAGGTGTACAACACAAACCATTCTCCCATCATAAAAAAAAAAAAATCCCTACCTACCGACCCTTATTTTTTGGGACAGGAGACCAGAAACGGAACGATTTTTGGGAGGAGCCTGACACAATTTTGATTATTGTTTTCGTTTATTTTTAAAGGATGTTTATTTTTGTTTTCTAGCACACATTGCGATCAATTCGAGTATTTTCTAAATTATTTTCGTTTAAAATTCGCTGAATGTTTCTGCTGATAGACTTTCATTTGAGAATTATTTTTGTGTTTATATGTTAGCCATTCGGCCTGTTTAAGACTGAACGGTGCTGATTCGAAATATACTGCGACATCTAGAATGACACGGATTTATGGAACGCCGGGACTGTCTTATGTTGTCTTCGGTTGTGTCGTTATGTTAGCAGTATATATTATTATGTGAAACTTCAATGTTGTCTTGTCTGTATATCGGTTCATCTTGTCTACTCATAATGTGAGTTTGTCTTTCGCATGTGGTATTATGTTATGTACACGTGTTGTTTTGTCAATTCAATGAGTTATCTAGTATGCAATGTGACTTGTTATGTCAAATTGTTGAGTTATTATGTCCAATTGTTGTGTTGTTATGTCATATTGTTGTGTTGTTATGTTAAAATGTCGTTTGATCTTGTCAAGAGATCAAGTTAACATGTTAGTGTAGGGTGTGATTTTGTCAGCGTAGTGTGTTATTATGTCATGTTTAAAAGTTGTAAATATATGCTGTTGATTTGTCCAGACAGCGTTTCATTTTTCAAAATTCCGTGCTATCATGTCAAACCCACATGTTGTTTTGTCAATGATAAGTTTTATTTTGTTTAATATGAAAATAGCTGCTGATAATCTATGTACTTTTTGTAAAAATGAAGTAGAAAATATAACACACTTGTTCTGGAATTGTATACATTCTCAAGAAATTATTAAATTTGCTGTTCATATAGTGAATAGAAATAGACAAAGTTTACCAGTCCAGCTAACATGTCAGGATATTATACTTGGTATTACAAATTCAAAAATGAACAATTTAAATATTTCATGCCTAGAAATTAAACGATATATTTCTTACTGCCAGAGAAAAAACAGAATTCCTTTTAACTTTGGACTAGTTTATAGCTTCAAACACTCATTTGAATTTTTAAAAATACCAGAAAAACAGATGAAGAATTAAGAGATTGGTCACTAGTCAGCATGTTGATAGACATTGTTTAGTGAAATTAAATATACAAGGATTAATACACCTAGTAATAATTATTGTGTATACCATAACATTATTTTGGTAGTCTCTGCAATATCATAATAACATTTATACTCAATGCAATTCAGTGTCTTTAGCATTTAATAAAAAATGTGCAGTGTTTTTTACAACATATTTCAATTTATTTTCAACCGCTGTATGTATACACATTTTGTTATGTAATTGTTAGTCTGTATGTCATAGCATTAGTTTTGTAGTCTTCACAATATCATAATAGCATATATACTCAATGCAACTCAGTGTCCTCGACACACACACGCACACACGCACGCGCGCGCGCGCACGCACGCACACGCACACACACACAAAACAAAAGAATAAAAAAAGTTTTATTTTGTTGTAACACTGTCTTATCATGTCTAAAGTAAATTCATTTTGTGCAAACGGTATGTTGTTTTGTTCAAATGACAAGTTGTTGTTGTTGAGCTAAAAATAGCGTGCACTCACTACAATGGCGGAAAGCACCGCACATTGACACAATACCGAGACGATTAGACATAAAAGCATGCGTGAAAGAGATTGAAGTCGATAAGTTAATTTGAGTTGTAAACATAATGACACGACTTCTTGACATAATAACATATTCTTTTGACAATTTCATCTGATCATAGCACATGATGAAACACTATTTTAACATAATAAAACGTCCATTTGACATAATAACATGCTCTTCTGACAAGTTCACCTGATCGTAGCACATAATGAAACACTATTTTAACATAGTGACACGTCTTTTTGACATAATAACATATTCCCTTGACAAGTTCACCTGATCATAGCACAGGATGAAACACTATTTTGACATAATGACACGTCTTTTTGACATACTAACATATTAGTTTGATAAGTTCACATGATACTAGCACATGAGGAAACACTATTTTAACATAATGACACGTCGTTTTGACATAATAAAATATTGTTTGACAAGTTCACCTGATCATAGCACATTATGAAACACTATTTTAACATAATGACACGTCTTTTTAATATAATAACATATTTTTTTGACAAGTTCACCTGATCATAGAACATGATGAAACAATATTTTAACATAATGACATGTCTTTTTGACATAATAACACATTACATTGACAAGTTCAACTGATAATAGCACATGATGAATTAATATTTTAACATAATAACACGTATTTTTGACATAATCAAACAATCCTGAACCAGACAACACGAACCATGACGACATAAGACTGTCATGGCGTTCCATACGGATTCATCAATAACTTGTTTGAAGATGGAAGTTTTATAATGTTTGTAAATTCATTGTTGTAAATTACTGTCAAGTTAATATCTTTGCTAATAATAATAATAATAATAATAATAATAATAATAATAATAATATTATTATTATTATTAGTAGTAGTAGTATTATTATTATTATTAGTATTATTACTAACAGTATTTTAATTTATTGCCTGTGTTATTGTTAAATTCGTCATTTAGTACAAGTATACTTTAGAGCGTGACGTTAAATGCCGAAAATGCGCACCCTGCATAAATTTTTAAAAACACGATAACTAAATAAAGACGTAACAAAAATCAATGCATTTTATATCATTTGGTAGGTAAACTCAAGTATATTTTTGCCGTATCAATATTTATAACATGTTAAAGAAACATTTACGCTCAGCGGTAAATCATTTATGACCCCAAAAACGACATGTGCATATTTTTGTCTCCAAAAATAGCTTCGATATTTAAGAAAATGGCGCAAGTGAATGTTTGAACCATGTATTCACCGTATTCTGCAATTCATCTACATTATAGTAATTTGTGATATAAAGCATTTCTTCAGTAGGTGCTTGATATATAACAAAAACAAACGCGTACGGGACATTGAACTCGCGGAGCGTTACATAATGACTATCTTACTTTCGTTGCTATTTTGTTTTGTATTTCTCGGATATGGTCTCAAATACAACTTCGACCGTATTTGTCACGCATTAGTGATTGTCATGTTTTTATTTGTTAACAATCGGATAATTAATAGCAAAAAATATCGCGCTTTTGCTAGATTGGCCCACTGATTTGTGTTACGCGTTACACGTCATAACTATTGCGACATGCGACTTTAAAAACGCAAACCTATTTTATTACTTTATAATAACTAATAAAAAAGATATCAGATTGTGTCGCATCTTACCACCTTTCTATTGATATAACATGTAAGGTAGTATTAAATTATACTCTTACACATACAAGGGTTTTAAGGTTACACAATACAGAAAATCACGTCGGTGCTGAACACTGTACGTCGCGTCTTTGTGAGCACAGGGCCAGATGTATATGAACATTCTTTACTCTTCTTATCCTTATTACAATTTCTATATGTATGCCTGGTTGCAACATTCCAAAATGTTTACTGTTTGTTAGTTGCAAAAGACCTGTATGCCTGCCTAGTTGTTTTTATGAAAAATATTATTCTAAAGCGAAGGTTAGTTTCGATGGACAATTTCACGTTTTTGTGGTTTGAAGAAGTTTCAAACATGTTGTAGCAAAAATGAGTTTCCCAAATGTTGTAGAAGAAATAATGACATAGGATAGCAGAATCGACAGTGATGTGCTTATAAATTATCATAGGAACAGCAAACCAACCGCATTTATATATATATAGAAATGCAACATTTTCAGACAAATAATTGTCTGGTTTTTATTTCAATACTTGTAGATAATAATAACTTATATATTAACTCGCATCATTAATAACAAAAACAGCGAAAAGGTTTGACGAAAATACTAAGAAAATCAAACTGAATATTTAACAAATCGCCAATAGTTACTTTACTTGGAAAGCTTTAAGTTGTTTTATATAGAATCGTTCATTTTAGGTGTTCTAATTGTAAATAATTTATGAAAATTCAATGACATTAAATCTAATCCATGGTTTTATTTTTCAAGGCGTGATAATTATGAGGTAAAATACGATGTACTAGGGTTATCTTTTAATGAATACACGTAATTTTTACTACGTCGGATTCCCGTTATTTTAAGCTTAATTTCGCATTAATATTTGCGCCGGATTCGAAAATTAAGACGCGCGTTGTATTTTTTACGATTTTTTTTACTGCAATTTCAAAAATGTGACTCCTCATGTGTAGTCATGTAAAAAAAGCAATTATTAGAAAGACACGTGTTGATGTTATCGATTTCTACACAATACTGCAATACGATTGAGGAAAGACATGTGTTGATGTTATCGATTTCTACACAATACTGCAATACGATTGAGGAAAGACATGTGTTGATGTTATCGATTTCTACACAATACTGCAATACGATTGAGGAAAGACATGTGTTGATGTTATCGATTTCTACACAATACTGCAATACGATTGAGGAAAGACATGTTGATGTTATCGATTTCTACACAATACTGCAATACGATTGAGGAAAGACATGTTGATGTTATCGATTTCTACACAATACTGCAATACGATTGAGGAAAGACATGTTGATGTTATCGATTTCTACACAATACTGCAATACGATTGAGGAAAGACACGTTGATGTTATCGATTTCTACACAATACTGCAATACGATTGAGGAAAGACATGTTGATGTTATCGATTTCTACACAATACTGCAATACGATTGAGGAAAGACATGTTGATGCTATCGATTTCTACACAATACTGCAATACGATTGAGGAAAGACATGTTGATGCTATCGATTTCTACACAATACTGCAATACGATTGAGGAAAGACACGTTGATGTTATCGATTTCTACACAATACTGCAATACGATTGAGGAAAGACACGTTGATGTTATCGATTTCTACACAATACTGCAATACGATTGAGGAAAGACACGTTGATGTTATCGATTTCTACACAATACTGCAATACGATTGAGGAAAGACACGTTGATGTTATCGATTTCTACACAATACTGCAATACGATTGAGGAAAGACACGTTGATGTTATCGATTTCTACACAATACTGCAATACGATTGAGGAAAGACACGTTGATGTTATCGATTTCTACACAATACTGCAATACGATTGAGGAAAGACATGTGTTGATGTTATCGATTTCTACACAATACTGCAATACGATTGAGGAAAGACATGTGTTGATGTTATCGATTTCTACACAATACTGCAATACGATTGAGGAAAGACATGTGTTGATGTTATCGATTTCTACACAATACTGCAATACGATTGAGGAAAGACACGTTGATGTTATCGATTTCTACACAATACTGCAATACGATTGAGGAAAGACACGTTGATGTTATCGATTTCTACACAATACTGCAATACGATTGAGGAAAGACATGTGTTGATGTTATCGATTTCTACACAATACTGCAATACGATTGAGGAAAGACATGTGTTGATGTTATCGATTTCTACACAATACTGCAATACGATTGAGGAAAGACATGTGTTGATGTTATCGATTTCTACACAATACTGCAATACGATTGAGGAAAGACATGTTGATGTTATCGATTTCTACACAATACTGCAATACGATTGAGGAAAGACATGTTGATGTTATCGATTTCTACACAATACTTCAATACGATTGAGGAAAGACATGTTGATGTTATCGATTTCTACACAATACTGCAATACGATTGAGGAAAGACACGTTGATGTTATCGATTTCTACACAATACTGCAATACGATTGAGGAAAGACATGTTGATGTTATCGATTTCTACACAATACTGCAATACGATTGAGGAAAGACATGTTGATGCTATCGATTTCTACACAATACTGCAATACGATTGAGGAAAGACATGTTGATGCTATCGATTTCTACACAATACTGCAATACGATTGAGGAAAGACACGTTGATGTTATCGATTTCTACACAATACTGCAATACGATTGAGGAAAGACACGTTGATGTTATCGATTTCTACACAATACTGCAATACGATTGAGGAAAGACACGTTGATGTTATCGATTTCTACACAATACTGCAATACGATTGAGGAAAGACATGTGTTGATGTTATCGATTTCTACACAATACTGCAATACGATTGAGGAAAGACACGTTGATGTTATCGATTTCTACACAATACTGCAATACGATTGAGGAAAGACACGTTGATGTTATCGATTTCTACACAATACTGCAATACGATTGAGGAAAGACACGTTGATGTTATCGATTTCTACACAATACTGCAATACGATTGAGGAAAGACATGTTGATGTTATCGATTTCTACACAATACTGCAATACGATTGAGGAAAGACATGTTGATGCTATCGATTTCTACACAATACTGCAATACGATTGAGGAAAGACATGTTGATGCTATCGATTTCTACACAATACTGCAATACGATTGAGGAAAGACACGTTGATGTTATCGATTTCTACACAATACTGCAATACGATTGAGGAAAGACACGTTGATGTTATCGATTTCTACACAATACTGCAATACGATTGAGGAAAGACACGTTGATGTTATCGATTTCTACACAATACTGCAATACGATTGAGGAAAGACATGTGTTGATGTTATCGATTTCTACACAATACTGCAATACGATTGAGGAAAGACACGTTGATGTTATCGATTTCTACACAATACTGCAATACGATTGAGGAAAGACACGTTGATGTTATCGATTTCTACACAATACTGCAATACGATTGAGGAAAGACACGTTGATGTTATCGATTTCTACACAATACTGCAATACGATTGAGGAAAGACATGTGTTGATGTTATCGATTTCTACACAATACTGCAATACGATTGAGGAAAGACATGTGTTGATGTTATCGATTTCTACACAATACTGCAATACGATTGAGGAAAGACATGTGTTGATGTTATCGATTTCTACACAATACTGCAATACGATTGAGGAAAGACATGTTGATGTTATCGATTTCTACACAATACTGCAATACGATTGAGGAAAGACACGTTGATGTTATCGATTTCTACACAATACTGCAATACGATTGAGGAAAGACACGTTGATGTTATCGATTTCTACACAATACTGCAATACGATTGAGGAAAGACACGTTGATGTTATCGATTTCTACACAATACTGCAATACGATTGAGGAAAGACATGTTGATGTTATCGATTTCTACACAATACTGCAATACGATTGAGGAAAGACATGTTGATGCTATCGATTTCTACACAATACTGCAATACGATTGAGGAAAGACATGTTGATGCTATCGATTTCTACACAATACTGCAATACGATTGAGGAAAGACACGTTGATGTTATCGATTTCTACACAATACTGCAATACGATTGAGGAAAGACACGTTGATGTTATCGATTTCTACACAATACTGCAATACGATTGAGGAAAGACACGTTGATGTTATCGATTTCTACACAATACTGCAATACGATTGAGGAAAGACACGTTGATGTTATCGATTTCTACACAATACTGCAATACGATTGAGGAAAGACACGTTGATGTTATCGATTTCTACACAATACTGCAATACGATTGAGGAAAGACACGTTGATGTTATCGATTTCTACACAATACTGCAATACGATTGAGGAAAGACACGTTGATGTTATCGATTTCTACACAATACTGCAATACGATTGAGGAAAGACACGTTGATGTTATCGATTTCTACACAATACTGCAATACGATTGAGGAAAGACACGTTGATGTTATCGATTTCTACACAATACTGCAATACGATTGAGGAAAGACACGTTGATGCTATCGATTTCTACACAATACTGCAATACGATTGAGGAAAGACACGTTGATGTTATCGATTTCTACACAATACTGCAATACGATTGAGGAAAGACACGTTGATGTTATCGATTTCTACACAATACTGCAATACGATTGAGGAAAGACACGTTGATGTTATCGATTTCTACACAATACTGCAATACGATTGAGGAAAGACACGTTGATGTTATCGATTTCTACACAATACTGCAATACGATTGAGGAAAGACACGTTGATGTTATCGATTTCTACACAATACTGCAATACGATTGAGGAAAGACACGTTGATGTTATCGATTTATACACAATACTGCAATACGATTGAGGAAAGACACGTTGATGTTATCGATTTCTACACAATACCGCAATACGATTGAGGAAAGACACGTTGATGTTATCGATTTCTACACAATACTGCAATACGATTGAGGAAAGACACGTTGATGTTATCGATTTCTACACAATACTGCAATACGATTGAGGAAAGACACGTTGATGTTATCGATTTCTACACAATACTGCAATACGATTGAGGAAAGACACGTTGATGTTATCGATTTCTACACAATACTGCAATACGATTGAGGAAAGACACGTTGATGTTATCGATTTCTACACAATACTGCAATACGATTGAGGAAAGACACGTTGATGTTATCGATTTCTACACAATACTGCAATACGATTGAGGAAAGACACGTTGATGTTATCGATTTCTACACAATACTGCAATACGATTGAGGAAAGACACGTTGATGTTATCGATTTCTACACAATACTGCAATACGATTGAGGAAAGACACGTTGATGTTATCGATTTCTACACAATACTGCAATACGATTGAGGAAAGACACGTTGATGTTATCGATTTCTACACAATACTGCAATACGATTGAGGAAAGACACGTTGATGTTATCGATTTCTACACAATACTGCAATACGATTGAGGAAAGACACGTTGATGTTATCGATTTCTACACAATACTGCAATACGATTGAGGAAAGACACGTTGATGTTATCGATTTCTACACAATACTGCAATACGATTGAGGAAAGACACGTTGATGTTATCGATTTCTACACAATACTGCAATACGATTGAGGAAAGACATGTTGATGTTATCGATTTCTACACAATACTGCAATACGATTGAGGAAAGACATGTTGATGCTATCGATTTCTACACAATACTGCAATACGATTGAGGAAAGACATGTTGATGTTATCGATTTCTACACAATACTGCAATACAATTGAGGAAAGACATGTTGATGCTATCGATTTCTACACAATACTGCAATACGATTGAGGAAAGACATGTTGATGCTATCGATTTCTACACAATACTGCAATACAATTGAGGAAAGACATGTTGATGCTATCGATTTCTACACAATACTGCAATACAATTGAGGAAAGACATGTTGATGCTATCGATTTCTACACAATACTGCAATACGATTGAGGAAAGACATGTTGATGCTATCGATTTCTACACAATACTGCAATACGATTGAGGAAAGACATGTTGATGTTATCGATTTCTGCACAATACTGCAATACGATTGAGGAAAGACATGTTGATGTTATCGATTTCTACACAATACTGCAATACCATTGAGGAAAGACACGTTGATGTTATCGATTTCTACACAATACTGCAATACAATTGAGGAAAGACATGTTGATGCTATCGATTTCTACACAATACTGCAATACGATTGAGGGATATAACGTACATTCAAACTTCTGTAACAGACCAGTTGTACTTTTATTATTACACACTAGTACTAATACCCTCAAATATGCTGTATAATTTTTGCAACCCCGTTTGGAAAACGAAATTTATAAATGGGGCAACCTCCGCGTAGAAATTTGACTGGTTCTGCCGCTAATCGGATTGAAAGAGGAGTTTGATATTGCGGGCGCTGTTATATTGTGTGTCGTTACTAAAATTGAAACATTTCATTTGTGGATCGGTTAGAAACAAGCCTTGAAATAAGTGTTACAATAAAAGCATTGCCACTTGCCGGTTTTTTACATGAAAAAGAAGGAAACGATGCACGAAATATGTTTGCAACTAGGCATACAGTTTCCACAACTAGGCATACAGAGCCGATGCATATTTTTGCAACTAACATACAGTACTTGATGCAACTAGGCATACAGTAACGTTTTGACAATTGCCTTTTATATAAAGGGTTTTCCGCTACCTAAAACATAACATGAAATAAAGTATTGTGCTATAGTGCAGAATAAATACTTCGGAAAATGAATTATAAGCACAGTTTTTTCACAAAAATATCTCGACCGGAAAAAAAGAGAGCATCTCTTCTCACAAATTACACGTTTTTAAAAATAATTTGTATCCTATTTATATCCCACGCGCTATCGTATGAAAATAAACTTTAAAAAAAATGTAAAATGTAAAAAATACTCAAGAGTTGTCATAGATTAATCCCATTTTCACTTTTTTTTTCAGCCTATAATTTGTAACTACCATGCCAAAAATCAACCTACCGTATGAATAGTTGACCGCAACTTCTGGTGTGAGTATGAAATCGTTCCGACACTATGGAAGTTGTCGCTCTGCACGCCATGGGGTACATATATTTACATATCCGAATTTAAAATCCCATATGCTTTCATGTAACAGCATTGTGTTGTTTTTTTACATGCACACATTATATAGTCTGTAGCTAAGTATTGTAATGTATTTGTATTGTATTGTATTGTATTGTATTGTATTTGTATTGTATTGTATTGTATTTGTAATGTATTTTTTACATGCACACATTATATAGTCTGTAGCTAAGTATTGTAATGTATTTGTCGCCAGAATATTCCGTAGTTAAAAAGGCTCCGCGCTACATCCTCCATGCCTGGCGTAGCTAGTGACGAAACGAACGAATTTGGAGAATTAGGCACAGTAATTCTGAACTAAAAAAAAATATACAATTGTTGTTGTAGATGTTGTAGGAGAATGCATATATGTGCATTGTTCATCACCAGCGTATCAAAAATAGAAAACTAAAACTTACATTGCTAGTAAGACTTATTGTGTTTGTGCTTCTACTTTGCCAACTGCATAGGACTGTATGGTTTGTAAAATTGCACATAAAATATACAAATTCATAATGTTTTAAATAGAAATTTTATTAATACTTCACAAAATACGAAACATAAAAAAGTCACGCATACTGGTGTAAAACAAAAGCTGGCGAAGTATATGTACAAGAGCGGTGATTAATCAATGAGTTTGACGAATCGTGGAATGCAACAACTAACACGAATTGTAGCTCAGCAGTTGTATAACAGTGTGCATACAATAAAAGTAGATGAACAGCTTAACATTAAAAATCAAAACGCTGACAGCGTAGAAGGACTGATGGCGAGAATAGAAGCAAATTATGATAGTACTTTTATCTCAACGAACATTTATTGAAGTAAGTCACATGTCTGTTATATCATTTCTATGAAAAAATTCTCGAAACTCAATAGTCGATGCACCTTATAAGTTCGAATCAATCTTTTTATCACTAGCGCTATGTTCGGTAAATACCAATTTAAATAAAAATAAGTTGATTTTGTAAAATACATTCAAAACTGTCTTTAGAAGTACAAGGCTTTTCCATAAATCTTATGCATACGTCAAAAACAACAGCAATCGTCAATCGAGTGGTTACGATCGCTCCGCTATATTCCTTCCTTCCTTCCTTCCTTCCTTCCTTCCTTCCTTCCTTCCTTCCTTCCTTCCTTCCTTCCTTCCTTCCTTCCTTCCTTCCTTCCTTCCTTCCTCCCTCCCTCCCTCCCTCCCTCCCTCCCTCCCTCCCTCCCTCCCTCCCTCCCTCCCTCCTTCCTTCCTTCCTTCCTTCCTTCCTTCCTTCCTTCCTTCCTTCCTTCATTTATTCATTCATTCATTCATTCATTCATTCAAGTTTATTGCATTAAACATATACATGTTTATAGCAAATGATACATAATTAGTACAACATGACGGTATGCGTTAACAGAAGAGCATAGAAAAATATAATTTGTATTAATTTCTCTGTTTGTTGGCATGGTAAATAAATTTGATTAATCCATTTATAACAGCTACTTATGTTGATGTCATAAGATTGATAAATATTTGCAATGTAGGCCATGTAAAATAATAACGTTTTAAATATTGTTTTCTCAAATTGGAATATTTTGGACATATAAGTACAAAGTGATATTCATTTTCTATCAAATTATAGTGGCAATTGGTACAAAATCTAATATTTCTAGGTATATTTGTATATCTACCTGTTTCTATGGCTAAATTATGAGCTGAGGCTCGAAATTTTACCAAGGCTGTCTTAAATTTTTTAACCTTGATAATTTCTAGACATTTTTCTAGATCTAACGAGTGTTTAAATAAACAATAAGTTTCAAGACGTAGCGAATTATTTATTTTTGCATACCATGTTTCCTTATATATGTTAAGTATTTCTGTATTTAATTGGTAAGAACTCTACAGGTGTATTTAACTGACGTTCCCATACTATCATTAGTCCTATTTAATTTTTAATTTGGTAAACACAAGTGTTGCCGTTATATGAAATTTCTTGTTCTGCATAGTTCCTTAGCATGTTATAAGTTTAAAATAGAATACTGTTTTTGTCGAGATTTAATATTTTTATCCAATATTTTATCATTATATTTTTCCTTTTCATAGGTGTTCTGCCTAATTCCCCATATAGTGCTTCGCGATTAGTTGATGTTTTTACGCACAACACTTTTCGGCAAAATTTTGAGTGAAGTATCTCTACATCCGGTGCTAAGTGTGCTCCCCATATTTCCGCGCCGTAAGTATGGATGCCACTAGAATATCAAACAATTTCATTTGTTGTGAAATCGGTAATTCAACTTGGTTACATATAGTAAATAAATTATGGAGCAAAATGACGCGTGTTGCGCAACCCGTTCTTGCGTTCGCTTCCACTGACCATTTTTGAACAAATGTACTCCGAAGTATTTAAATGATTTAACGATCCTTATTTTCGTATCATATAAAAAGAAATTGTAGTTCGTAGGGCGACCATTTTCAAATATCAAGATTTTAGTTTTGCTTGCATTAAGTTTAAGTGTATACGTGTTGCAATAATTTTCTACGTCTTTTAAATCACAGCATCATCGGCAAATAAGGGTACAAATAATTGTAGCTCATTAAGTTTAAAAATCCTGTCTATATTGTTATTTATATTTTGTAAAATGTCATTTAAGAAAAATAAACATAATAAACTGCTACAGGGGTCACCTTGCTTGACACCTATGAATGAATTAATTGAAATTGATTTCATATGTTGATAGCATACATTTCACTGTGTTATACATCGACCGAAGAGCACAAATAAAGTATGTACTGACATTTGCGTTTAATAACTTTTGCCACAGCAGTTTGCGATCAATTCGGTCGAACATTTTCTCCCAATCTAAAAATGCAACATACAGCTTTTGTTTGTTAAATAATGTTTTGTTATAATGGCATGCAGTATAAACATACAGTCTATTGTTGATATATTTTTTTGGGAACCCAAATTGATTGTCAATTAGATTTTTATTTTTAATAGTCCATTTTGTTATCCTATTTACAAGTAATTTTGAATATATTTTTGAAAGTATATTACTAAGAGTAATTCCTCGAAAGTTTTTTGTTTCATGGCTACCTCCTTTGAATACAGGGATAAGTAAGCCCTCAGTCCAATCCTGTGGAAAATATATTGCCTTAAATATTGTGTTATACAATTCTTTAAAAAATGGAGAAATTATATCAAATGTTGCTTTAAAAACTTCAGCAATTAAACGATCAGATCCAGGGCATTTCGAGTTTGTTTGCGCAAATACTGCAATTTTTATTTCTGTTTCCGTAAACTCTTTGTCAAGATCATCATCAATAATAATGTTATTTTGAGTTGCTGTGTGTTCATTTATGTTAGACTCCGGTTGTTGTTGTTGTGCATCAAATGATGTTGTAAAATGCGATACTAAATCATCATATGTTACATTCGTAGGGTTTGGGGATTTTCGTTTTATCTGCGATTTTATGTTTTTTTCCAAAATGATTTTGGGTTTGATTTTGCTAATGCGGCAATTTTGCCACCTTCTTTATTTTTAAACGCTATCTTATGTTTACGTTTTGTTGCTATATATATATTCGCTTTTTCTGAAAATATTTTATTTTATTGTCGTTAGTTTTATTTCGTAAATATGCTTTTCGTGCCTTATTGATTTCGACGCGAGCCCTATAGCATTCTGTATTGAACCACGTGTGTTTTTATTCGTGCGTTGTTTTATTGTTATTTTTGGGATGTTTCTATTTTTCAAAATGTTTAGATGAATCGTCCCATATAAATGTAGTGAACAGACGCAGAGATTAGTCAATTGATGTGCGATTGTTATATAAGGTATTCAATCCATAATTAGCTCGTTAATTTCCGTGTAATTTCGACGAAAGCCGTGACCGTCCTTACTTTACCGTTCGCAATTGGAATACATACAAAACTTCTTTAAAAATTATATATTTCTTTAGCTACACCGTAGTATTTGTTTCAGATTTTAATATCGTCGCTTTTAAAAGCAAATTAGATATAAATAACTATTAAAATGTAACGAGTATAATTAAAACAAAAGTAGAATCGGAGTTTGTTCCTTTTGGAAATCATGATCATTTGAACGCTTATTGAATTTTATGTGCATATGACAGCGTTTATTTACTTTGATATAAATCATTCTGACTGACGAAAACGTAATAAAAGAGGTAGATTTGAAGAGAAAAAAAAGACACAGTAACAATGTAAATTTTGTCTGCTATGATCAGCTGCCATGATCTGTGACAGTGTGGTTGGAAAATTACCGAGAAGCATATTAGTTTGACTGTTTATGTCTACGTGAAATATTGTAACATTGACTAATGAAATGTCAATACTGTTCTCTATTGGAAAACTGACAAAGAAACCAAGTCAAACGGAAAGCCTAATACCAAGCTGTGTACGGGTTAGTATCAGTTCATTATCTAATTGTAAAGCCATTTGTTTTTATGGTAATAGTTACTAAGATAATGACAACTCGTGAATGGTCGTAAAAATGTTTGATTTTTATTTATACACGGAACATAAAGTTTGGAAATATAATAAGATGAAGTACTAGTGTTAGTTTCCAAGCTTATTTAACACAGTTCTATGTTTTGACATAATGATATAATTATGTTACAATTTCCATATTGAAAATGCCATCAATTTTGCTCTGTCATTATGTTAAGTGTTATAACATAACGTTTTAAGTCGGTTACTAAAACATGTCTAAAATTTTTACATTTTGCATTAAATTTTGCTCAACTGACATCGGTACCATATCAGACAATTATTAAAGCAATTATTGTTGTGTAAATTAATATCAGTCTGTCAGTAGAATCTACTGTAAAACTGTGTACTGAAAACTTATTTTTAGTGATGCTGCTGTTCAGAAAAGCAAACACACATCCAGTACGATGGGCAACATGCTAGATGGCGACCAGGCTGTTAGTGTTCAACCAGAGGCATCGCTGGTAGCGGTCGCATTCCCGTATTCATCAACAGCTGGGCGCAAGCAGCTGATGTTCAAAAATGAGAAGGCCAGAAACATTGATTCTTTGGGTCTTCTTGCTAATTGATTGATCTTTTTGACATTACTTCCGTTTTCGTTTGGGCGGGGGGGGGGGGGGGGGGGGTTGCGCGCGCAGCCGATAAAATTTCTGCTTGAAAATAATAACAAATCGTTAAATTATTCTACCTGCAAATTCTACGAAATTCACCATGTCGAACACGGAAACGTACATATGATGCATATTCGGAATCAGTAAGTTATTCTCTACAATCGTCTTGTCATTATTTGTTGCAATTGCTATTATATTAGATTTATTAGATCCAACAAATTAGCCATTTTTCAGTTGGGTGATTTGCCCCTGATACTTTTGTGTACGAAAGTACGTATGAATTGTAAGGTAATATAGTTTGCTGCAGTGTTATTTACAATAACAATTATTAAAAAAGTAAACGAATGATTTTTTTTTTGTTCATTGCCACTATTAAAAGTTTGGAAAACTACCAGATAGGTTAAATTTTAGGTCATCTGGAGTGCCCCACCCCCGAACACACACACACACACACACACACACACACACACACGCACACGCACACGCACACACACACACACACACACAAGAATAAACCAACTCTGCCAGTTAATATTTACACATTACATTTTATTATTTTGTGTTCCATGTATTGCATTCATGCAATATAAATTATAACAGTGCATGATTCTGTAAAGCAGAATTTGTGAGGGACACAGACTCTTGTACTAAGGACGCATAAACAAATCTGGGTTATTTCCAACCACATACCATTTCCGGGTATCTTATTGTGTAGATTGGTGCATTAAATAATTATTATTAATTTTGAACAAACCTAACATATTTTATAAATTGTCTGTTTTCAGGTTTCCCTGCCTCAGACCTTCAGAGACATTACTAATCTGAGCAATGCTGACCTGAATGGGATTCTGCGGCTGTTTGATCTCCCCACAAACGGCAAACGGACCCACAGATACACACTACTAGCAAGACCTCTCAACATAAAGACAGATGATGGCTGTGCCCAAGATCCATTCTTGCAGACTCTGCAAGATATCGCAAATTTGAAAGATGGGTGGACAAAGGACATTCGGAAGGTTCCTCATGTCACATTGGACCAGATAAAGCGGTATCTATATGCAGCTCACGACATCGCAGAGGAAGATCGAAAAGGCTGCTTCGAAGAGTATTCTGAGAACAGTTTACGGGCTTACAAAGCTCTGCGTGCATATGACCTGTGGGAGTCTGGTCACATAAGTGGGTATATGTTCAACCAGTTAACAGAGATAGACAATTTTTCGGCGTTAACATGTCTGGCAAATCCTTCTGGGGACACTAGTGGAACACAATACAGTGTAACAGTTGTCATCAGTGATAATGGCGAGCCAATAGGGGCATCATGTACTTGTGTGGCTGGAAAAGGAGAAACATGTACACACATTGCTGGGCTGCTTTTTGGCATCGAGGACTTTGTGGTTCGTGGGTACAGAGATCTCCCTGACAACGACAGCTTGACAGACAAACTGTGTCGTTGGATTGTACCAAAAGGACCTAAAGTTGAGCCGAAACCGATATGTGAGGTGTCAGTGAAAAAGAACATTCCTGGAAAACCAAAGATAAATAAATATACCACACAATATTTCTGCTGAAATCAATGTGTAACCAAATATATTGTTACTCATTTATAAATAATGATGAAACTCATGATGGTTTGTTGTTAATGGTCATAGTGTGGATGATGATGATTGGTGTTGATGATTATGATGATTCCGATTTGTTTTAATGATGATGGTGGTTTCATAGTTAATTTCACCCCAAAAAATCTTTCATAAAACATCTGAAATGGGATTATAAACTTAGCGGAGAACGATAGTTTTTTAGTCTAATATTCAGCCAGTTAATTATTGCCATGTAAAAAATGTTGAAAACTTCTATATGATGCTTTGTGGACACTTTCAAATTGTTTATCAAGTCGACTGTCGACTGTCAATTCCAAGATTTCGCATAGATGGCCATACTACATATTTGGGTTTTGTTTGGTATGGAGCAAGGAAGACAATAAGAAAAATTATTATTTTTATTCAGTAGGTTGCGTAATTGTTCAGTAATTCATGATTCATACAATAGTTGGCCATGAAAAGAAATGTTCATTTAACATACAGGAAAGTAAATAATAATGTACTGCATGGTCATGAAGCACTAATATATATATAATTAGGTGCACATACACCTATTAAGAGCAAATTTGGTGACTAGAACTAAATAACACATTTATGAGCACATTACTTGATATGTCAATCAGTATTATCACAAACAGCTCTGTGCAAACTCTACACCAAGTACAAAGTTTACACTCAATGATAGACATGTGTAGTAATACTTCTACCTAAAAAATGATGCACATGTATTGCATTTGACCAGAGTAGCTAACATGCATCGAACAATAATAAGATTGTATTGATCAAGCAAAGGCCAGATTAAAAATAATAAACATTAGCCTTTGGTGTTGCTCTTACAGGCACTAATGCATGTAAACAAATACTGCTTATAATACTAAACTATGTAAATAACACTTCCCGTAAACAAATAAATTTGGTAACATGTTAAACAGTTGTTTACAGTAAAATCACAGCAATTGCACAACCGAGGTATTTAAGGATAAAGTCTGTATGGTATAAAATAGAAGTACACACCTGAATGTTTACATCTAAATAAGCACATTTTAATCTCATCAATAAATACTGTTAACACAATATACTTGTGTGAGACAATGACATCATATTGAGAGTATTATGTTTTATCCCAAATGGCAAGAAAGCACATTAAAACAAACTATTTGATGGCAGTATGTCTCTGATAATCTTATGTACAAACATCACAATATCATCAGTTACTCAGTTTCGACTTTCAAGAAAGGATCTTGAAAGTTAACGAGGTAGCCACATTCTTTGAATATATTTTCAAACACATCAACCTGTGTCAACTTGACCTCTGTCCGCAGAATCTGAAACTGTTTTATTCTACGGATAGCTCGCTCTATGTGCACCCGAGCTTCTGAAATCTTTTTGTTTGTCTGGAGTTCATCTTTTGTGAATTGCGACTTGTCTTTATGCTTGAAGGATGGGATGATAAGTTGCACTCCAGGTGGAAGACAATGTTGAATGGTGAACCCTCTGTCAGCCATGACTTTCTTCCCAGGATTGAATGGAGAAAGCATGTCGTCAGCCGTGCTTGTAATGAATTTATCACTCGATATACCCCCATGCATTGTGGAAAGGTAGGTAATAGCACCGCCTGTATTCATCCCAACCAAAAATTTCACCGTGGTGTGGTGTTTATAATTTGAGTGGAACTGTTTATGGGCCCCAAGTGATGATGGCGTTTCAGAATACAGTTCATTACAGTCAACCACTATTCTGAGGTTTCTAAAATCACTGAAGCATGTTGCACTGCTGTTATTGTCACATTCAGTGGTTGAGGCATTTTGCAAATTTTACCTAGTTCTTGTGAAAGGAGGGTGACCCATGCAGTAAAGATGGAAGAGTAAGTGAAGGGAGCCATCCCGAATCTTACTGCGCAGTCCACTGTTTGCAAACCTAACTTTAATTTTACTAATGTACAGAACATTTCTTTCTTCCTCCAGGCTCGTGGAACGGTTTTTTCCCGGCTTTTTCTTATTAACCTCAGAGTGATGTTTAAAAAAACACGTTCGCTCACCATGTGGATATTTTTATATGCTTTGGTTTTGGTTTAAAGTATTTAAAGAGTGCTTCAAACACTTCTACTACTTTCAGTCCAGTGTAATATAGAAAGAGTTTATCATTCTTTTTCAATTCCTCAACACACAGTATCTGACCAGATTTTTTAAATTTCTCAAGTTCGTCACTATTTTGCTGAAGTCTGTCTTTTTCCTGCAGTATTTCACACAGATCCTTATGTTCCTGTAGTATACCATGCGAAGCTACATCAGTCACAGTTGCACAGTAGTAGTCATGGCCAGCCAGATGTGTCGCCTGAAATGCACATGTACATTCAATTACTATAAATGTAAAGATGTTGTAGAATCTGTGTTATAAAGAGGTGAACAATTCACATTAAATTTGCATATAGTGAAAGAAATACTCTGAACATATTACTGGTTAAGCATAAAAACATAATATATAGTTTTATCCTATTACTACATACGAATAGATCGAATAACAACCCATCGTATAAACTTTAGCTTTATATAGATAGTATATGCCTATTTTTAGATCATGTTAGTGATCGCTATTTATAGATCGGAACTACTTTTTTGACCCTCACTGCAATAAATATTTTGAACAGTTTGATAGGCTAATAATAATTACAAATAAAATTTGTGTGTAAAATGTTTGCAATAAATATTTTAAATATATGTAAAAATAAAATGTAAAAACAAGCATGTGTTGTATTTTATTGATTTTATTTACATTAATTATTATGTGTATTATTCTGCACAAAATTGCTGTCTGCTTCAGTCACTCAAAGATCAAAATGTCTGACTACATTGACTTTCCAAATTTTAATTTAATACTAGAAGATGAAGAATTTGAAGAAGTCTCTAAAACTACTGTTAAAACACAAAAAGTTGTTGAAATCTCCTATGAAGAATTTCAGGACAAGTTTGGGTTTGATGCAAGAATGCTGTTTGACTTTGATACTGAATTAGAGAATCCCATCAATCCTGAATCTGAGAACATTCCCCCAAATGAAAATAATAATCCTGTAACACTTAATAATAAATATTGCAAAACCAATGAATTTAAGGATATAAACACAGAACAAGTCAACAAATTCATAGCTGAACAGGAAAACAAAAACACTGCCAAGAAAACACTGGCTGACATCAATAAATTCCGCAGGTTTCTTGCTAAAGAAGGCGAGAGTAAACACATCCATGAAATTGAGGTCAATCAGTTAGATCACCATGTGGCCAGATTCCTTCTGTCTCTAACAAAACCAGACGGTTCTGACTATGAACCGAGTTCGTTGAGAGGATTCCTGAGCAGCCTAGACAGGTACTTCCGGCGTCACCGCTACCCGCACAACATCATGTCGGCCTCAGGAACAGAGTTTTCACTCACACGGGAAACCTTCAATGCGAAAAAGAAAAGTTTAAAGAAACAGGTAATCACTGTTTCTATATCCTCTAATCCAAATTTAGCCCATATATATATTTAAAATTGTTGGTTTTTTTTTAAATTAAAGCAACACAAAAGTTATTTGACAACAAAGTTTTAGACAACACATTACTGTAATATAATTGTTCTGAAGCTAGCAATTGAGATTTGATTTTACAATGCAATCAATTACATTGCGTCAAAAAATATGTAGATCTACTGCAGAAATAAATCTCGACACAACCGGTTAACCTTTTTTTTGGTTAAGTGTATTAGCAATCAAGCATAACCAATCAACAGATTATAATCCTTTGACATTAGCAGTTGTCTGGGACAAAAAAAATATTGCTTTGGTCAATCAGTTGTCTGGGACAAACAAAATATTGCTTTGGTCAATCAGTTTTAGCCAATTTATTTGTCATAACAATACTGGCACTAATGTCTGGTTTAAAGTACTTAAGTTAAGAAGCTGTGGCAATATGCATACCTTGTCACCGACAATTTTGTCATTGAACGTTCTGTACTCAGGGCAAAGGTAACCGCCCACATGAAGCAGACCCACTCACAGATGAAGATATCGACCAGATGTGGGAATCCTCAGTTCTTGGTCCCCACACGCCAACTTCCCTGTTAAATACAATGTGGCTAAATAACAGCCTCCACTTCGGTTTACTGGGAACAAATGAACAGCATAATTTGAGGTGGATCATTCAGCATAATTGTTATTTTTAACATTTTAATTAAAAAACAGACTGTACAAATTTGTTTTTTGACATCAAATCTTGAAAACAAAAAGCTGACATTTCCTCTTGTATTTAAATGTAAATGAAATTAATATTCCTGCAAATTAATAAATACTCATGATATTTATAAGAATTTCAGAAGGCAAAATAATTGCAGAAACAGTAATTTTTACTACCTTCATCAATATTTGAAAGCAGTCGCTTTAAACAAAATGTTAGCATAAATTATATTTACAATTTTGTTAAATAATAAAATTTGACAATATAAAGATTTATATTAATAATAAAACATTATGAAAAATAAAAATTGAGTACCTTTTCTGTAGATGGGGTGACGTAAAGCTAAGGAAGACTGCCCAGGGTGAGGAATTCTTAGAGTTTCATGAGCGCCAGACGAAAACCCGCACCGGGGAGAATCTAGGGGACTTTAGGAAAGTCAATCCTAAGATGTTTGGGGTCAATTCTGATCGTGACCCCATAACACTTTACAAGATGTATGCTGCCAAGCGACCAGTAGGGTATTCGAATGATGAAGATCCTTTCTATTTGGCACCGCGCACCAGGGAAGGTTGTACTGGCCAGTGGTACATGCGACAGCGTCTCGGGGAGGTCAAACTCGGGAAGATGATCAAGACCATGGCGGTTGCAGCC
Organism: Congeria kusceri; assembly: GCA_027627225.1. Lineage (NCBI taxonomy): Eukaryota > Metazoa > Mollusca > Bivalvia > Myida > Dreissenidae > Congeria > Congeria kusceri. The sequence goes on along the minus strand of CM051028.1, from coordinate 30,220,955 downwards.
AATCTTCCCGAGGGAACACGCTACACGAACCACTCCGCACGGAAACATCTCGTCCAGAAACTGCGTGGCCAAGATATCCCTCCAACGGAAATTATGGCAATAACTGGCCATAAAAATGTCCAATCCATTTTGAATTATTCTTCTGTTACAGAAAAACAACTTCAAAAATGTTCCACCATATTGTCAACGTCCATGAATGTCCGATCAAAATCAGATCACAGCTTCAAAACTACAAACACAACGACATGCACAGAAACACCAACCTCGCAAGCAAACCATGTCACAAGTAGACTCACAAATCCTCAACAAAACTTGGCTTTTGCAGATTTCGCACTCACCACCCACTCCACGTCGAATGTAAACACTGATTTCAATGAATCCATTCCGAGACAAATCACATCACAGTTTTATGGAGCAACTTTAAACATCCAAAACTTCAATTTCATAAGCTCCTCAAGCACAGGATCACTTGCAGATCTTAAAAAATGATTTTGTTCTCTGGTCGACCACATGTTGTGAAATTGAAAACTGACGCTTTGACTGGTGTGATCACGAGTGACACACATTGAAAAATATTGTTATTGAATGATTTATCGTTTTTGATTGAAACTATATTTTCATAGTTGAAACACTGACCTAAATAAAAAAAACTTGTTCAAAAGGTTGTTTGATCAATAAAATCTTGGATTATCCGTGGTCTATTTTCTACAGTGCCCGCGGAATGATACACTTGGGTTTTTCCAAATATCTAAACGCAGGATGTCAACTACGGAAGAGCAAAATAGTCAACAATCTATGAATTTTTTGAAAAAATAAAACAATAAAAATCGCACAAAAATAGGATAAATAGAATATTATGTGGGTTTAGGATAAAGATCAAGTTTATCATGCTCGGCTCGAAACATGGTAGCGCTCGGCAAGCCTCGCGCTACCATGTTTCTCAGCCTCGCATGATAAACTTGATCTTTATCCTAAACCCACATAATATTCTCTATATATACAACACAAACAGATGAATAACTTTTTCTCCTGCCATTTTTTATCGTTGTAAACACAGTGACGCAGTCGTCTAGATACCCCCCCCCCCCCCTGAACGGAAATCTCGCCGAAATCTTGCTCTCGTTAGGCGCGTTATTTGATAATGTCGAAATCGTGAATACTGACGTGATAAAAATACTACATCAGAGGACATCGCTGGCTCCGGTTTATGTACCATCGAAACATTCAACTGTGAAGGCGCGGACAGTTTATTTACTATTTAACATGTAAATACAATGGATGGGAAGCCCTATATTACAGTTGCAAATAGGACGTTGGAAACTTTTATGACACAAATTAGCGGATTTTTTTGAAAAACAGCCATTTTTTAAACCCAGTAAAGTTCATGATGGACATGGCCTGGAACGCTACATTTTATTAGATGAAAATGTGTTAATTCAGCACATATTGGTTCTGTCTATTATGTTTATATTTATTTCATTTATAAAATGTAGTAATTGTTAATTTAGTTAATACAGCTCTTTTGTTCATATTCTAGATTATGTGTTTTAGACTTTTTGAATAAATATTGTTTATAAAGAATATACAATGATGAAAGAAAGTTTAATTGTAATGTTTTCTATTCAAAAGTTATGGAACTAATTTTATATATTGCTTGTATTTTGTGTCTAAGAACTTTTTTAAGTTTTATGGGAGTATCTTTCTTAGGTTCTCAATAATTATTTTAAGATATTAAAAAACGGTATTTCTGAAAAAAAATCCGGCTTAATTTTGTATGGGGGTAGTGTTAAAACTGTTTCAATTTTTCAAATTTCCACGGTAAAGTTTATTTGTTTTGCCTTTATTGTGTGGCTTATAGTCCAAGAATAAAATATATTATGGTTTAGATTCAGAACATGCATAAAATAAGCAAGTTTATCACGTTATTTTTCATGGCTTTCAAAAAATAGAACAGGAAAATTCTCATCGATCATAAATATAATTAGCAATATGAGTACGTATTACTTCCATATAAATTCATTCAAGAATAATTGTTGATTATTTTCATAATACGTGTTCAATATACCATTCATAAATGTATATTTATATGAAGTTTATGAAATATTAATAAAGTATTTCACATGCAAAGATGCCTATAGCTTTTCAGTTTTTGATGTGTTTAACAATAGAGGGGGTATGGTAATTAAAAAACTATATCTGACAAACCAAACGGTAAAATCTCCTAAAAGTTTGCAGAAGAGTCCAGATGTGAATGCCCTTCAAGAAAATAATATGATTTGTGGTGTTCTAGACATTGAGTATTATGGGTTGAATACCTTAAATCCGAATTAATTGTGTTCAATTCGGCGGAATTATTCATCAATCTTAGTGGGTGTGTACATTTAATACCAAAATGTATTGCGCAATGATCAGAAAATTTGTTGAGTAATTGTATTTCAAAGGATGATATATATTTTTGATCATCCGAGTGTGTTAAGACATAATCAATGACAGTATTTGATTTGTTATTAATAAATGTGAAATCACCGATTCCTTTGTCATTATGTAATCTACCATTACATATTAAAATATTAGTTGATTTACACAGCCGGGCCGGCTAGCTCAGTTGGTAGAGCGCTGGACTACAAATCCGAGGATCGCGGATTCAATTCCCACATAACTTGTGTGGGTATTGGTCATGCAATTATTTCTACGGCCATTCTCCCCCTAAATCTGATTTAAGTAGGGCAGTTGTCAGTTACTGGCATAGGTATGTGCACTTAGTACTGGTAAACCAGCTTACCCAGGAAAAGAGTGAGTAGGTTAACTGACCCAGGAAAAGAGTGAGTAGGTTAACTGACCGCCGTTATATGACTGAAATACTGTTGAATACGGTGAAAAATCCAAACAAACAAACAAACAAACAAACAAACAGTTGAATTACATAGATTTACCAGACGCTTTCCACGTGAATGGAGCACGTGATCTTTGTTTACTCCTGGTGTGTTATAAACATTGGACTGTAATTCGTTGTTATAGTCTAAAATAATAAAATCTCTTTCATCAGAAGTTCGTGCGTTAAAATGGCCACAGATTAATACCTTTCCTAACAACTGATATTTTTCTGTATCAGAATCTATATGTACTGACTCATTACACTGTTGTTAAACTTACGCAATATGATGTAATAAGCAGTTAACCAGTCAACAGTACAACAGATACGCTATCATACTGATGTGGATAGACATAACATGAATTCACTTATAGATGTGGACTAAATGGATTATTATTATTGTTTATTAGTGTTTTTAGTCGGAGCTATTTCTTGTCATCTATTCACAGAAAGTAGCATCGATAACAGGAAGCCTCACTGCTCGGCGAGCGAAGCGCAGTAATTTATTGATTTTCTGACTCGTAGCCTGCAAAGTAAAGAAGTAGTTCCCTCAAGACCGATTTCAGAATACACCTACTAAATCCTGTTGGCTTGCGCCAACAGTTCACTACCTGATAAATGTACATGCTACAAGCGATTTCATTGGAGAATGTATGTATGATCTTCGTGGTCTGTTGTTATGACAACAACCCGCGACATTGTATACACTGCATTAAGCGTACAATTAAGTTTTATACTTAAAAAGTATATAGATAAGCTTTCTGAATAACATAAATAAAATAATATTAATGAAACAACAACATAAACACAAAGGAATAAGTGCAGACAGGTATTCTATAGTCAATAAGTCACTATATGTAACACATTTATAAAACTTTACAAAACAACAAAGATATAAATTTATGCCCCGGTCACAAATAAAGAACTGCCGACGGACGGCGTCTGTTTTGCCCAAAATCGGACGGTGCCCGCCAGGCAGCAGTTGCAATCGGGCGGTGGCAGATAAAATTTTTGCGCCCGTCGAAGTTTAAGGAATACTTAAAAGTTAGCGGCGACCAGGCGATTTTTTCGGGGTCAGGGAGTTCAAAAACACGTCGGCCGGGCACCGTCCGATCGCCGGGTGGCATTTTCTTGGATCAGACTGTGGCCGTACGATATTTCTACTTTGAAAACATCGTCCGATTTTAAAGGCGACCATGCGGGCACCTTCCTGGCGCCGGCAGGCACCCGGAAAGGCACCGACCGATGTACAGTTATCGTCACGGTATCGGTCGATGCCTGTACCGGGCGGCCTCCGTTTTACCGGGCGACGGCCGGCCGACTGATATTGACTTGGTACCTTTTTTAAAACATTTTAGTTGCAGTCATCTACAATCCTGCGCGTTGACCGTCCGATTCACATATTCACCGCACAGGCGCCGTCCGGTCATCGGTCGGTCGCCGCCCGTTGCTTAAACTGCTTGGTCCCCATGTCAGTCAGCGAAAACCGTCCGGCGCCCGCTTGAGTTTGTAACCACGCGCGGAAAAAAATATACGTAAATCGCATGGAGAGTTTTTCGATGCTTTACCGATCGTTAAAATCGGACAGCGCCCATTCTATTTATGACCTAGGCATTACAGTTAACACATGATACGTTTTCTAATGCGTGAACTACAGAATACGAGTAATTTATACAATGGTACACGAAAGAGGGATTTAACTTCCTAAAATAATTATAGCGATGCAACTTACACTAAGCACTAGGATATCAGATAAGATACATAGAAGAGCAACTCGCACTCATGCATATCACCAAACACATTTCAATCAGGTAATAACTTGCCAGGAACAAATCGCTTGGCAATATGTTTTGTTATCAGCTTTGTTCGGGAAAACCCCTTTTTATGCTGATGCCATCCATCTATTACCTAGACTGCCCTGTTTTGTTTTCCTGCTATCTTGGACAGCGTTCCTTTGTTATGCTGATGTCATCGATTGCGATGTCGCTGGTAAATGTTTTCCCGATCCGATTATTCTAATGATTTTAACGGGTAAAATTAAACCAAGATATACTCGTTCTACTAATAAAATCAACCAGACTCATAAAACATCACTTACATGGAATTCATTTTCTCCAACGCTTCTGATCTTACACTGGCACGGAAATGCTTCCATTCACATCCAAATGAGCAACCAAATTATATACCAAATGATTATTTTGTCAATTAAATTTGATTTTACATTTCCATTTTTTATTTATGAAAAAATATTCATTTAAAGAATAGGTGTCATTTGTCTATATGCAACAAACACTTCAAACTAACTGAAACATTAATGCAACTTGCATAATTATGCAATTGATTTTAATTGTGTATTCATATAGCATTTGCAATGGTAAATACACATGTTTGCGAACCCGTGTATTTTTGGTCGCATTTACCTGTTAAAGATTTGTGTCTATCGTACGGTGGTCCCTCTCACCCGTTTGAAGTTAAAAGTAGTTCCTTGGGCGCGGCTGCAGTCACAGAAGTCCTTCTCAAAATCGCAAACAGAACTTTCAACGGTTTTTATTTTTTAAAACATAATAAAACATGATTGAAACTTCGATAATGTTGTACAAATGTCTACATAAATTGAATTGAATATTCTTGCACTATGTTTTTTTTTCTGTTGATGTTCCTTGCGTAAGCAAACAAATACGTTCTGACCGTTTTTTTGTTTCAATCATATCTCAATGTATAAGTATATCCCATCTAACAATACCAAACAGTGTTGAAAAACAGTATTAGTAGTAGTCGTATTAGTAGTAGTAGTCGTATTAGTACTATTATTATTAGTAGTAGTGGTTGAAGTAGAAGTAATAGTAGAAGTAGTAGTGGTAGTATAGAAGTAGTAGTGGTAGTATAGAAGTAGTAGTCGTAGTATAGAAGTAGTAGTCGTAGTAGTAGTGGTGGTGGTGATGGCGCTGGAGATAGTAGCAGTATAGGCGGTGGTTTTGGTGGTTGTTCAGTAAGAGCATATATCGTGCGCATATGATCCAAAAGTGATGAAAAAGGGTCGCTTGCAACAGCAATAAATAATTTTTCCCGCGCTTATTGTAGTATAACGTATTTTTTTCCAAACATATATATGCGTGTATGTTACAAATTTATATAGTTATCGATCAATGTAAAGTGATATTTTACCTACCCGTGTTAACTATTTCTCCAGCGTCTTTCAATGAAATAACCTCACATTGGTCTTCAGGGTTTATCCGTATCTCTCCTGTATTTTAAATTAGTCTTACAGTAACCACCTAAATCAATTCCAAAATATGAAGTATGTTGAGGGATTGACGCTGGAAGGAGTTTGTTTCATGTTAAGTCTTCGTTGTCTGTGCAAACAATGTTCTTTGAATCTCCTACCATATCTTCTGGATACAATACTGCAGTTTTATGATGATAATATCCACAACGTTTTGGTAAAATCCTTGGAACAATATCACGCCAATGGATGATGCGCCAGCTGTTTGGAACGGTCTTGTCATGATTAAACGCGTACCTCTTTTCACCAACACGCGGCATTCCAAACGCGTACAATGTCATTCGATCCTTTGCAACAACTCCCTCCCGCACTAGAGCATAATCCGTCAAAGAAGCCAGAGCGCCGCCAAGGGAATGACCTGTTACAACCATGTCGTAAGTCTTGTAAGCGTTGGCGAGCTTCCGGACGCTTTCTCGAATACATGGATCATATTGTCTTTTAAACGCAAAATTGAAATATGAATTAACCTGCCCTCCAAACCACATCAGGCGGCCATATCTTTGATCACACTTTAAAATATCTGGTACCCCTTCCTCTACAAGTTGTAATAAACCGCCAACCGTCCCGCGATATCCAACGACAATTATGCTATGGCGATGAGAAATTGCTGTATATACGAAACATTCCTTGTAGTCAAACCATTTTTCACATTTTCTTCCTATGGCTTTTATAATCTCAAAGTCGTCTTTCGGCAAAATGTGCTTGAGCCATTTTGTCAAATACTCTGGTTCGGCGTATGCCATAGCGGAAAGTTTGGCGAACATGACGGCCTTGCTGTGATTGTATTGAGGTTCGTTCTCGGTGCTTTCGCAGAGAGACGATTCCTTGATGTTCATGTCCGGAAGGCAAGGGTTGTTATCTTCTCCAACGTATGGAAATTCCTTTGAGCCAAACGTATGAGTATGACAATTCCTGTCAAGCGGGCACCATCGGCACCTTACGTCCAAGAATTGTACATAGATGTTCTCGGTTGTACAAGATTTGCACGAAATTTGTGAAGGACAGTTATCGCTTGCAGCAACCATAGCCGTTAAACAAACAGCTGCTATCAGCGGAGACAAAACAGTGTGTTTAACATTGTTAGTGTGTTTAGCATGAGTATTGTAGCGTGAGAGTTTTCACTTGCATGCAAACTATTGAAGAAGGATTAAATAATAACATTGCATTTCTGATAGAAATTAATATTCTTGGCCTACTGAATTTTCTGAGTAGCTATATACATGCTATGCTATGTCCTAAAAATATATTCTAGTATTTTATGGCATTTGGCATGTAAGAGCTATAAAGTAACATGGAACTAATTGCAACGGTTTCGCATTGTCTAATGTGTCAACAAAATGCTAAATCCTGGGCTTTTGTCAATGTTTACATTGTGTTTTAGCAGATGTCTGCATATTGAAGGAGAATATCTGGTTATTTCCTGTCCCAAACTGGTTCTGACCCATGTTGACCTTTGTTGGATAACTACAGGCCATTCCTTTTGATAGACCTTACAACTTACATTGAATGACCTTTTCACTGTGTAGTTACATTTTCTTATATGGAAAAAGTAGTAAATTCCACTGTAGAATACATGACTAGTAGTTTGATTGAATAGTGTAGAACTTGTGCATAGGTATTGCATTGCAGTGTGGATAAATAAGATAAATGATTGTGAATTTAGCAAGAAAATTAAAATATCTATTTATTGACTTTGAATTTCTTGGAAGAAATACTTGTACACAGAATTGTGAAATTGATTGTATTCTATTAACCTTGTATTGTTAGAATAAAACACATTGATGTTTTATCATCATCAACAACAACAACAATCACCAACAACAGCAACAATCGACAACAACAATCAACAACAATCATCAACAACAACTATCAACAACAACAGTCATCAACAATCATCACAACAACAACAATCATCATCAACAACAGCAATATATAACAACAACAATCTATAACAACAACAATCAACAACAACAATTATCATCAACAATCTACAACAACAACAACACTAACAACACGTTATTTAAAACAAATGATTTGGATAAAATTGTTTTATTAATTGGACAATATTCAAATTTAATGGAATTTGAATTTTATTTTAAATAATTTCAATGGACTTTGATTAGTATTTGAATAATTAATACTTAGATACTTGAAGTGACATTTATGTTGGATATGGTTACATGTTGGAAGCGACAGTCATTTATGTTGGATATGATTGCATGTTGAAGTGACATTAGTTATTTATTTTGGAGTAGAGATTGCATGCTTAGTTCTAGTAAATGTGAACTTGTGGAAATGGTGTTGAAGTTGAAATGAATTGTGTACTGAACATTTGAATGGATTATGGTGGACGCATCATGTTGCAAATGGAATTACTTGACTTTGGTGCGAAGTGCATAAATAAGTTTAGTGCTAATGTGACCTTACAGACAACATTTGTCATATGAAGTGACATTGGCGTAGTGTGGACTATTTAAAGTGTGTGAACTTTAAAAGACAATTTATGCAATTTGTGTGAAGTGTATGAACAATAAAAAGTGTTAAAGTGACATTACGTGACATTCGTGTTCGAACAACTTGAAGTTGAACACTAAACATTGAAGAGTGATTATTTAATTTCAATTTGTTTATTGTGACAATAATTACAGTGACATTGAATTATATTGTTGTGTTTTAAAGTGACATTAACATAGTGTTGACTTTGATTTAAAGTGACAATTTAATAGTGTTGATTGAACATTCAAGTGACAATAGTGAATAGTAGTTAATTTGACATGGAAGAAAGTGAAAGTTGCATATAATACATAGGTATTTTAAAATTGAAAGTTTTTAACATTGATCTATGATGAATATGTGTATATGTAGATCAGTGAAATTGTAAATGCTTTGTGTAAAGTAATAATTTGATGGTGCGTTAGCCTTTAAGTTGAACTGAGGCACATGCCTAAGTGAGCTTTCAATTGAAAAAAATAGTTATTTTGTTTAGTTGATGTTCATCAACATTAAACATGGAAGATTTAAATGAAAATGAAGCATCAGGTGGTGCTGAAGTAACGGAAGCACAATTAATATTGTTGAAAGCGTTTGAAGAGCTGCATGTTGAAGCAGATATTCAATCGGCAGCTGACTCGGTTCAGTTTATGCACCAGTTTAGTACTGTTAAGCCAAAAACAAATGCTAAGGTGGCAATAAAACAAGAACATGCGCAAAATGAAAATGGAAATTTTAGCCAGGGTAATGCTCATGTGCCATCCTCAGTCTCTTATAATTACCCTAAGATACAATGTTTCAGTGGTGATCAAGTAAAAGGTGAAGCTTCTTGGCAATGTTTTGAATTTGAAGTAGATTCTTTACTGACTGAAGGCTTGTTTAGTCAAGAACAAATCTTGCATGGGGTAAGAAAGGCTGCCAATGGTAATGCAGCCGAATGTACTCGGAGACTTAGTGCTGGGCTAAGTATTTTCAATGTCCTGGCCAAATTAGAAAGTGTGTATGGCAATATTGAATTAAAAAAAAATGGTAATGAGAAGCTTATACAACTGTACACAGAAGTCTAATGAAACTGTTTCTGAATTTGCAGCAAGAATTGAGGATTGTTTCGACAAAGCTGTAGTCCTCAAAGATGTGAAGAAAAATGATTTCGAAATTTTGAAACGGTTGCTATACCAAGGATTAAAAAAATAATTAAAACATTTAGCTGCTTTTAAGCACGACACGATTCATGATTATGATGCATTCATAACTGAATTGAGAAAAATTGAACTTGAATTAAACGAAGAAAAGGATCTAGACACAAAAACCATGTAAACCTGTATTGCCTAAACCTGCTGAATCATCTGAATTGAGTGAAGTAAAAAGCCTGTTAATGAAATTGAATGAAAGAATTGATAAATTAGAACTGCAAAAAGACACAGGTAAGTATGACAATTTTGAATTTAAACCTTTCACTAGTAGGGGTGCAAGGCGAGGACGTTTTGTACCAAATCAAGGTCAACGACGAGGTTTTAGAAATTTAAGAGGTCAGGTTCGTGGCCAGAATTATAGACCTTCTAGACTTGCGACTAGTTTTACATTTGCAAGGTGTTGCTATAAATGTGGCGAAACTGGACATTTTCAGGCAGACTGCCCAAACTAATTTGTGCTTCCTTTAGGGGATCGAACCGGGGCACGTCTTTTATTTCAGATCCCAAACTTGTGGGTGACATTAATGAAGTAAGTATATTTTTGAATGGTATTGAAACCCATGCACTTTTAGACACAGGATCATTTGTAAGTATTTTACCCGAGTCATTTTATAAAAACAATTATTCAGACATACCACTTGAACCACTGATATTTTGGTGAATTTGCCATATAATGGATTCATTGAACTTGAAGTTAAAATTATGGATGGAATTGAAAAGTCAACACCACAACATTGTTTGTTTTTAGTATCACCAGATATAAAATATTCTTCAAGAGTTCCAACCATATTGGATACAACTATTTTGAATTTGAAGAATGTTAATCGACTTTTGGAAATCAATTTTTGTAATAGAAAGCAAAGTTGATAACTCCATGGTATCTGAGTTTGAGAGCAATTACCATGAGAAAAAGAATAAAGAAAGAGTAGCAATAGTAAGGAATGCATATCATGAAAAGATGTTGTTGAAACCGAATGAGACAAGAACTTTGAAAGGCTATTTGGACAAGACGATTGCATATCGTACTTCCAGCTCTTTGATTTTACCGTGTGCTGAAGCACAAATTCCTGATTTTATTGATGTGACACCTTCTCTTACAGCATATAAATATGACATGATGAAATTTTTGTTATTTTGTCAAATCTGACAAGCAATACAGTTTGTATGCAACCAAAAGCCATATTGTGTGAATTGCAAATAGTTTAAGTTGCAACTGATGTCATGAATTGTGAATAGAGTGATTTAGATAAAAAAAAAAGACAAGAAGTAGTTTACAATTTAATAATTGATGGGAATGATGTATTGACACCTGAACAAATTACTGAAGTTAGAACACTTTTAATGAAGCATAAAGATATTTTTTCCTCATGTGAGAGTGATATTGGTCAGTGTTCACACACCAAACATAGAATTGATTTGGTTTATGATTTGGTTTCCTTCAAAACTTAGGCATAGGCGCAACTTTAGATATGAAATCAGGATACAATCAGATAGAAATTGAAGAGTCATATAAAGAAGAACTGCTTTTACGTTAGGACCTTTTAGACTGTGGGAATTTAATAAGCTGCCTTTTGGATTGACAAATTCGCCTGCTACATTTCAACGAGCAATGACTGAATGTCTTTGGGATTTAAATGTGAAAATGTGTGTTGTATTCATCGATGATATCATTATTTTCAGTTGTACGTAGAAAGAACACCTTGAAAACATTTACAAAATATTTGAACGTTTAAAATCATGGAGCTTGAAACTTGCTCCAGAGAAATGCATTTTTTTTTAGAAAGAATGTTTCTTTTCTGGGCCATGTTGTGGGCAGTGATGGAGCGAAAACTGACCCAGATAAAATTGATAAAGTGAGTAATTGGCCAGCACCATCTAATCCAGATGAGCTTCGAAGTTTTCTTGCTTTTGCTGGATACTATCGTCGCTGTATTAAAGACTTTAGCAAAATAACACGTTGTTTGGCTGACTTGCTGCCATCCACCAATGCCAAGAAAGGTAAATTGAAGTCAAAAAAAGAATGGCAGTATGGTGAAGAACACCAAAGAATCTTTGAATTTTTAAAACAGATTTTAACATCACCACCTGTATTGGCTTATCCTGATTTTAGTCCTCAATTTGAATTGCATACTGATGCATATACAAAAGGACTTGGCGCAGTTTTATACCAAGAACAAGATGGACATAAACGCGTAATTTCATATGCAAGTAGACCTTTATCAAAGTCTGAAAAGAACCACTCAGCTTTTAAATTGAAATTATTTTCAGCCCTTAAATGGGCAGTTTCTGATTACCTGCCTGACTGTCATTTTCATGTGTTAACTGACAATAATCCGTTAACATACATTCTTACTTCTGCAAAGTTGGATGCTACCGGCCAACGTTGGGTCTCAGCCCTGAGTTCTTATTCATTTGATATTAAATACCGAAGGGGTATAATTAATAAGGATGCTGATTCTATGAGTCGTTATCCATACACAGAACCAAATTCAGGTAAGTATTCCATGGATACTGATGCAGTCAAAGCCATATGTGGTTGTATTTCACCACCTTCTGTTGAATTGCTGCCATCAGTGAATATTAATATTGTGGAAATTACTAAACATCCCGGAAAGCCAAAGGCTCAGATTGAGTTAAGAGAATTGAGAAAGCAACAGAGAATATACCCATTGATTGATAAATGGAGAATTGCAACAATTGATACAAGAATTCCACAGTTTGCATGTAAAGAAGATCATATTATGAAGATTTTTTTAAATTTTATTATAAAAAGATAAATTTTATTTCGGAAAGTATGTGAAAATGATGAAACTGTTGAACAGTTAGTTTTACCAACAATTTACAGGAAACAAGTTCGTTGTGGTCTGCACAATAATGTAGGACATCCCAGACGAGACAGAATTGCACGTTTGCTGCGATAGCGTTTTTATTGGCCATTAATGTTAACAGATGAAGACAGATGGATTTCAAATTGTGATAGATGCTTGAAAAGAAAAACTTCAACTAACATCAGAGCTCCTTTGATTAATGTAAACACCACTAATCCTTTGGAGTTGGTTTGTTTTGATTTTTTGAGTCTGGAACCTAGTAAAAGCGGATTTTCAAATATTTGTACCTACCAAAAACCAAACAGCGAAAACCACAGCTGAAACTTTCTACAATAACTTTATTGTTCATTATGGCATACCTACCAGATTACACAGTGACCAGGGTGCCAATTTTGAATCAGAAAACATCAAAGAATTTTGCACCTTAGCACACATAAAAAAAAAACTTCTGTTTACCATCCTGAACGTAATTCTAGTCCAGAGAGATTTAACAGAACACTGTTGGATATGCTGGGAACATTGGAGAATTCTGAAAAACAGAATAGGAAAAAATATGTGAACTCTTTAGTGTACTGCTACAAGTGTACGACTCACGAGTCATCATATATTTCTCCATTTGAGCTAATGTTTGGTCGCAAACAATTTTTTTTTTCATAGACTCTGTATTTGAAAAAGCAATTCCAGATTCGAATAAGAACAGCTTTTCTGAATACATTGAGGATTTGAAAGAAAGAATTCAGAAAACAAGAGACATAGTGGCAAATCATCTTGAGAAAGCAAAAGTAAAAAAACAAAAGTCATTTTATGATATGGAAGATAAAGCAGCTCAACTAGACATAGCGGACAAAGTATTAGTGAACTTGCCTTTAAAGGAAATCACACAATCCCAGACACATTTGAGGAAGAACTCTATACTGTAACAGAGCAAACCAATGAAAATGTGCCAGTCTATAAAGTTCAAGGTGATGTGACGAAAGGTATTAAGACTCTGCACAGAAACCATTTGCACTTGGTGAAAAATCAAGATGAAGCAAAGACGGAGATTCTGGTGATGTAAGAAAATAGAGATGTGAAAGATGCGGTACCGTATAGAAAAGATAGAGTGAGTGAGATAAATAAAGAGGTTACACATTTTTCTGTAGAGGAGAAACATAAGGAAACTGATAGTGACGTCACTGATGAAGATGAGACAGGTGAAATAGTGTTGTAACTTATGGGGACGCTTTAAAGAAACCCGTAGTGGTAGTAGATGAAGGACAGAACCAAGGGAGTACTATAAATCATGGTAATAACTCAAGTAGCAACACTCGTTAGGTTGATAGTACTGAATCTCGAGGGACTGAAAATACAGTAGAGAATGTCATAGAAAATGATAGTTTGAGTAATGAGAGAGATGAAGTTATTGATGAGGTTGAAGGGACAGGTGCGGAGGAAACTAATGGTTTAGTTGAAACTGAAAACACAGAAATTCACGCAACAGAACCAAAGGAGATCCAAACCGAAACCGAAATAGATAGAACAGATCAAGAGGAGTCTTAAGAAATTGCCACAGGCAATCAGGAACCGGTGAGAGAATTGGTGAGTGATGAGAGTAAAGGTGAGAGACAGGAAAGTGTAAAACCAAAATGTCCAAAAGATATGCCAACACCTAAACCTAGGTACACTACAAGGCAAACAAGGTTTCCAGACAGATAAACTGACTTCCAGATGAATTATTGTGTACCTTTAACATTGCCTTATGATTCAAGGTTTTCAGCCTTAAATGAGGTTATTAACTCTGGCATTTTAAATAAAATGTATCTGAGATGGCTAAGAAAGTTATCAATAGTATTTAAAACTAATGTATATAATAATATGAATGTTATTTTGTTAGCTGAAAGCCAACAGCATAATTATTGTTTTATCAACAGTTTTTATAAACTAAGCAATGTATTTGATTTTAATGTTACTATTTGAAATATGTGTGAGGTATAAATCTATATTGTGAGGACACATATATACGGAAGGGAGAGGAACAATGAAGTTGTAAGGTAAGTATGTTAGTAAAGTACTAATATAGGTTGATAGTAGTACAGGTAATTGGTACAGGAGGAAGTAGTTTATATAGTGGTGTATTATATAAATTAGGTAGTCGCGTGTTATAGTATTGACATGCATCCATTCTGTAATATAGTGTATAATATATTATTGAGAGAGGAGATATGCTGAGTGTACTGTTTGGCGTCTGTGACATTGAAAGGTGTTGTTTGTGACGGAACTAGTGTTGTCTGTGACATTGAAATGTGTGACAGGACTTTGTATCATAATGATGTGGACATCATTTAAGAAGCTGGGGAAGTGTGTAACTAGTTGAAAATTGCTCTGCCTTAAAGCTGTCTTCCCTGATTAATTGTATGGTTGTTTTTAACCTATTTTCTTGCATGTATATAGGCTTTCAACCCATTTTTATTATCTGCCCTTGGATTAAGTTTGCCGCCTAATTCAGTTTGCAAGCAGGTTTGTCAAGTTATCAGATATCAGTTGTTCACTGACAGTTTGTCTTTAATTTGGTGGGCTCATTTCTAAGGTTGGTATTGATTTATTATTGAATACATTGTTGAAATGAGTTCTATTTGCTTTATTTGCTGTGTTGTGAAAGTAAACGTTGTATTTACTTGTATTTCTAGAATTGTCATGTATTTTCGCGTACATCGGAAATAGCATCCGTCATATTTCTATTATCTATTTTAATCTCACGATATTTCCTGTTTTACACAAGCACTTAATTTGCAGTTTAACAGTCACGAGCAAAGGAGAAAGAACAGAAATAGCAAGCAACCTTTCCATAAAGGTTATTGTAATTGCAATTGTCAGTGTGTTGTGTTTGATGTTACTTTAGTATTTTAGACTTCTATTGCTATTTTAAGCTAATGGATGATCGTGCAGCCAAAATTCTATAGAGATATTCTTAATATATTTAATAACGTATAGTATGCGGTTATAAATGCTGAATGTCTAAGTGAAAATATCACAGAGGAAGAAATTCAACAAAGTATGCAAGGCCTGAAAAGTAACTGTGCGTCTGGTTATGATGGCCTGTGCATAGAAATGTTTAAAGTCACGGCAAATCGTATAGCACCCTTTCTGCAAAGTCTTTTCAATAACATATTTGAAACAGGTGTATTTCCAGAAGATTGGTGTAAAAGTGTGATCACTCCTCTGCACAAAAAAGGATCACCCCTAGAACCAAATACTTATAGGGCAATTTCATTGTCAAGTAGCCTAAGCAAAATATTTATCAATATTTTAACAAAACGACTAACGCGTTGGTGTGATGAAAATATGGTTATTGACGAAGCTCAAGCCGGATTTAGGTCAGGGTACTCAACCATCGACAATATCTTTAATTTGCACGCACTAATCCAAAAATATACATCAAAGAAAGGAGGTCCTTTTTATGTTTTTACGTGGACTACTTAAAGGCATTTGACAGTTGTAACCATGCAAAGATGTGGCAATGTTTGTCGAGAAATAGTATTGAGGGACGGTTTCTGAATATCTTCAAATCTATGTACAGCCAAATGAAGGCGTGTGTGAAAGTTAAAAACGGCCTGACGGACTTCTTTGATTGCAAAATCGGCACAAAACAGGGCTGTTTGTCGTCACCGATAATATTTTGAATCTTCATGAATGACCTGGTGAATTTCCTTAAATTATAGTCAGTCGGATGATGGAATGTTTATATCGCAAGAAACAGACAGATGAACAGATCAGTGGAAAACTTCTTTGCGCTCAGTGAATGTGGCCGTTTACCCATATCTGTGACCAACATGTTCAAATGTATTTCTTACTGGGTTAAAATTGTGCAAATGCCACCAAACAGATACCCAAGGCAACTTTTACTACGGAATCATGACACTTCGGGTAGAACCAACTGGGCAACGAAGGTTAAAAGTCTATTATTTGAAAACGGGTTTGGCTACGCGTGGATTTCAAATGAGGTCGGAGACAAAAAATGTTCCTGAAATCATTTAAAACGGGACTTGAAGACTGTGCCTTGCAAAAACTCCAAGCTTATATAAACACATCCCCAAAGGCAGTGTACTACAGAGACTTCAAAACTTTATTAAATGTAGAACGATATTTATCAATTGAATTACCATTTGTGCTCAAAAAGTGCCTTGCAAATTTTCGCTGTTCCGGGCATTAGCTTTTGGTAGAAAAAGAACGACACTTGGATATAAGCCGTGAATTTAGATACTGTATGTATTGTGTACTCTCGCAACAAGTTTATACAGTAGAAGACAAATATCAATTGTTTATGTTGTGTCCATTGTATAATGGGTTAAGACAGACGATTAGTATTCCTCAGTGGCTAAATCATCCAAAAAGTATATATCTGTTTAATACGATCTTATCAGACAGTAACGACAAACATACATTATTGGTTGCAAAATATTTATTTCAAGGTGACAAGTTAAGATAGGAATTCATGAAAATTCACAACACTGCTTTTGTAAATACTCATTTGGTTTGTATGAATCCTTTGTAAATATACATTTGTCATAGTTATTGCCATATATATCTTTATTATATCCATAAAATATTATATTATTATAACAGTATAAACTGTTTGTGTTCATCTACAATCTATATTTATAATGTACCAGTTTTGTAATGTTCATTTAATAATGTTCTTTTACCACTTAAACTTGTATTCTGTTATAATTACACTGCTGTATTGTGGGCCGGTGGCCTTAAATTGCCGAATAAAATATTGTATTGTATTGTATTGTTAACAAGTTGCTATTTGCATTGTTCATGTATTTTTTCAGGTTGTCATCCTTGCAGATTTCGGAGTCCTTGTAGTTCTTTGAGGCATTGTAGCTCGTGTGGCTCTTGTCGCCCTCGTAGCCCTTGTGGACACACATGTTAAATGTGATAACAAATTAACAGGTAATAAAAGATACATTAGAATAAACTTACTCTAGTCGTCAGTGGTTAATTGTGAAAGAACCCACTACCTTACATTAAACACATATATAGTAACATTATAGAAAGGTACAGGTTACAGTAAAACAACAATTTCCGGAAAAAACTCGAGTTCGGAAAAAACTCGTCTGTACCCGTCCTAAATATAATAGCATATAACTTTGGAGTGACATTAAAATCAAAATCAAATGTTAATGTTCCGAAAGTGGACAGCCGCTGGGGACCCCCGCACAATTACATTTAAATAACTATCAGACTTTCAGAGATATTCACTTTCCGCCGACTTTCCGAAAAAATCGTTCATATGTACATTTTATGGATAGCATCTCGCCGACTTTCGGGACATTAATATTCCAAAAAACATACGCTAGTATAAGCATAATGTAGCCGTCGAAATTACTTTTCGGGAATTAAATCGTCCGACTCGCAGAAATAGACGTCTTCCGACGCACAAACAAGACAAGACTTTTCGTCCGACGGCCACAAATCGAAATCTAAAGGAAGCCCCGAAAGCTACCTAAAAAGCGGTTTGTCATGGGTTACCCGATAAAATTTGATTGGTTCCGGTACCTAGAAACATCCTATCATAAACGTTGAAACAAATACATCTGGAAACTATCATTAAAACATGGTAGACGTCGCTTGTGTACACAGAGTGTAATTATAAAAATATATTTTCAAAAATACACAGAAGTGTATGAATGTCTGATCAAATTTACAAAAAAACAAACGCGGAAACGTGTTCCACATCACATACACATGTTTAAACTGTCCCGCCTAGTGCTGGTTGATTGCCCTGACAACCACAATTTCCAAGCAACCAGAGAGCAGTCAGCAGGTCATGTGACAAATCAGGGAAGACTATTCCAGCCTAAGACATTAAAAGATATTAATTATTATATTGTAATTAATGTGACTTTGGTTGGAATTCATTAAGGAAGGAGGAGTTTTCTATGCAAACATGCACACTAATCCGAATGGGTGAGGGACAATTACCAATAACGTTTGGCATCATTTCAACGATTCGGCCCTTATACTAGCTATGGCTTATCTATATGGCATTAATGATTGATATTTTAACTATTGCTTATCTATATGGCATAAATGATTGATATTTTAATTATGGCTTATCTACATGGCATTAATGATTGATATTTTAACTATGGGTTATCTCTATGATATTAATGATTGACATTTTAATATTATAACGATACGTATCGCTGTAAGGATAGAATATTTAAACAACCATTACAAACAATACATAAATTCAAGACGAGCAATAACAAACTGAGATGGAGTAAAAGGGTTGGGAGGGGGAGGGGGGCAGGTACTACCGCCAAGTTTAATGGGCAAGTAGTGAGTATGAATCTAGCCAGCCTTGTACAAATGGGCAAATATTCATCTACAACAAACCCACAGCTACATTGTACAGAAGT
Organism: Congeria kusceri; assembly: GCA_027627225.1. Lineage (NCBI taxonomy): Eukaryota > Metazoa > Mollusca > Bivalvia > Myida > Dreissenidae > Congeria > Congeria kusceri. The sequence continues at coordinate 30,201,882 of CM051028.1, read as the reverse complement.
AACACGCACTTTAGAACTGACCATAAAACAGAACATTGTGTAATTCAATTTATGTAAATGCTATAACTCAGACAATGTGAAACCTGTCTGACAATCAGACATGTCTGACAAAAATTGTGGGTGTCTGGCAGATATTTTCACACACCTCATTCCTATTTTATGCTTTACTTATTTTTAATAAATTATGGATGGATAATTGAACAATTAGCTCTGTGTATAATGTTAAACCAAATTATTGTATTATCATAATTTATTTAACAGCGTATATCATGTTTTGAATATATGGTGAACAGGTTAAAAATCATGGTGTCCGACAGCTGATTAAGAGGTTTCGCATAGTCTGCTAACTATACTTCATCATCATCTAAATCTGATAATATGGTGGTACTGTTTTGTTGTTTCCAGATGTTTTCCCTTTAGTTTGGTGTTCTTGTAAGAAAATAGTGGAAATTGTGTGTGGAATGTTGCAATTCTAAGTAAAAATCTTATTTTTGCCTGAAATATTTATGACTAACTATTATTTTGGACAACATAATTATTTAGTTTATTTTTTGTTTATTCAGATTTAGTTTTTTTTTTCACCCAATCTCATGCGCTGCATCAGTTAAGAGTCAAACGTGTTAAAATACCAACTGATCCAAATTATCATACATACAAGTACTCGGAATAATCTGATAAAATAGTAAATATAGAGAGCAGTATCCACAGGAAGGCAGTATTGATAAAAAGTAAAATCAATTACAGCTATAAACAAAATCGGTCTGAAATGGTAATTGGAAAATCTATTTACATAATCTAGCTTCCATCTAGTTCCATCATCAAGGTCACAGTATGGTATCTAATGATGCCTATTTAAGTGTTTTTTATTCTCACATGTATTGGAAAATTTACATTTCCCCAGGTTATCTGAGGTTAGCGTTACATTATTTTTATTAACAATAAAAATACCGTTGCATTTCTTTGCCTTGTGTATGTGTACATGATTTTCATTCTTTGTAGATGATGCTTCACAAAGAGAGAGGACAAGGACCAAGATGGCCTTAAGCTGCTTACCTGAGTTTAAGGCATCATGATGGCTCTTAAAAATTTAATTAGCGTGTTCACATATGTTTGAATGCATATGTTGACAACAGACGGTAACGATGGACTACTAACAGCCCTGATTTTAAGAAATCAAAACAATGTCATTAATTTTTAAAATGGTCAATCAAGTAGCAGTTCTGTACCCTGCGCGCTTGCGGCCATACGTTTTAACAGATCAAACTGATTTGAAGAAGTTATTAGCGGGTCACACAAGGAACAAATCTGTGAAATTATTCCGAAATAGAGAAAGTGGTTTAAACACGAAGATTTTTAAAATTTCCAATAAAGACATAACGGAAACTGTCCTGTCCCCTGGGGGCAACATACTAATATGAATAAAAATATTAGATGGAATTTGGTAGAGGCTAACCCAAGGAACTTTTTGTTATTATTATTTTGATATACAACCAATTTATGTGCCCCGCGCGCTGGAGGCCATAGGTTTTAACATATCAAAATGGTTTGGTCTGTTGCAAAGTATAACAGGCATGACATAAGTTATAATAATGGTTATAAAAAGTGACGTCATTAACATAGACTTTACTAGAAGAGTCACCATTGTTTATAGAAAGAACATTTAATGGTCAAAGATAAGAAGCAATCCACAATATGTTGTCCAATATATGAGAATTTAGCAATGGTGTTAAAGTTCTATGCACACTTTAACATATTATTACTTGTTCCTCAGCCTAACATAATTAATTTGGAAAGAAAACCAGGGGACTCTGGGAAACACATACGCATACAGACTCATAGAAATGCAACAACGCATGCAGTAAATGAAGAATTAAAGCTCCAAAGTAAGACGTAAAAGAAAATAATTTAAGGTTCGAGTAAATGAACATATCTGTTGTGATTAATGTTTGCAATACTATTACAAATACTGTCAAGCCAAATTCTCTTGGATAACATGACTTATGAGATTTTACATATAATCTGTTGTTGTTTTTTAGACTTTAAAATTATAACACCGCAAACAACTTTAGCTAGGTTTTGTATGTTTATTGTTTTATTTCTTTAATGACAAAAACATTCGTTTATATGGCATGTTTTACAATTTTGGTCAGCATGTAAATACTATGTCAACTACCTTTCTCCATTAATGGTACTCCAATGTACATCGGGTGCATAAAACAGGTATATGCCTACACATCTGATAAGATGGAGGTCACTGGTCAATTTTCTCAGACTAAGCGGGTGCCTGTGTGTTTGCAGATGTGCTCTGTATACATGTAGGTTGGCTTTGGGCAGTCTTCCAAAATCGAAATGAGTATTGAAAAAGGGCTAAAAGTCAAAGAGCATTTAATGATCTTAAAAGAACATTATGTTGTCTAATATTTAGAACTACAGTAATGATGTTAAAGGGAATTGCACAATATAACGTATCAAACATTGCAAGTTTGACCATTATATACTTAATTGGGGAACAATACAAGCTCACAAAATCATACTGATGCAATATAAGCTAGAAAATGTTTTGAACAACAAGATGTTGTATATGTACAATGTGCAATGAGATTCTAATTTATTTACAAATATGGAAGGTTGTGATACAAAATTGATGTCATGTAAATGACCACTGCATATTTCACTGGGAATTTGAAACGCCCTACATGATGGCAATATTTGCACAAAGGCCTCGAGTAAAATGAACTTACTAAGAATTAAACGAAACACATATTTCGTTTGAATTTAATAGACAGTCACCCAAGGAATATCTCTGTGAAATTATTTCGAAATCGAGAAGATTGTCAAAATTGCCTATACAGCCATATACGGTAAAACTTACTCACCCCCTGGCGGTCATGTTTTTTTTACCGAATCCACATTATTTGAATTTATTTGGTAGACAGTTATCCAGGGAACATTTCTGTGAAATTATTTTGAAATCCAGTAGGTGGTTTCTGACAAGAAGATTGTCAAAGTTGCCTATACAGCCATAAACGTTCGAAATTCCCCACACACTGGCGGCCATGCTTTTAATGAATTTCCGCAGACATATTCCTGCTTAGTTTGGTTAAAATACCCCAAGCGGTTTGAGAGAAGTTGTTTAAGTAAAATTGTTGACGACGACGGACGAATGACGGACGCCGGACGGTGACTGATTACAATAGCTCAGCTTTGAGCACTTCGTGCTCAGATGAGCTTAAAATGGTAGGTTAAGGAATAATTGTAATCCTACTATATTTGGTTGTTGGGAATGTTTTCTATACATTGGCTAAATCAGTAGTGATTACAATCTTAATTACAAACTTGAATGTTACACAAGAAAAAACAACAACGCTGTAGTTATCCGGTAATCTAAAATACCATACACGTATAATTTATTTTGAATGCGCCCAAAGGTGCAATGTACAGTTATTGGGCATGCCCAACATGTCCAGGAATTGAAGTCAGTAGAAGATGAAATCTTTTAGTTGCCAAGGCTTTTTGAAACATTGGTGTAATGTAATTAATATGTACGTTTATATTGTTAATGTTATTTACATTCGGATGTTATGGACTAGTAAACATTAAGTGTTATTGTAGGACCTGTATGGCTGTGTGTGTTCAAGTGTCCGATACAATACTTTGCCAGTAAAGTTTGTCTCGACGAACGGAGCGCGAGAGGAATATCACCTTGGATCCAGTCTTAGTAATAAGCTGATGAACCGTCCTCCAGTTGTATTGGGTAATGAGAACGTAAGTTCACATTCTTAAACAAACTGTTGACATTTGTTTATTGTTCTATAGTAGTAATTCGAGTTTAACTGACAAAGTTATTCCATCGATGTCATTAAAAAATGTTAAGTGTGCTTGATACACATTTCTTGCTAACGTATTTAACCTGTTCTTAACATAATTTTGTTAATTTAATTTCATTCTATTTATAAAAGTCATTTCTGTAATGCTTATTATTAGCTAATCCGTCTTACGCTCCATATGTCTCAAAATATTCATAAATGTTCTTTCAACATTAAGACTATTCGCTTGTTCTGGTGTGCAAATAATTTTGAACTACAGTATTCAAATTAGTGTAAAATTGTGATAGTGTTATTGATATTATGGTCAAGTTGCTTTAATAAATTTTGGGACAGTATCGACGAGTATAGGGAAACTGAATCATAAACATGACAAACACACAAAAGCTTCGTTAGACAAAAGGTTTGTGTCCTATGTTTTACATGAAAAATCTAATTTAAGTGCATGCTGCACAAGCTGGATGCTTAATGTAACGGATTGTTCTCTGCAAATTATTTGATCTCAAAATCATGTAACAGAAAAGCCAACGTGTATACATGAACTTAACAATACAGACACTAAAACTGACACTCAATTCCGCTGAATATAACTTTAAACAATGTTTGGTCTTGCACTTCTTGGCAATTGCAATAAATGTGAACTTGACAATTGCTCACGAAAGAAAATAATAATGGATTAATAATGACACCATTTTAATAGGCATGCTTATCTTTATTAACAAAAGACAACTGCCATACGAATATTTATTTAATTAAAAGTGTATGCACAGTAAAAACAAGTAATATTTGTGCAAGGGCCCATAACCCAAAAGCTCCTTACTTAAAAGTTAGTTGTTTTTTTTAAGCTGGCATAAAATTTCTTAACGTACGGCTGTTTCATTTAATTTTGTTATGAAAGTCATTCTTGTATGAAATTAAGAAATGATACTTAAATTACCATAATTCAAATGTAAAATACTGATTTTCAAACATTCATTTTAAATTTGACTTACGATTTTAGTATAGATTGTCCTTAATAGCTGGACGGAACCTCAGACCCAAGGACCCCCAAATCATTAGGTGTCCTCTACAAGTCATAACTAACCCAGTTACGAAGTTTGAAGAACCTAGGCATAAGGGTTCTGTAGTTATTGCCCGGACAAGGTAATACTATTATTGGGTGTATTCTTCTATAATATTTTGGTCAGTTTGACCTTGACCTTTAACCCAAGGATCACAAAATCGATCGGGATCTTCTACTAGTCGTGACAAACCTTACTACCTAGTTTGAGGAACCTAGACCTAATGGTTGCAAAGTTATTGCCCGGACAACCTTTTACAATCATTGGGCATTCTTTTCTTTAATGTTTGGTCAGTTTAACAATGACCTTTGACCCACTGACCAGAAAATCAATAAGGATACTCTACTAGTCATATCCAACCTTCTCACCAACTTTTTAAGAACCTATGCCAAAGGGTTTTGTGGTTATCGCTCGGACACTGTATGGTCTACCAACAGACATACGGAAACAACTGATACACGGACAGTCAGACCGACATTTTGCAAAGGAATATACGCACACTTCTTTGAAGGGTGTGAATAATTAAAAAAATGAGTAAAACAACAACATTATTCAAATTGAGTCTAGAAACAAAGCTTAAACAAACTAACATAAACAAGAAAAAACCACTGAATTATAAAGAATATTATCCGATGACGGTAATTGTATTAGTTAATCACAGTAATTTCTTTCTTGAAAAGTGACTTCTTTCTAACATAATCCCTGTTGTAAGTTTATCATTATTACCGCTGCATAAGTTATTATTGCTGAAAATTCATGATTACTGAAACATTTGCAAAATTGTTTATTGGTATTGAGAAGGACTTAAACAAGAGCGCCAAATCGTCCTGGGTCGCTCATCTGAGTTTAAGAAATAAAATTGGCTAAGCCTTGTAAAAATATAAAAGCGTATTCAGACATGTTTAAAATAAAATGTTGACAACGGATATCAACGTTGGATCACTGACAGCTATGTTTTTACAACAAAACATTTATGAAGGCATTTGGTAGATAGTCACCCTAGAAACTTTTCTGTGAAAATATTTGGAAATCCAAATTGCGGTTACATCTGAGAACCAAGGAAAATTTCTGAAAACTTATTACGAAATCAAGCAAGAGGTTTGAGACAAGACTATGTTGCAAGTGTTCGAAATAGCCATTTAAGGAAAACTGTTCAGTCCCCTGGTAGCCTTGTTTTTATTGAATCAAAATAATTGAACACATGTTGTAAAGGATTATGCAAGGAATATTTGTGTGGAATCCAGCAGATAGTTTGAGACAAAAGGTTTTTATAGTTATAGCCATATAAGGAAACCTTCCCACCCACAGCAGCCATGTTTTTAACGAATCAAAAAAATCTCAAAGAATTTTTTAGAGTTTCACGAAAGGAACATTTATATTAAATTACTTTGAAACCCAGTCAGCACTTTCGAAAAATAAGATTTTCAACAAAAACAAGAAATGTTTTCGTTTTTGCTCTCGAAGTTCAACTGTTTTCATCTGATCTTCACCAAACTTCATGAAAATGTTGTTGGCATGATATCTAGCTCAAGTTTGATAATCAGTAACATCGCCATGGGAATTGTCGAATTATGACTTAAATGGCCCTTTTAGCCGTTTCCGCTTTCATCCAATCTTCACCAAACTTCATGAAAATGTTTTTAATAATAATATCTAGGTCAAGTTCGATAATCAGCAAAATCGCCCCTGGAATTGTTGTGTTATTGCCCTTGATATATCTGAAATTGGCCATTTAGCGGTTTCCGCTCTCTAAGTACAACAGTTCTATCCGATCTTAACCAAACTTCATGAAAATATTTGTTATAATAATATCCCGGCCAAATTTGATAATTGTCAAATCAGCCCAGGAATTGTGGAGTTATTGCCCTTGAATTATCTGAAATTGACCCAACAATGTTCATCCAATCATCATCAATCTTCATGCACATATTTGTGGACATGATATCTTGACCAAGTACAATAATCAGCCAAATCGCGCCAGGGATTGTGGAGATATGGCCCTTGAATTATCTACAATTTGCCTTTTTAGCCGTTTTTGTCCTCTTAGTCCAACAGTTTATAGCCGATCTTCACCAAACTTAGGGAAAATCTGTGTGGGCGTATTATCTCGATTACGTTTGATAATCAGCAAAATCGTCCCAGTAACTGCGGAGTTATGGTCCTTGGTTATCTTAAAATAGCCTTTTTAGTTATTTTATCCTAGAGTTGACATAACTGTTTTACAAACAGCTCTTGTTCAAAATCTGATTTGCCTTCGCAACAGACGTTTACACATTTAATTTTCTTTTAAACTCACTCGCATACAAATGGCTCAATGGTGAGCTATTCTGGTCAGTCACCGACCGTCGTAGTCGGCGTCAACAATTTACTTAGACGCCTTCTTCTCTAAAACCGCTTGCTGGATTTTAACCAAACTTGGCAAGTATCTCGGATGGTCCTTTAACAAATTCCTTCACTTCATTCGAATATATGGAAAACTCTGGTTGTCATGGAAACCAAAAGCTTAAAAGCTGGATTTCAAAATAATTTTACAAAAATGTTCCCTGGGTAACCATCTACTAAATTTGTTCAAATGATTTTGATTTGTTAAAAAAGCATGGCCACCTGGGGGTTCAGTTTTCCATATATGTTTATATTGAAAACTTTGAATATCAATTTGTCTGAAACAACTTCCTTGATTTCAAAATAATTCACATAATTATTTCTTAATTGATCATATGCTTAATTTCTTCAATTTATTTTGATTCGTTAAAAACATGCCATCCAGGGGGTGGAACAGTTTTCATTAAATGCCTATCTTGGAATCTTGGAAAATCTTCTAGTATTAAACTACTTGGTTGATTTCAAAATAATTTTACAGAAATGTTTCTTTGTTGTCCGTCGACCGATTCTTCCAAATTATTTTAAATCGTTAAAAACATGGCTGCCAGAGGGTGGAAAAGTTTTCATTAAATGGCTATAAAGAAAACTTGGAACATCTTCATGTCTTATATTAATTAGTTGATTTCGAAATAATTCTACAGAAATGTTCCTTGGTTGTCCGTCTACCGATTCTTTCAAATCACGTTGATTAGTAAAATACATGACGGCCTGTTTTCCTCATATCGCTTTCCTGAAAACTTGAAAAAAATATTGTCTTTAACCACTGACTGGATTTTGAAATAACTTCACAGAAGTGCTCCATGGGTGACTATCTACAAAATTCCTTCAAAGTATTTTTGCTAAAATACATGTCTATCAGTGGTCCAAAGTTGATATCCGTTGTCAACATTTTATTTTAAACATGTCTGAATGCGCTATTACGTTACTTCAAGGCTTAGCCAATGTTTTTTTATTAAACTCAGATGAGTGATTTGGCCCTCTTGTTTAGGCCATTCTTAATACAAATAAACAATTTTGAAAATGTTTCAGTAATCATGAACTATCAGCAGTCATAACGTATGCAGCAATAATAATGATAAACAAACAACAGAGTTTATGTTACAAAGAATTCACTTTTCAAGAAAGAAATTAGAACAGAACAGAACAGAACAATCTATTATGTAAATGGAGGCCTCCGGCCCATAATACATAGCATATAATAATACATCAAATTATTATTTGAGTACTGCGCCACATTAAGATATATATAGATAACCAACTCAAAATATTGTTTGAGTAATACGTTACAATTTCTATATAAAGAAGGTATTCATACAGGTGTATTATTTTCATTGTATGCATATAACAATTTACAGATATAATAAGCTAATTTTCGGATAGTTGTTTCATTTTCGTCTGCCATTAATCTAGAAAAATTAGACAGAGTTGGTCTTCCATGATACCAACTATCAAGATAATCTGTTCGCAGTTGCGCAACTTTAGGGCATAGAAAAAGGACACGGAATTCACATTTTATTACAGATATATTGCATATATCAAGGCAATACAGACATAACCTATTTTCTCTTCGTATATTATTGTGTCTGCCAGTTTCTATTCGAAATTTATTACTTGAACAGCGGAACTTTGATCATGCAATATTATGTGTTTTTGACATTTCAATATTTAAATATCTTTCAGTATTTAATAACGTTTTAAAATATTTATAATGTTGACATCTCGCAGAGTCATTTAGGTTTTGATGCCATTCTGTGTCTTTAATATCTGATAATCTTTTTCTAATACTTGTAATGAAAATATCAATGTTTCCAATTTCCTGGGTGATCCAAGCAAAGCCAAAAACCACATGTAAACAATATGTTTTAACTTTTGTTGCCGAACATACTCTGCCAGCATCATCTAAACATTTAAGCATTTTATAACATTTTTTAAGATATCTATTATTTGGCATTGACAATAACTTACACCAGTATTTTAGACATTAGGTATAATAGGTAACACATAACGGTAAACGTCCACATTCACCTAAAACAATGCAATTATTTATAGAATTATTAACCATTATGTGTTTACGACAAAACATAGTTTGTACACTTTAAATACGTTCACTGTACGTGTGTCCCCAAATTTCAGATCCATAACATAAAATAGGTTTTACCATGGAGTCAAATAGATTAAATAAGTCATTGGTTAGAAAATGGCCGAAAGGCCTTTGGTAATTAAGAATAGAAAAATCGCTTTCTGGGCTTGTGCCGCTAATTTTTGATGCGCAGACGACCATGATAATTGAGGAGTAAATAATAACCCCAGATATTTGTATACATTTGTTATATGTATTCGCTTTCCTCTAAAGGTCCAAATCTCATTTGTTCTAAGTGGTCCGCCATTTCTAAAAACTATTATTTCTGTTTTATTTATATTTACTTCCATTTCTGTCTCAGTACAAAATGTATGTATAAAATTTAACTGCGACTGGAGTTTAAATACAGTTTCTGCGCTATTTGCAACTTCATCTGCGAACAGCAAACATGTTATATCAGGTATATCATGAGAAACAAATATGCCTGATCCACAATGTTCTCGTAAAAGAATAACTAGTTCATTAATAAATAGAGAAAACAGGGTAGAACTTGTTATGTCCCCCTGTCTGGTCCCAACATTACATGTGAAATAGCCCGTTAAACCATTTTAAGTCTTAACACATGATTTTAAGTTTGCATATATTCTGATTAGAATACGTAATATATTACCATGTATACCAATTCGCTCAATACATAAAATCAGCTTACAATGATCTACCTTATCAAATTCTTTTTTTTAAATCGACATATAAACAATAAAAACGTCCGCCTCTTTGTGAAAGGTTCTTTTGTATAATAGCTTGTAATGAAAATAAATTATCAATAGTTGAATAGCAGCGCCTAAACCCCGCCTGAGCGTCATCAATTTTATTATTTATTTCTGCCCATTTGTAAGTGCGATTATTTAAAACCCGTGCAAAAATTTTATACATAACTGTAGTTATAGATATGCCTCGATAATTATTAGTTTCATATTTTGAGCCAGATTTGTGAACGGGGCAAATAATACTTTCGCACCAGCATTCCGGGACGTGACTCGTTAGAAATACAACGTTAAAAATATTACTCAAAATTGGTACTACAAAAGACTCTGTATGTTTACAAAACTCACTTCCTATTCCGTCAGCACCGCAACTTTTTTTCATTTGTAAGACATTTAATAGATATTTCAACTTCATTTTAACTTATTTCTCTGTTAAGTATGTCATTATGATCATATTCAGAATTGTTATTTAAAGTTATCAATAAGCTATCCATATCGTCAGCATTCCTGTTAAACAACAAGGCACGAAAATATTAAAACCATGTTTTGTCATTTATAGTTGTACACGTCTTATTAGTGCTAGCATATGCTGAGGATTTTAACAATTTCCACACCAATTTCGGATTTTTCTCGAATTTACTAATTTAACTCGATTTTCATATTGATATGTTAATTTCTTAGCATGACATTTGCGCTTAAATCTGTTTTTATTTCTTTATACATTTCAAAATCATTGGTATCTTTTGATGAACGAAACTTTCTTAGTGCGGAATATTTATTCAACTTTAAATTCTCACATTCCTCATTCCACCCTGGGGTATTTACACAATATCTAGTGCTTGGTCTACCATGCACTTTCATGCAATCTGCTGCTTCCTGATATACATCCGTTAATGATTTGATTGCTAATTCAACATCAGTGACAACGTTCTGTGAAATATTATCAAGTTTGCTATCAAGACACGCTTTAAATTTATTTAGAAAGACATTTTTTATAGACTTTCATTCCATTTAAATTTTATACATGGTCTAATTTGAATATCATTTAATCGACTGTTATTAATATCAACAATTATTGGAAAAGTAAATGAGCATTCTAATGGTAAATGATCTGATTCATCAATGTTGCCTACTCTAAAATAAGAGCAGTATCTGAATAATTCCGCAGATGCTATAATGTAAACCACTACACTCGGGTCATTATTTGTTTAGCATGTATAACTTCCCGTTTTATCATCAAACAGACGACCATTCATAATATGCATATCATGCGATGAACAGAATTCAGCTAAGGCTCTACCAAAATTGTTAAAACTGGATGCATTCACATTAGTTCTAGGAATCTCGAAACTGCTACCGTTATATTCAACATCACCATATATATATATCTAAGATCATCTGATGGTATGAAGTCCAAAAAATCTTTAGTCGGGGCATTAAAATCGCCTGCTAGAACAAAATTACAGTGTGGATATTCACACATAATTGTGTCAATATTATTTTGCATTATGAATATACCATTTGATTCTTCTTCATTATTATAGATCGGTGATTATTTGGGGGAAACATATGTAAAATACATAATAATATCACTAATATGGAACATAATATTATTTGAAAACTTAAACAATAAAACAACACAATTTTCTAGTGTTTCAAAAATTCTGCTGACAATATTTACATTTTGCAAACGTTTTCCTACATAAACACTAACCCATCCACTATTTTGACTATGCGTTACATTAAGTTTTCTAACACTATCAAAATGATCATGTGTAATAATAACGTTAGCAAATTCTCCATTATAACGACTCCAGGTTTCACATAAACATACAATATCAAATTGAGATAAAAACGAAAGCAATTAATTATTTTCTAAATGTTTGTGAAATCCTTGTATATTCCATACTACATAATTAATAGTGTCAGTGTTATTCGAAGGGCTTTGACCACTTCTCTAGTCCACGTGTGAATCATCGGCATTGCTTTCGTCATCGGAGTCAGAGAAGTCGTCAGTGATTGGTCGAGCGCTTCCCCATGTGCTATTGTTATCCCACAACGCGGAGTCTCGATGTATGTCATTTTCTGACTTAATTCATCACGTGATGTGTCGACCGCCAATCCGCTGTTATTTATGTTCGTATTGTTTACTGCAGCACGTGGATTTCCGCGTGGACATTGCGTCTGCCTATGTTTACAAGCTGCTCTTGCGCGTCGTCGTATTTATAAACCGTGTCGTCTATTATCAGCTGATCATAGTTCACAGAGGCATAGTGACCTACACTTCGCTTTTTAATAATGATTTCCCCGAGGATTTGTCTTTGTTATCTAACACGTTCAATCTAGTCCGGTTTGACTAAATAGCCTGAAATGCGCGAAAATGTTTGTTTTGCCTGATTGAGGACACGGACACAATCTTTTTTTTTTTTTTTAATTTAACAACAATGGTACATTTTGTGCGATCCCGTGACTTAATTCTATGTGCACGTTCAATTTCAATCGAATTTCCATCTGGCAAATTTAAATCATTTGTTATTCGAATATTTGACTCAGTAGTGTCCCATGGTTCATACATATTCCCTTCAATGCCATTAAAACGTAAATTATTTCGCTTAGAAGGCCCTTGTAACGTACCAATCTTATGTTTTAAGTCATGCATTTCTGTTCTCAACACGCTATTTTCTTGGCTTACGTTATCATTTTCTTGTTTCAAATTATTAACTATTGATGAAATGTTATCTATTTTATTATTCACTTGTGCTAACTGATCAGCTACACTGTTATTTTGTTGCATTAGTTCAGCTTTCATTTCACGTAGAAAATTAAATATTTCGCTACTGTCGCTATTGGCCTGTGTATCGTTCTGTGTAAAGTTGCGCACGGGGTTCACAAGCGAGTTTCGCCTGGTAATTTTCGTGCTACTAGTACTTGTACTTGTATTAGCAATTTGTGAATTGGAGTATGTTCTTTATAAGTCGGTAGTTGTATCTTGTTTACGTAAGTCTGTTCGGGCTTTGTTTTCGGATCAATGAGAATAATGTTCCTTTTTGCTTTCTTGACCAGAAAGTGCTCATGGTGAGCTTTTATGATCGTCCGTTGTCGGTCGTCTATCGTCCGGACGTACGTGCGTTCGTGCATTCACAGGAATGATCATTGGGTGACCCTCATTCAAAATTGTTCAAATTGTTTCGGTCCGCTGCATAAAAGTAAAAATATTTTCATCTATGAAACCGCAAGGCTGAGAGCTTTCAGGTTTGACATGTGAAATCCTCTACAGGTCCTTTACAAAGTTTGTGCAAATTATTCCCTTGGGGTCGAACTTAGAGCTAAATTATAAAAATCCTCTCCTCTGAAACCGCAAGGCCCAGAGATTTCGTATTTGGTATGTAACATAGTATAGCTGTCCTCTACAAATACTGTTCAATTATGCCCCTGGGGTAAAATTGGCCACGTCTTGGGGGTCATATGGTTTCACTTGACGTATATGGCAATTGGGGTTTAAAATTCTTCTCCTCTGAAACCGAAAGGCCTAGACGTTTCATTTTTGGTATTAAACATTGTATAGTGGTCCTCTACAAACACTGTTCTAATTATGCCCCTGGAGTAAAAAGAAGCCAGGCCCCGAAGTCAAATGCTTTTAATAGACTTATTCGACAAGTGGACTCTAAAAATCTTGTTTGAAGCCACAAGACCCAGAGGTTGCATATTTGATATGCAACGTCATATAGTGGTCCTTTCAAAGATTGTTCAAGTTATGCCCCTTGTGTAAAAAGAAGACACGCCTCAGGGTCACATGGTGTCTATAGACTTTATGGGTAATGGATTTAAAAAATCTTCTCTGAAACCGGAAGGCCTAGAGGTTTCATATTTTGTATTTAACATTGTATGGTGGTCCTCTACGAAGATTGTTCAAACGATGATCCTGGGGTAAAAAGTGGCCACGCCCCGGGGGTCAGGTTTATATAGACTTAAATAGCAAAATGATTTTAAAAATCTTCTTCTCTGAAATCGCAAGGCCTAGAGGTTTCGCATTTGGTATGTAACATTCTATAGTGGTCCTCTATAAAGATTGTTCAAATTATTCCCCGGGGGTAAAATTGACACGCCCTGGGGATCATATGGTTTTAATTGACTTCTATGGCAAGTAGATTTAAAAATAGTCTTCTCTGAAACCTCAAGGCCCAGAGTTTTCATATTTTGAGTGAAACATTGCATAGTGGTCCTCTGCAAAGATTGTTCAAATTATGCCCATGGGGTTAAATTGGCCACGCCCCGAGGTGACATGGTTTCTATAGACTTATATGGCAAGTGGACTTTTAAAATCTTCTCCTCTGAAACAGCATGGCGTGGAGGTTCTACATTTGGCGTGAAACTTTCTATAGTAGTACAAAAAGATTCTTCAAATTATGCCCCTGGGGCGAAAAGAAGCCACGCCCCGGGGTCACATGTTTTCTGTAAACTTATGTGGCCAGTGGACTTGAAAAATCTTCTCCTCTGAAATCGCAAGGCGAACGGAATTCGTATTTGGTATGTCACATTATATAGTAGTCCTCTACAAAGATTGTTCAAATTATGTCTCTGGGGTAAAATTTGCCATGCCCCGGGGGTCACATGGTTTATAAAGACTTAAATAGCAAAATGATTTTAAAAATCTTGTCCTCAAACCTCAAGGCCCATATATTTCTTAATTGGTATGTTACATTGTAAATTGCACCTCTACAAACATCGTTCAAAGTATGCCCCCGGAGTAAAAAGTGGCCTTTAAAAGTCTTCTCCTCTGAACTGCAACTTGAAACCCAGAAATTTAATATTTGGCATGTAACATGGTATAGTGGTCCACTACAAAGATTGTTCAAATTATGACACTGACCATACACCAAGCGTCACATGGTTTCTATAGATTTGAATAGCAACATGCCTTTACAAAATCTTCTCCTCTGAAACCGCAAGGCACAGATCTTCATACTCAGATGAGCGCTTTAGGGCCATGTTGCCCTCTTGTTATGTTCTAAACGGTTTTTAGTAAGTGGGTAAATAAAGAGACCCACAATTAAACTATCAAAGTCAGATAGCCCATCTTTAAATCGGAATGAGAAAGCAATTGTTCGCTCACAAAAGCTGAAGCACAGATCCATTTTCAGATATAAATTTAATATATCTTTGGTATTTTTGAAATGTAATATATCTTTAAAACAATTAAACCAATGCTGTTTTAAAAACAATGCGAACAATTTAGAGGAAATAATATGCCATAAAAACGTTTTATGGTTCAACGAAATATAAGGAAGTTTGAAAACAAATTAGTAGACTGTGATCTGTCCAAAAACTACATGTTTAAATCGAATTTCCGCTATTATTGGTCCGGGTGACTTTGATTGTTAACCTATTAAACCACAATCAAAACATACTTAAACACTTTGTTCTTAAATATATATTTGACACAAAGAAATAAATGTAGCGTGATTATCTTGTCAGGAGATATACGTTGACAGACGTAATACACCTTAAAAGCTGTGTATGGTCCAACGATTGAGTTTTAGAAGACATTACAATATTTCAAATAGCTTGGCATATGATACGCCCACTCAGTGAATTCCTTTGTGTAAAATAACTAAATAATAGATTTGTTATATTGTCTGGTACGTTCATGAAATATACAAAACTTACAAGTACCAAATACATGTGTTCTATGTATATATACTGCTTAATAAATTTGGTCATACCAGATCAATAGTGTTTTATTCAACTTAAAACTACACTAAACAAAACTTCTAAATCGACACTTACTTTGTCATCAATTGCTTGATTTTCAGAAAAACGTTATCAAACTTGCAACACATTAAATATAATTAGTCCCCTAGTCTGATTCGCACACTAATTGCTTGTATAACCTTGATGACGCTTCATAATAACTACACTGCTCCAGATACGTTTTGGTGTAGATGGTAAATGTACACTGTATCCAGAATTTATTAGGCTAAATCTACATTACGTACGGAGGTAAAATTAATGAATTTCAGTCGGAAAGTGATTGGTCAATGCAAAGTAATGCAATGGAGTAAACTCAATAAAATATTAAAATTTTAATAAATAAGGTACCGTATTTCTCCACACTGCATCTTTTGTATTAAATTTCAGTGTGTAAGCAGACAGTATAAATTGTATGTGTAAATTTACACACTGATTTTTTGTGTGTGCGTGTCTAAAGATTTTCCATGCGTAAACTAAACGTGTACTTGCCTAATCTGGTCGTCTGTATTGATCTTTAGTAAATGTTTATATCCTGTGAAATTTTTCTTATGTCTATTACCACAGTCTGTATCCTGATAATGCTGGCTCAGAAGATAATGCATTCTCAGAAGATAATGCAGGCTTCAGCGGAGGATCAGAGGGTGGGGTACGTTTATGTATATTTGTCTTTTTACCCTTGCCCGATGAATTATTTTTGCGATATATATGAATTGAGCGATCCATTTTCTATATACAAGCTATCTCCACCCAATTGGATAATGGCCTGAAACATGGTGGATAATTATAGGCTACAATAACAATTAAGTGGAAAATGATCGAGCAGCCTTTTTTGTCTATGATTTGTACAATTGGAATCAGCTTTTTTGTCTTGAAATATTTATAATATGATATCTTTAAAGTCACATAAAGTACATAGTTTCCTACATCATATCTCTATATACTAATAATGTATAAGTAGGGTATGAAAATCAGCGTTATAAGCATTCTAACAATGTGATGACGTGTATTGATTTTCGCTAATAAAATACAATATCTAGTTAAGCTTCTTTGATCTACTCTGCTTTATCATATGAGGCAGTGTACAACTAAATAATTCTAATCCCAAGATACAAAGTATGTAGGAGTTATATAGGTATCAAGACTGTCCGTCGGTAATAAGAAAAAATGTTAGTCTGCTGAAGTTTGTCCAGTTTGTCGGCTGAAGGTGGACTCATAGTAATTAAAGATGCCGACCCTAACACTTGTTTGAATTTTTTTCTTCACCTTTTTAGAAGTCGTTTAAAGACCCTATTATGTTAGTCTATTGACGTTGGTAAGGTATTCTGCTGGAGCAAGTCTGCTGAAGTTCGTCTGCTAGTCTGCTGAAGTTCGTCTGCTAGTCTGCTGGAGCTGGTTTGCTAGTCTGCTGAAGTTGGTTTGCTTGTCTGCTGAAGTTGGTCTGCAAGTCGGGTAGTCGGATGGTCACAGAGAATAAATAATGGACAAACTTAGTAGTTACAAAGTTATCTGCCTATTATTGGCAATAATTACTACACTTCACCTGGGTATTCCCTTAAGTACACATATGACATTTCTAATTGTATTGTAATTGACTAATTTTGAAGTATGTTTGCATTATTCACAATTTGCGTTTCTTTTTTTTTACAGTGACAGTGACATATGTTCCCAGCGTTTGGTAGATCTACCCGTTATTAGAATATTTCGTAGAGAGCAATTTTAGTACGTTTATTCACTCTCTAACACATGATTTTACTCGCAAATGGTGCAGTTCAAAAATAGGGAGGTAACGATGTAAGAAATTAAAATACATTCACATAATTATGGAGAGACATATGCTGACTGCTTAAATCCTGGCATGTGCGAGTGGAGTATGGAATAGGTTTTGATATTTACAAATATGTTTATTCATTAGATCCTGCTTGTTTGTAAATATATATTTGAGAATGTACTTTCGGGGAAGTAAGCTTGTAAGTGATTTTGGTAGAAGTGTGTTGTATGCATACTGCTTCATATTGATGTTGTTTCAGCCTTCGGGAGAACACAATATAGATGATTCGGAGAGGTTCTAATTATAAACAAATAACAGTATAATTTATTGCGGTAATTATTCTTGGGAGTGCATGTAAGATTTTTGGGATCGGCTAATGGGGCCCTTCATATTCAGGTCAGGTAATAAACAGGGTCAGTAAAATACTAGTACCATTTTGGGGAAATCCACACATGTCTTCCAGACGATATATAGGAAGTTACACCCCACCCCTGAGATATTCTCAATACGATTGAAGATAGATAGACAGACGGACGGGCGGACGGACGGACGGACAGACGAACCGACAGACAAGCAAACAGACAGACATAGACAGAGGGATAAATTGACAAATAAAGAGAAAGAAAGACAGGTACATAGAAATTATTAAGCTGTAGATAAGCATAATAAACAGGCGAACTCGTTCATAATCCCAGTTAAGCATGCCAATATCTTCTTGTATTTATCGTGTAGCGAGCCATTATCCAATTGATTGCTGATAGCTTTGAAAAAAGTCCTTTTTTACAGAAACGTACGTATGTTTCTAAACCAAGTAAAACTGCATTTTCATCTTCGATAATTGGGTTTTGTTTACATAAGTTTGATATAAATAAACAATGCTTACATATATTTTTAAATGATTAAAATATACCGTTGTCCGCTGATTTGGGTGATGTTCTGGAATCATTTCTCTTTTTATACGTTTATCTCACGACTATTTTCGAAAGTTAAGGTACTAGTAGATAGATAATGGATCGCTCAATTCATATCCATCGCAAAACGAATGCATGTGGTAAGGGTAAAAAGACAATTATACATAAACTGACGTACCCCACTGTCTGCTCCTCCGCTGAATTCTGCATTATGTTCTCGGCATGCATTATCTTCTGAGCAAGCATTATCATGATACAGACCTAGGTTGCTTCTCCCTTTCTAAATTCATGTATACAGAGTTCCACTTACCCAAAACAGTTGTCTCACTATAATTATTGTACAGTGTTTAGACTGTCGTTTTAACGACAGTCTTATTTAGCGGGAACTGAAGGTACACTTCAAGAATCTACTTTTTCGACACGACAAGTGAATGTATTACTGCTCGCAACAGATTAACAATTGCGGGCAACACATCAGTACACATACTTGACAAAATTCGATTTCTATGTCACATGATTTCATATAGCTTTCTGACCTGTTGAAACCACAAGGAAACAAAAGGGAAATTGATCCATTTTGAAACCGCAAGAAAACCAACGGGAAATTGATCTAATCAACCAGCGAGACATTGATCCAGTCAAATATAACACAAAATATAACACAATGTTTCGTAAAGAGTGTATTAAGATGAGCTATATATTTACATACTACGAATCAGTATTTACATGTACATGTATATTACGGCGGTGGTATGTTTTGTTTATATTCTATACTGTCATATAATGTGCAGGAGACACCAGTCAATATATAGCAAGATATATAATAAAACATTTCGTACTGAGTGCATTCAGATGAGCTATATATTCACATACTTTTTCACTTATTCTCAGAATAGACGATCATTTGAACTTAAATAATGTCGCAGCTAATTTTCTAAGTCATGGGTACTATTTCTAGACAAAAGCCTATATTTTTGCAAGACATGACAGTTGTCTACACAACTAGTTTATATGTTAGCCTCAATATGTAAAACAACTCGCAGATTTTTACAGATCTATATGTTCATTTTGTATAAAACACCATATCTCAAATGACGGTAAGTGTGAACAACTGGCCATACAAATTTGTAGTCGTTATGGTAAGCACGTGAATATACATTGTTAACAGAAATGGGTCTAATAGTTAACATTAACACAATTTACTGTGTACAATAAAACCATTAACTGAAATTTAATTTTTCTAATATTGTGTAAGCTACGTTAAATTCATATAGTTGTGCACGTTGTTCACGAGTTATACATTTTAGAAACTTAATTTAGCTAAATGCTAAATACTCTGTCCAAACTTTGCAACTTCTGAAAAACACAAATCTGGTTTTTAGCTTCAATGCCATATACAATTAATAAATATTTGGTGTAAGAATTTGGTTAAGGTGTAATATACGTTTACTGTATTTACAATTTAGTGAAATAAAGTGCACACTTTTTTTCATTGTAAGCAGTATTTAGTATGCAGGCCCTAAAATTAGCCGGGGGTGGGGGGTGGGGGTGCTAATGCTAATATGCACAGGAAGTGGCATATGTATTTACGTTGGAAATTAACAGAAGTATCTTAATTGAAGTAATTCCAATAAACAAAGCTGGTACTTCCACGTGACCAACGAACACTAGACCTTTGCTAAACCGGTTTCATTCGCCATCTTTGTTTTCAGGTCACCTGAGCACGAAGTACTAAAGGTTGAGCTATTCTGGTCAGTCGTCGTCATAGTCAGTCGTTAACAATATACTTCTTCTCTTAAACCGCTTGGCGGATTTTTACCAAAATTGGCAGGAATGTTTCTGGGATGATTCTAAAACAAATTCCTTCAATTAATTTTAATATATGGAAAACTCTGGTTGCCATGGCAACAAAAAAGCCTACAAAACTGGAAACTATATTCTTGTCAGAAACCACTGGCCGTATTTGAAAATAAAGTTTGCATACATTTTTCTCTGGGGACCTTTACCAAATAAATCCTTTTAAATCCTTTTGATTCGTTAAAAAAACATGATCACCGTGGGGCGGGGTAGTTTTCCTAATTTGGCTATATTGAAAACGTTAAAAATTCATTTAAAACATGGCCGTCGGGAGGCGGGCAGTTTTCCTTATATGGCTATGTTAAAAGCTTGGAAAATCTTCTTGTCGGAAACCACTGTCTCAAAATAATTTCTCAGAAATGTTTCATGGGTGACCATCTACTAAATTTCTTCAAATTGTTTTGATTCGTTGAAAACATGCCGCCATGGGGCTGGGCAGTTTTTATATATGCCTTTATTGAAAACTGATGCCGATCTTTTTGACTGAAACCACTGGCTGGATTTCAAAATAATTTCACAAAAATGTTCATTGATTGACCATCTTCTAAATTTCTCCAAATTATTTTGATTTGTGAAAACACATTGCCACCAGAGGGTGGGGCGGTTTTCCTTATATGGCTATATTTAAATGTTCTTGTCTGTAACCACTGTCTAGAGTTGACAATAATTTTACAGAAATATTCCTTGCATGACCCTTTACAAAATTGCATTGAAAATCCTTCGAATCATTTTAATTCATTAAATTACATGGCCTGTAGCAGGCGGGGCAGTTTTTCTAATACGGCTATATTGAAAACTATGAATCTCTTCTCAAACTGCTGGCTGGATTTCGAAATAATTTTACACAAATGTTCTTTGAACGACTATCTACCAAACTCCTTCAAATTATTGTTTTCGCTTAAAACATGGCTGTCATTGATCTATGGTTGATGTCCGTTGCCAACGTTTACTTGAAACATCTTTGAACAAGCTATTAATTTTTTACAAGCCATTATGATTAATTATACTCAGGTGAGCGACCCAGGGCGCTTTTGTATTGGGATCACTGTGGCTGCTGTTTTTAATCCACATGGACCGTAAGCATTTTGTTTTATCCCATCATAACGCCTGCATTGACGAAACAACACCCCGTGGGATAAACTTAGCTGTATTCCACCTTGTTGAGTACAGCAATCACGAGCATTTAATGACGTCATGTTGTTTATTTTTGTGACCTCATTTGATGTTTTTCGTGTTATTCAGTGTCAGGTTTTCTATCGTTTATTTTCAAAATAAATAAATATAGACAATAATGATGGGATAAATAGAATACCAGGTAAGTGTTGAATACAGATACGTTTATTTAGCAAGGCTTCGAAAACGTAAACCACGAGCCTTGGCTCTATATATGCATTTTAAGTTCTCAATATTGCAAAAACATTTCTTAAAAGTGTGAGACCCCAAAGAGTATGTATACATTGTGAATTATTTCATTTTATCCCACGAATCTTCAAATTGCGTAATGCGGATTGGCATCTTGATTTGTCATGAGTTTGTTTACATGATTTCTGAAATATTATTCCAAGATTGGCCCTGGTGTCACAACTGGCCACGCTCTTGGGGTAAGAAGTTTTATATAGATTACATAGGCATTTCTTTGAAAAGCTTTGCTATTTGGAATGTATCAACATCTAGTAGTCTCTACGAAAATTTTTATTTGAATGAAATTGTGCTGTATGCGGACAGATCGGTATATACTTATACGTTAATATGCTGCTGCATTTTTAGCCGGATTTTTAAACGAAACAATCAGGCTTATAGATTAGCGAAACCAGGCGGCGGGCGGGCAGGCGGGCGTCGTCCAAATTTCTTTTCGTCAACGTTTTGATTTTTTGTCATATTTTTTTACAGTTTTTAACCAATCTCAGTGATACTTGGTAGGTGGGTTGGTCATAACTAATAAAGGATCTCTATCCAATGTCGGGCAGTTTGGTCAAAGGTTTAGGTAAAACTGACCAATAGTTGTAAAAGTTTCACTTGTCAGTAACTATGGACTCCATGGGCCTTGTTCATGAACCTTGATATGTTGTTTGGTCATGACTAATAGAGGGTCCTTATTGATTATTGGGTCAAAGGTCAAGGTCATCAACAATTTTGCTTTCAAAGTTTTGAATTCATGTCACATCTTCAACAGTTCTTACACAATCTATATGCTACACAGTAGGTACGTTGGTCATAACTAGTAAAGGATCCCTATCCAGTATTGGGCACTATGGTCAAAGGTTAAGGTCAGACTGACCCTTAGTTGTTAAAGTTTCACCGGTCAGTCAGTATAGACTCCTTAGGCATAGGTTCATTATTAATTATTGGGTCCTTGGGTCAAAGGTCAAGGTCATTGGATTTCGTCAATAATTTTGCATTGTTGATTTTTATTATATATTGCTCATTTAACAAATAACTTTTTACTTTGAATCAGGTGCCTATCTAGAGTGCAGAAGCTTTCTTCCATTGCAAGTACGTTTCATTCGCGCGCAGTTTATTGTATCTTTTGGATATTTATGATTTCATAATGTCTTAATAATTTATCTCCTATTAATGTAGTAGACTGACGCAACGATTAATTAATTGATGTGTTATTTAATCACTTACTTTTGATGGGTGCTTTGAATGTGTTATAATGTATTGTAAGGTAATGCCGAAATGTATTGCGCAATGATCAGAACATTCGTTGAGCAATAGTATTTAAAAACACATTTATTCACGAGTCTGCATAAACGTAAGATACAATCATCACAGGCGTAGACTATTGAGTATACATCACACGCATATATTTTGTAATAATAACGAGCATGCCCAGCTATACAATATACATCATCAAAACGAGCATGCCCAGCTGCACAATATACATCATCATACAAAAACGAGTACCTGCAATAAACAGACAGAACAGAAAAATCAACAGCAAGCATCGGTTATACATTACACAAGTATATCAACATGTTGGCTGTAATACAATATACATGTATCATATATATATATGAAATGACCTTATGTATTAATATAATATTAAACACGAAATACGGGTCATTCATAATGCATACACAATTGTAATTGAGAGTGAATATATTGTAACACATTTTAATACTCAATTGCGTTTTATTAATTACATGTATGCACCTTTTTTATGCCCCAAATGAAACTTCGGGGGCATCTAGCAATCGCATCGTCCGTCCGACTGTCCCTCTGTCCGTCTGTCCGTCCGTCACGCTTCTTGTACGGAGCATTACTCCATTAGTATTGAAGAGATTCAAACGAAACTTCATATAATGATAGAGGACAATAAGAGGAAATGCAGAGTACAAGGACCACAACTCTTTCTTCAATATTTACGGCGTTTTAACACTGTGTTTAATTTTCTTGTGCGGAGCATATCTCCATTAGTATTAAGGGATTCAAATTAAACTTCATATAATGATAGACGACCATGAGAGCAATGCAGAGCATAAGGATCACAACTCTTTCTTCAATATTTATGGAGTTATTGCCCTTTATTTTATTTCCTTATGTGAAGCATTATTTTTTTTGTAAGTGCGCCATGTTAGTATTATACAAATCTACGATTCGATGTATCATAACGTCAATTATGCAAATATCAACGCAACACTTGAAGAGATGCACAATCTGGTCCGTACTTTTGCAGTCTCAAATGTGCATCCTTTTCTAGAAGACAACTGTAAATACTGTGCCATTCATTTGAAATATTCAAATATTCACTTTTACGCACACTTGTCACTTTTGTTCACGCGCTACCTTTTCATTGTTCATTGCTTTTAATATTTGAGCTTGCATATGGCATCGTTGCTATTTACAGACAAATAATCCTCATTTTCATTTCCTTTCCACCGTCTATTTGTTCTTTAGCCATAACAATCTACCTCCTTCAGTTTTCTGAAACTGTTAAGGACACAGACTATGATAGAGCGCATTACGTAGAATATCGAACAGACATCTTATACACTCCTTAGACAATTTTAAATACACGTTTTTTTTTCTCTTTTCCCATCGGTTGAAACATTGTTTTCAAACAATTATAAATTAATTGCAGTTTCTTACACTTTTATGATAAAGTATTTCATCGGATATATAACACTTTAACATATTGTCCCCAAATCCACGATGTAGTTGATAACATTTGAAATAAAAGAAATAACATATATGCAGCTTCTAGTTTGTTCCAAGTTAAAATTCTTCTTCTCTTATTTCACCTTTGTATCCAAACAACACTAAACTTATTTTTAACAAGCACATAACTCAACTGTTTATTAAAAATAATTATAATAAGACTTTCGACAGTTTAAATAGTTTTAACTCTCAGTGACTCATCACCTAGTTCTTCAACTTCGCATGCCAGCTCTTTCAACCTCATGGCATACGTGGTTGGTCGCTTAATTGACTAATTTATTGCTAATATTATTTCAATATATTGCAATATACGTATTCAGCAATTAAATAACAATTTCATCGATGCAATGGAAGTCCACACCGTGAAAGTCAAAACAACAGTCTGGGTACAACGTACATGTATTTCCTGATATGTTTTAACACAACTGCAAATTCCCGTTGAGATTCGCGTTTATCTGTTGAAGTCCTTGCTGAAGTGGCAATGACAAAAAACCAACAGCATCTTGTGTAACCAGTTCTCCCATAAACATTGAAACAACATGGACGCCTTTACCATCCCTATCGTCAAAACATATAATAGACCCGCTGTCGCCTTTCCTGCCAAATGATTCTGTTACAGGCGGTCCAACTGCCCCTTGGTCAGCATATTCATCAGTCTCGTTTTCAATGACCACATAGTTGTGCTGATAGTTTGGCCGTTGAAAAACTGGTATCGTTATCTTTCCTCGGCTAGGCTGCGCGACTGAATGAGCTGTCCAAGCGAATATATATTCATTTTGAAGCGAGTCCCTTACTTGTGTTTCAGTTTGTTCTTCAAAATTGAATAAAATACTATTCATGAAAGTGCCATTTGAGTCTCTGAATCTACTGTCTTTGATGTTTATCCCAGGCAAGATACGGACGGCTGCAATATCTAGCTCCCCTGTTGAATGGTCTATTTGATCGCCTATACCAACAAAATCACCATTGGCACGCTTGTATTTTATATCATGTCCAACTGTTTGAACCAAATGACGAGAGATCAATGCATACCGGTTTCTGTTGTCATTGGCAAATCCTCCCAATGTAGCCTCTGCATGTTGTGTACCAATTTGTGATCCGACCCTAATTCCACACAATTGGGTGTATTTGCATTTGTAATTGAAGTTGTAATGCAAAATGTTGTGTTCATTCAAAGTCTCAGTAAGTCTTCTATCAAGCATAGCATCTGCCTGGCGATTCAAATATATTTTCAATATGTGATGATGATAACCACATCCGACAATACTGTTATCTATCATAAATAGTTCGTCAACAACCTGAAATCACACCGGAAACATTTGTATTTGTAAAGCAAGAAAAACAGTTAAAAAACGTAACTAGCACCAGTGTCAGGGAACTTGACTATTAGCTACGGGAAAATATAATAATAAACGTGTTTTCATTTTATCCAATCACGTTTAATGTGAACTATTAACGAATGAATTAGTTGCATTATAAAGTACACTCAAGTATTGTTTAGTGAGCTTGTTCTACAAATTCCTTATCATTTAGTTAAACATAATTACATATATAACAATTGCTATTTTTATTTGTACACGATCGACAATCATGTTACTGTGTAATATCCACAGTATTATCGTAAACGTCGAAAGGAACTTTACGTGAGGTATGAAACAATATACACATTTAGTGTTGTCTACCGTACACCATACATCAATTAAATTTCTCACAGACACAGCCGCCAAGACTTGCAAAATCACAAAAATCACCAATTGCTACAAACATTAAGATAATTTACATTTTAAGAATGAATATGTATTAAAGAGACTGATCAACAACAATCCCTACCTAAACACCGATGTTATGAACAAAACTGCATTGAAATGCCTACAGGGTGATTTTCCAGCCGTACATAGCATTTCGTTACACGTATATGAAAGACGTGTTTACAAAGTAAGTTCAATATATTATTAGATTATGGCATTTCTTTCTTGTGTTGTGCAATGTTAAAATAATCATAAATAAATACGACATAACAATTATTATCTTAATTATACATTATTGTCAATATGTGTATATTATACACAGCTAGGTAGGTAGCTACAAGGTACATTACATTATCAAAACATAATCAATTTACCTTGCGATCTAAGTCTTGAGTTTCTGGATATGATAACTGCGGCCACTCTGATTTAGGAACTTCACTCCTTTTAAACAGCGCCATCACGTCAAACAGAAAGGTGTTCAGTATGTCTCTGGCCGCTTCGGTGTTCTCGGAAGGTTTGAACAGCTTCCCTAAATATAACAAAATAATTGAATTTATATTAGCATTTTACACAAAATAATGCGACGCTAATCTACCCATATTCAAGGGCTTCATTTAAGTACAAACGATACAATTACCAACCGTTTCAATCGTTTGATGTTTAAAAGGACTATGTCAACGAAAAATTGGCCTGCGAAATACGCTTTACTAAGACATGTGCGTTAAATAAATAAAAATAACATCAAACACAATACAATATTTGATAAAAACAAATTAGCAAAATAATCAGAAAAAATTAAAACCCCAAGCGGGTATCGAACTCACGACTTAGGAGCCATACGAAGAAATGAGAGTAGACCGCCCTTTGACCAACTGTGCTATCATGCTTGCTTACTAAGAATGGTGTGTAAACTATGGTTATACAAAATGCTTACAATTCTGACGTCAACATGTAAACAGGAAAAGGGCCAAACAAACAAAACCTATATTACAATTTGATTTTCCATCTCAGAATGCGTACACTCCTTTCCCATTATATATACCCTGTTTTGACCGTTGTTATATGCCAGTGTTAATATCTTAATTTCAGATTTTTTTTAGAATTCGCCCCTTTCAGACCCTTTTCGATGACGTCGTCCCATAATGGCATATCAATACGAAAGTATAATAAAGTGCACTTTTACTATATTTTAAGTTACATTTCTTAACGACGTATTAAAAAAAAATAAACACGTGTGACAATAGTATAAACAAAAAGTTGGTTTAAATTTTGTTAATAATGAGGGGATCAACCATTTATTGTAAATAGGGGGAACCATGGTTTTCTGTCTACAGATACGCTGTAATCGTCTGCAATTTAAATCGTTTAATTTACCTCTATCGATTAGTCCATGTTTATAACGATTCTCACTTGCATTTTTACCGACTGTATTGGCAGCTCTTTACGAGCATAAACAAGGTCAAATGTCATCATTGCGGGCTATTGTCCGAGAACAATAGCGTGTTTTACTTTTAGACTAAGAAGAATCGAAATACGCGAAGCGAGAACGTTAGATAGGGTTCTCGATTCGACTTTCAGCCGTTTACGAGTAATCCGCCTTGAATGAATTTTTTTTAAACCTTGAAACCAGTGCGTTCGGATCCCTATACACTATATACCGCCGGATTTCAAAAATATATAGCATTATGAGTTTTGCAGTAACTGTTCCCGAACAATAAGCTAAAAACAAACAAAAAAACTTAATGCGACACAACACCAAAGACTACAACAACACTGACATCTACAACAACAACAACAAAGACGAAAACAACAACGAAAAAAACAACAACAACAGCACCTGCAACAACAACAGCAACGACAATGACAACAAAGACAACGACAACAGAGACTGCAACAACAATATCAACAACGACAACAACAGCAACGACAACGACAAAAACGACTACATCAACGACAATAACAGCAACAACAAAAACGACAACGACAACAAAAGCAACGACAATGACAACAACAACAGCAACGACAACAAAGACTACAACGACAACGACAACAACAAAGACTACAACAACAACGACAACAACAACAACAACGACGACAGTGACAACAAAATCAACGACAACAACACAACAGCAACGACAACAGCAACGACAACAACTACAACGCAAACAACGACAACAACAACAACAACGATGTCACCACCACCGCTTATCAGTGGTGATGTCACTGACGAATGACCTCGCTTCCGTTTAGGTTCGCAAGATGTGGCTTCGCGAGACCTTTGATTTGATACCAAACACGTCAAGCTTAGGTCCTAAACAAAGGTGAAAATCCAATTGTTTCGCATGAACGTTTTTTTTAATTATTTTTAGCTAATTGTTCAGGAACGGTAACTGTAAGACTCATAATGTTATATATTTTTTAATCAGCGCGACAAGCTCTTTCCGGTGGTATATAGTGTATCAATCAAGGGGGATAACTCGTAAACGGCTGAAAATAAAATCGAGAACGCTATATTAAAATCAAAATCTATTACCGAAATCAAGCGATTGGTTGGTTTTGAATTGAGTTAGCTATTCACTACCGATATCTTTATGAAAACACTAAGGTGTACAAAAGAAATCCTATCCAGGTCAATCAAGACCTGCTTATACGACTAAATGAATCCTACATATGAATAGCCTATCGAAACTGGTCGCTCTGTTGTTCGCGCATCAAGTTGGAGACAATCACTACAACCGACACTCATCCCTCCTGACTATAAACCGAACCGGGCTTTGCCACGCATAGTATAAACCTTCTGAAACATTTTTAATTTTAATAGTTCTGTGATAAATTATCGCTTGTCAATTAATTAATTATGACCCCAACGAGCCAAACATAAATTCATAAATAATTATTTGTAGATGCAATAAATGACGTCCTTTTGCTGAATGCTTCAACAACAAACTACGAGTTACTCGTATCTTATACTGCAATTAAGAATTTGCGACCAACAATAACACTAGTTTCAAACTGCAAACCTGATCTTAAACATCCAGGTGCCAAACTATCGGCTTTACGTTTCACTGAATTCATGTCCGGTTTATTTCTCTTTACATCATTAGAGTCCGATAGGCAAATTTTCGTGATTGGAAAGTTAGTCGCAGCATCATGACACGGCCATCGGTGACCTGGGTTTTGGTCAGTTTGTTTAGGATGAAGAGTGCTGCTTGTCTCGTTGCGGTCCTTGATCACCTTGTCCACAATCTGGCGTAGTATTCCACAAGCATATCGCTCCAGTCGTTATTAAAAGTCCTTTGCGCACTGTAGAATGAACATCCCTTTTGCGACATCATGCGTATATATATACCGGTAAAATCTGTGTATATCCTTATAGAAATGAGCATTTAGTGTCTAGATATTTTTGTTTCAACCAAAACAGCTCATCGTAACTGTAATCTCTAAATAGATTTCATACGTCGCAACATTGACGCAAAAGGTAGTGTAACTGATATTTAATGACATGTACTTTATTTTGCAAATTTTTAGCGTGTATACCATATATTTGTTAGGATTGTATTCCAACCTCACGTTCGCAGCAAAGAATTGTATTGCCCAAATTGTTGATGTATAAATATGGTAAATGTAATTACCAAAGTAATTTATTAATATGAATGTGCTCGACGAAACAAGCGAAAACATTAATTGAAAACAATAAAAATGATGGTATCAGTTAGTTAGTATACTAATGATTCAGGGAGCTGAAATAGAAAACCGAGTGTAGTTAAATCATAGGACCACACAATAGGCATGTTTAAATTTTCGAAAATAATATTAAAACCCACTTACCAGCTCAACGATTCTTCGAATGTCCATTAAAATGTACATTTAGACGGTCATAAGGATTACTCGATGCAAATGTCTCACCTAAAAATTACGCGAAGCCAAATACGTTCATCCCCAGTAATAATATTTATCATAAATGTACTTTGTCAAAAGTGCACATGTTATATATTTATTTAAATCGCTGATGTAAGCACTAACAGAATGGTATAGAACTGCAAAATACTACATTTCAATGGGCTTATTTCAATGCATTGTTAATAATTTAATATCAGATTGAAAATGAAATTTTGAAAATAAGATGTGTGCTTCTCCTGTATAGTATGAAAACGTCCTGATGCCAGGTGTAAACATATAAATAAATAAATAGTACTCAATATTAAAAAACTTATCTCGTTATTACGATTTTTTTTCGCGTAATTACGACGTTTATCTCGTAATTACGATCTAGTATCTCGTAATAATGCCTTTGAATATCGTAATTACGACTTAGTATCTTGTTATTACGACTTTTTATCTCGTAATTACGAAAAACTAACTCATAATTAAGATATTTTAAAAGTCGTAATTACGAGATAAAGAGTGTAGTGATGATACATAAGCCAAGTGTGATATAAGCAGGCTATTGAAGATTGAAACAGTACCAATAGTACACTGTCTGTCTGTCTGTCTGTCTGTGTCTGTCTGTCTGTCTGTCTGTCCGTCTGTCTGTCTGTCTGTCTGTGATATATATCAGACATAATTCTAATTTGGATACCTTCATTGAATACAGATTTTGTTCATATTATTATTATTATTATTATTGTTATTATTATTATTATTATTATTATTATTATTATTATTAGTAGTAGTAGTAGTAGTAGTAGTAGTAGTAGTGGTAGTAGGAGAGGTAGTGGTAGCAGTAGTGGAAGTAGTCGTAGCAGCAGCAGCAATTGCAGAAGCATAAGCAGTAGCATCAGTATCAGTGGCAGTGGCAGTAGTAGCAGTTAAAGTAGCAGTAGCAGCAGTAGTAGTTGTATTATTATTGTTACTATTTGTATTATTATTATTATTAGCAGTAGTAGTATTAGTATACGTAGCAGCAGATACGTATCAGCAGAAACAGTAGCAGTAGCTAAAGTAGTGATAGGGGTAGTAGAAGTAGTAGTAGTAGTAGTAGTAGCAGTAGTAGTTGTAGAAGAAGTAATACTAATAGTAGTAGCAGTAGCAGTAGTAGTAGTAGTAGTAGTAGTAGTAGTAGTAGTAGCAGTAGCAGTAGTAGTAGTAGTAGTAGAAGTAGTAGTAGTAGTAGTAGCAGTTGTAGTAGTGGGGGATGAAAAAAAAGGCGTAATTGAATTACGAGATATAAATTCATAATTACGCGACAATAAGTAATAACTGCGAGATACTAAGTCGGGTCGGCGCTTCGGCGTATCGTATCGGCGCTTCAGAGTATCGATTCAGCGCGTCGGCGTATCGTCTCGGCGCGTTTTCGACCACATAAATGAAAGGGCGCCGACGCGCCGAGACCATACGCCAACGCGCCGACACGATATGCCGACGCACCGAAACGATACACCGAATATATATCGCTTCGGCGTATCGTGTCGGCACTTCGGCGCATGGTCTCGGTGCTTCGGCGTATCGTGTCGGCGCGTCGGCGCGTCGGCGTATCGTGTCGGTGCGTCGGCGCCCTTTCATAAGCACAGGTCGAAATCGCGAACCTACTATCGCAATAACTGCACACCGTAGCTAAGTTAGATACCATGTCGTCCGCATCCGCATAAAATCTCTCACCGAGCGATTTCTTGCAGACGGCTATTGCGGATGCGCTTTGCGGATACGGACTGCGGACATATGGAAACGGTCCAACTGTTTTCAATCTCATTAAAATCATCTCCAGTCTTACGCTACTATATTATCCGCTGACTGGATCCGATGACTTCGCATTAGGGGTCGCGTTCAGATGACCTCTTCAGAAGCTAATCAAATTGTTGCCTTCAAATGTTTTGGTATAACTTTAAATATAAACCACAAAAACTATGCACGACATTAACGTGAACTTTGGATGTTTAGTCGTCTAAGGTACCACTATATCCATTGTTATCCACGTGAAAATTAACTGTTAATGATTTATATCCGAGGATCAGCTGGAAATGCATCACTTCTCAAAAACCGTGCAAAAAACAATTTCATTGGGCGCAGCAGGGTTGATATTTTATTGTTCGGACGGTCATTTGAACGTGACCTGCTATACGATGTCTTCAGGTCCTAACAACGTAAGGATTTGATTTTAATGAGATTGAACTGTTTTCAACTTGTTCGACTTTTTGCGGATGCGGATTTGCGCAATGCGAATGCGGATACGGACATATGGAAAAGCGCTCTTAAACGGGTATTCCATGTGCACGCGAACGTGAACGTGAACGCAAACGTGAATGGGTCCGTGTACGTGAAAAAAATCGCTTACCAAAGATACTGTTGGTCCTATTTCATGTGTCCGTTGCGTAAACGTGAATCCTATCAGTGTACGTGAAACTTCGCTCCTTGAGCGATTTTTTCACGTTCACGGACAGTTCACGCAGGACAATCATTGCGAAAACATGCCGCGGGGAAGTCTTTTTACGACCGAAAAAAAAACTGAAGAACTAATCGAATTAATTCGCCAACACCCAGAAATATATGATGTGACACTGCCTGACCGCAAAGATGCATCAGTCACGCGAAAGATATGGCGTTCAATAAGAAACAGCCTCAATATTGAACTAGTTTCAGGTACATTTGTTTATACATGTTGTTAGATATTGTTATTGCCTGTTCATTGTATGCCACAAGCTGTGAAAATGTCGACACTGAAACGACCATTTGGCATCGTCTGTCTGTCCGTCGTCCGTCCGTCTGTCAGTAGCATATCACATTCCTTTCAGAAGGTATTTGGCATAAGATTTATATTTGGAATGAATGGCGGTTTTGCTAAAAGCTCATCACAGAAAAAAATACACTTTTTAATTTCAATATGTCGCCCAAAAGGTTTATGAATATAAATTCGCAATATAACTTATAATAGAGATCTATATTTTCATACACAAAACAATTGTTTCACAACGTCAAAATACACAGAAAATGACGTCATGACGTCAAGTATTATCAAAATTGCGCTAAAACGACCTTAATAATATTAAATCACATGCTGATAATAAAGGGTGCACTTTAGGTGAAAAAAAAATGCCGACGACGACCACGACGATGATGATGATGATCATCATTATACAGAACAGTATAATATTACTGCAACTTTTTATAATAATGCTACATGTAAAATAATAATAATAATAATGATGATAATAATAATAATAAGAATAATAAGAAGAAGAAGAAGAAGAAGAAGAAGAATGAACACATTAAATCACTTGCTGATAAGAATGGATGTACTGAATCTCAACCAGGTCAGTGGATCAAATTTCAAGGTCACTCGCACGCGAAATATCTATCCCCATAAATATCTCGGTACAACTATTCACGACAGTTAAACTACTGATTGTAGAGAATGTTTTTTGATTACTATTATTACGCATTATTAAAGTGTCACAAACCTTCTTGTTTTGATTTGCATCAAAACATTTTGATGACATCAAAGCAAGGTGGCGGACCTTGCGGGATACTTATGTCAGAAGGAAAAAAGAGATCGCTGGACAAAAGAAATCTGGAAGCGGAGCTTCCAAGCCAATCAGATGGCAATTTATGGACATAATGGGCTTTCTTGAACCATTCATTCGTGAGGCCAGGTATTCAGCGATAAAACACATAAAACAAAATAATAGGTCGCTGGTCAATTTACATTGGCCTTCATTATTAAAAATTTATTTCTGTTATTGCTGTTTTGGTATAATTCGGTTTAGGCATGGATTTTAGAATAAAATACAATTAATTCCGTCAATATATTTAATCTTATCAACATCAAAGCATGCAATGAATCGATCAAATCACATACTTTATACACATTAAAGATAACATGCTTTAAAGTAGTATTGATCAATATATGATTGTTTCACAATTTTGAGTACAGAGAGTAACATGGGTCCGCCTGGTCCATTTGATGAGCCTGTGTCGGGTGACGATGCTTCAACGGCGACTATAGAAAGTCAGAAGTCATATGCACGGTACATTTCTTTTGTTACCCGAATGGCGACTGAACTACACATATACATGGTAAATGTTCTTTGATCGTTTAAGGACCAAAACGCCCCCTACTGACGCGTGTTTCTTGCCATGGGACTGGTTGAACTTGCATAAAATAGTCTCTGAATTTATCTCTGATTTGGGCCGCATGCGGTGATCCTCGATTTCCCATCCTGTTAAGAGGACCATAACCCTCCACTGCATTCTCGTTAAAGTTTTCTATAAGTTGGGCATTCTGTGCACCAGTTGTCTCCCTCTGTAGTAGGTTGTGTAAGACAACAGTAGCTTTTACGACATCTTTAGTGGTCTCGACTGCAACTCCAATTTTTGTGTAAAATATTCTCCAACGCGTGGCAAGTATCCCAAACGCATTTTCAACATCCCTTCTGGCTCTGGATAAACGATAATTGAAGATCTCTTGAGCCTCTGTAGTTCCTCGCCCTGGGTATCGGCGCATGATATGCTGTTGGAGAGGAAATGCCTCATCAGCAACTATAACATATGGCATCGGACCAAGCTGCTCCGCACCTGGTAGTACTCTAGGTTTGGGCAGATTAAGTTGATCCGCTGCTAAAGCCCCGCCGAAATTGGAGTTTGCGAATATCCCGCCATCACTGTTGCGACCATAGGCTCCTATGTCAACCATGACAAACTGAAGGTTTGCATGAAAATGTGCCCTTGTAATTAAATTAGAGTGACCCAGAGTTATTCGATGCCTTTATCATAATATGTTTTCCGTCTATGGCACCAGTGCAGTTCGGAAACTGCCATTTGTCCATAAAGTCTCTGGACAGCGACTGCCAGTCCTCAGAACTTGACGGCATCTCGAGATAAAGAGGGGCCAGTTTGTCCCAAATAATCTTGCAGACGTCCGGTATTATTTTTGATATTGTTGGCTGAGCTACTCTGTATGAATATGTCAGAGATCTATACGACTCCCCGGTGGCCAGGAAACTGAAAATATAAAATTGTAAGAATATTACACTATGATAATTATGGCATAGTTACTAAACATACTAATGAGTATCGTTTTATTCAGAAGTGCCGCAAGCGATGATGACGAAGGCCTAACCCAGATTCCAAGTTTGCCGCATTTCCATGTGCGCGTGACCCGTTATTCGTATCCGTCGTCCTCATGGAGCTTTTCCATGTTTTCCGTACTGCGTTATAATATATATACAGTTTTGTATATAGATTATTACTTATAAACGATAAAATAATCTTGGTTTACAAAACAATCTTCTATTTAGCGTTGTTCTGTGCTAATAAACACCGATTTGGAATTCTGATGCGTAGGAATTCAACCACGTATTCATTGTGACGTCACTTTCAGTGATACACATTGAACGAATAATGTCATAATCGGAATTACATTTTTGCGTTGTTTATGGGTGGTTTTACAATGGAAATGTGTTTACAAAGTCTATACGTTTAAAACGACTTTAAGTATTATGTGTGTGGACATTAATACATTCTAGTTGATAGTTAAACACAACATTATACTTGTAAGCCATTACAAATGTGCTAAATAAAACAAATACACATGTTTTGCAACGTGATGTGGTAGTAAATGGTTTTGAAGGCTGTTGGATTTGGTAATTGCAAATGATTGAAATTAATGCCAATAAATTGGCTGTAAAATATTTTTGATTAATAGTACAAATTATGTATGCATTTATGTAATCTTATCCTAATGTAGACAATATCTTTTAAATATTAGGACAATACCTATAATATATACTAAGACAATTTATCATATATACTATGCAACTATATTATAATCTTCATAAATTGGCCCTGAATACTCGACAACTCGTCCGTGAATGGACACGGATGTAAAGGGATACGGATACGGACAAAAGGTAACGATCCTGCGTATTTAAACTGGATTGATATTTTACTCTACGGATACGGAAGCGGATCACGGACACGGATGGCGGATCACGCGCGCATGGAAAAGCGGCTTTAGCTTGAGCAGTATTCTAATCCAGGAAGGCACTTTTCGCCTATAGTTGATTTATGTTTAGAAGAGACTTCCTTAAAACAGAAAATACCATAAAAGCGAAATGCAGAGGCTGATCCGGGACTACAGAAAATACCATACAAGAGGATTGCACAGGCTGATCCGTGACGACACTTACCGCAAATAGATTTAGCCCGGTTTTAGATTTAGCCCGGTTTTAGATTTAGCCCGGTTTTAGATTTAGCCCGGTTTTCGCACAACACGCCTCATTTATATTGGGAAATCAGTTTTTAATAGTGAATTGTTTAGTAACTCACGAAATAATATGTATGTTTGTTTGCTCCCAACAAGCAAGTTTATTAATGTAGGTTTAGGACGTAAAATGCACAATGTATTTTGAAACGCCAAATGCCAGTAAAGAAACCCGTAGCAGAAAGAAAGTCGTTAGAGTAATGAAAATACAGTACTTATTTAATAATAAAAGATCACAAACATATACGTCTATATACTTTGTAGTCATTTTATATCATTACGTATCTGCATTTTGTTTTTAATTCTGAAGGTCTTGACATCTGGATTCCTAGCCTATATAATCTAAAACTACAATGTCTAGTTAAACACATGGCAAATTAACTTAAATAAACACGTTTATAAAAAAATAGTTCCACTAGTCTTCACACATGTTTCAAAAACACAGTGTAAGCAGTGTTGTGTGGATAAAATGAAAGCAGGAATTAATCATTTTTATCAGTCATTGATAAGTTGTACAGTAAAAAACATTACCTTTAATCATAACCAATACTAGAGGTTATCAGGTATAGTAATCAAGGAAATAAGTTTTTAACATGATATACAACTTTTAGAATCGACATAATTTATGATAATCATGATTTTTACGGAAATAAGAAAGATTCCAGTGGTTTGTAACTAATCAATCACACGTTTAAATTAAGGTTTAATATAAACCAGGTCTTCTGAAACCAAGTTATATAATTATTTACATTGGTTGTGGATTTTCAGATAAACACGCTTTCAGACAGGTTATTGCTATATAATATCCGTTTTCACCGAAATAACTTCAGAGTAGTAGCAGCACATTTCGTTTGTTATGTTTCGACAGTAACCGCCGATATCTATTCTATAATATGCGAATTGATCCTTGATGGAAAACTCACATCTGCACTTGATTCCTTGTTGCATGTACCAGCGGCATACCTTGTGTTATCGTCCATACTATTATTACACAATATTGATGTTCTGTGGTGATAATACACAAGAAGAGTGACAGGAATACACCGCACCGAGTGACAGGAATACACCGCACCGAGTGACAGGAATACACCGCACCGAGTGATAGGAATACACCGCACCGAGTGACAGGAATACACCGCACCGAGTGACAGGAATACACCGCACCGAGTGACAGGAATACACAGCACCGAATAACTCATTTGCACAATACACAATACTATTCGTCACGACCTTTACATGATCGTATGCGTAGCGTTTGTCAACAACGTTCAGCATGCCGAATGTTCACCATAGGAAAGTTTCCTTTGCAATTAAGCAGTCTTTTGCACCTTCGCACCCCTTTCATATATTGCATCCTTACTACGACATCATGACTAGTGTAATTCGACGCCAAGGATTTGAACCATATCAGGATACATGACTCATAACGTTTGTCAAATGCGTATGAACTTTTCCATCGCCCTTAAAATTGCATAGAACATGTTCGCTGTACTTTTTGTCAATAAGTGGTCTATCAGCCGCTTCGCTTCTGTGGTTCCACACTTTCATACTTATCTGTGCCGTGTACGTCGTCAAAAAGAAGCTCGCATTCTCACCCTCTGGCATCGTGTACCTCAAATTCATCCTTTGGAAGGCGTTTTTCTGTATAAATGGTTCAACCTGCTGAACAATACACCCTGATCAAGCAATCAAGTACAAAGTAAAGAAAAAAACTCAAATATTAACTCTTTCATTTGCCGCAAACAAGCAGTGAATTTTTTTGTTTGTTTGGATTTTTGGTCGTTTTTAACAGTAGTTCATACTTATGCCAGTAACTGACAACTGCCGTACTTGAAGCAGAGGTAGGGGGAGAATGTCCGTAGATCTAATTTCATGACCAATTCCCATACAAGTTATGTGGCCGGGCTGGGGTTCGAACTTATGACCCCCGGATCGACAGTCCAGCGCTCTACCAACTGAGCTAACCGGGTCGAAACAGTGAATTACAAACACTTGGAATTATATAACAATGAAAGATATTGAACTACATTTTTAGTAAAATAGCAAATAACAAATAACAACAAATTAGAAGAGAAACGTTTATTGATAAAGGTCAGAAAAAAGGGCTAATATAAGAAATGGAGGTATTTTATAAAATACTTGTTTACCAATATTTCAATTTAAATTTTAAATAGATGCCAATAAATACTTTGGACCATTTGTTTGACATAACATAACATGATATGCAATCCTTGTTTGTATCGTTTTAATGTGTCTAGTTATTTTTTTTTAACATAGCTTAGTAATGTGTCGTTAACTAATTGCAAAACTATAGTATATTAATTATAGTCAACATTCCTCTATTTATCAGCCCAAAGATTCAAGAAGAAGCAACCATATTCATGAAAAATAAATCGAACCACTAACACTTATTATTATTATTTTGAAAGTCTATGATGTCATATACAATGTATGGACTACATCGTTCAAAGAACAATTTTTTTTTTTCTTTGACATATTTAATAAAACTCAATAATTTACTACTATGACAATGTGAAATAAAGATATACAACACAATTACACTCTTCAAACTAAACACATCAATATAAAAATATTTCGAGTCCGCTTTTATTACACACACATTATTATATAAGCCACGAAAAAAAACACACATAAATTTTATTTTCCAAAAATACTAATATATATTAATTGATTGAATGTTAAATAATAACTACATGGTATACCACATGCAATACAACTTTTATACAACAAACAGTAACTAACGACAAAATAAAATACCCGATCATACCGTAAAAGCGTAGATTAGTACCAACATTAAATAAATTAATTCGTTTCCTGTCCATAGTTGTATTATCTTATAACTTTAAATAACTTATATGATATTATTATAGCACATACATTATCAATAGCAATCATATTTTTATACGTGATGTATGACCGTGGTACTACAAAGACGTTGCATTTTCATGCAAGCCTAGATTTAGCATCTTCCTTTCGTGATTCGAACGTCATCAATCGCAATGTCACTTCTGTAGCTTCTGCCGATTTTGCTACGAACTCAAACTGAAATAAAATTAAAAACTGAATATACTGGTAAATATACAATTAAAAACGACTGTTGATACTATTCCTTCTAGTGCGCATTTCAACAGCAACAAACCACACACACACGCATTTTTCCTTTATTACCCGTGGCGTCAACAGAATGTAATACCCTGAAAGTATTAATCGAGTTAACAAACATTATATTAAATATAGCCTTGCAAGGAAATAATAAAATATGTTACCGTATTTCCATGATAATACAACAGAATATACAATATAGGTTATACATGTGTACGCTATTAACATTTACCAGACATCGACTGTTGTTTGTCGTAAAGCGGCCCGGTACTTCGCGCACTGTCACTTGACCCCTTGGTCCTTTTGAAGGTGAATATGCTTTCCGGAGTAAATGCCCAGTCACAGAAGTCTTTTTCAAAGTCACAAATGCTTTCAGTCACGTTTTACACAACTAAATGAAAATATAATTGCTTTTTAGCATTCCGCTCCATGCGCAACAGTGTAAACATGCTCTTTTGTATTGTGTACATTTGGTTAATACATACATGTGTAACGTAGTGTGTGTAATAAACATGTTTAATGTTGTAACTAAACTAAAAGTATAAGCACTACTATATTATCATTTAATCGTGAAATACTATTTTGTAATAATTATTCTAATTGTTATAATTTAAAATTTATCAAAACTAACCCTCCTTTACAAAATCCG
Source organism: Congeria kusceri (assembly GCA_027627225.1). Taxonomy (NCBI): domain Eukaryota; kingdom Metazoa; phylum Mollusca; class Bivalvia; order Myida; family Dreissenidae; genus Congeria; species Congeria kusceri. The sequence goes on along the minus strand of CM051028.1, from coordinate 30,161,608 downwards.
TCGGGAATGGTTTACATTCACAATGATCTTCTGGAAAGCGAGAATCAGTTGATCTTCTATCTCGTAGAGTGTTCTTGCAGTAATCACCAATTTTTTCCCCAAAATAGCTTGCATGATAAAAGAATGACGCAACAGTTAGTAATTTATAACATTCTTAACCTTCGTTACCTTGGAGTCTGATGGTGATAATATCCTATCCCTTTCCCTGGCAGTCTGGCGACTAGATCACTCAAACGTATGACTCGCCAGCTGCCGGGAACGATCCTTTCGTGTTCAAATGCTAATTGTTTATTTCCAACCCTTGGCATTCCAAATGTGTACAACGAAATGCGTTCTTTCTGGACAACTCCGTTTCTCACAAGTGCAAAAGCCGTAAGAGACGCAAATGCGCCACCAAGAGAGTGATCTGTGACAAAACCTTTGTAGTCGCTGTTTTGTCTTGAAAGTTTCCTTTTACTGTCTAATATGCAGGGATCATACAGTTTGCTGAACGCATTGTTAAAGTAAATGTTTACCATTGTGTCACCTAAAATTCTTTCTAACTGTCGCCACTAAATTTCGTCTCACAGTTGTGTTAATCCACCTGCAGTTCCCCGACACGTTAAAAATATCGTCTTTTTAGTTGCAGAAATTGCGAGAAAAGCAAAACATTCTTCATAGTCCAAATATGCAATATTACACTTTCTGCCAATATATTCGACTAATGTAATGTCAAGTGGAACAAGCGTTTCCATGCATTGTTCTAGAGTTTCTGGATCCGCGTAAGCCACAGCAGAAAGCTTTATTAGCAGCAATGCATGGTCTGGATGATATTCATACTCTCTGTTATTACCATATTACTTGTAATGCGACAGTTCCTTCTTATTCATTTCCTTTTCACATGGGTTTGAGTTGCTTATGTTTGCATGACAGGTCTTGTCTAGTGGACACCAAATACACCTCGCAGCTTCTCTTTCTGCGTTTGCTGTAACACATGTATCGCATGTCTTCGCGGAACTGCAGTCTACGGCAAAAAAAGCCTTTTGCTAGAAAAAGCATGCGCAGTGCAACACTACTCAGTCTTAAATTGAAATTGATTTCCATTTTCGAAACTATAATCTCCATCAATTCTTTCCTCAAAACTGGGCCAACTATCTTTAAAACAAGTTATGTAAACGTTTGATTTTGATAACAGTTCGTCTATCGATCCTAGTTCTAAAATTTAGCTTGTAGACCCTCCTCAACTTTGATAAACTTAGGGTATAGCACGATATTTTAGCTAACGAAATGTTTGTACGTACATGTATGTAAAAACAGTTCAACTCCAGCAGAGAAAGATACCGACCACAAGTGCAATGCGTTAAACTTGTTGCAATCTATGCTCCGCTTTGTGACAATACACGCATACACAATTACCATATACTCGTTTTTCTTTAAACATTACTATTTTATTAATAATAGATTATGTATTGTTTGTTATTAACATTTCTTTAAAAGTTGTCATACTCTTTTGTACACTGATATAAATGTAATTAATTGTTGGTCACACGACTTTTTTCGCTTCTCAAAGAGACCTCCAATACTAGTTAATTAACTTTTACGACTTAAACATATGGACCATTTTAATATATTAGACCGATGACTTTGAGCTCAAACGTATTACACGGTGCAGCTAGGATTTGTTGACTTAGTAATTAACAGGTGTATGTGTTTGGAAACTCTACATGTGTATTTAAGAATAATAAGAAAACAAAACGATACTTACCAAATAAAATCATTTTGCATTACTATACATTTGTTATGGAAATTTTAATTGCCATTATGTGAATACGTTTCTTTTAGATTATAAAAGTCTTAGAACAAGGTGTTGAAAAATAAGCAACGAAGACAAACATGGACATACCAGCTTGGCTGTTATTTCTCGTGTTTTGCCACGATTACAGTTGCTCATGGAAATGACCAAGACTTATTACAAATATAAATCTACAATGTCGTTTTATATCCAAATGCAGGTTAAATCATATGACACTATGGGGAATTAATATGTGGGATAGTAGATAAAGTTCAAACGTTTGTGTGAAATTTACTGTAGATTAATTGTGATTTAAAACCATTTAGGTCAACAGAGTATAGATAAAGCTAGGTGCTACCGTTCTTTTTTCTGATTTTTAAACTTCCTGATTCAACATAATTATGTCTGCTGGAGTGATATGATGGCATCACAGAGACAATAAAACACATGCTGAAATATTTTCATTCATCGTGGAATACCTGATATAAACAAATGCCCTTTAAAGATCCCCGTGAACAAACAAGATTAACTTTAATATACATTGTACATTTATAGTGCAACGTTATTACTAAATACTATAATACCCATATTAGTTGTTGTTGTTTTTTTTCAATTTAAACAACCTCAGTTAAACACTGAACATTTTAAAAGAAAGACATGATTCATCTGGGCATTTTACGACAATAGGTTGGATGCTCAAACAATGACACGCACATGGTACAAAATAAAGAACGGTCGATCTTTCTCATTTAAACATTCACATACGAGGATGCACGTATTCTATTTAAAGAGCTATACTCTAGCCAGTATTTACGACAATAAACCCATTGGTTTATCTTCGGTCTAGTATCTAATATATCCAATATATAACGCTTAATCGGTGAAATACCTGTGTACGCATTATAACCCTCATTCTGAGACTATAGGTGGATCTTTACTGTCATGTGACCTATATCAACAAACGTCACAGAGGATATTGTGTTTTTTGCTGGCATTTGATGGGATTTTTTAGGAAGATTGGATATGGGCCATTAAACAAATGATTAGATTTTGGTATTGATCCGGATCACAGTCCGGATTTACAAATATTTAAAGGATTCTTTTACATGGGAAAATATAACAAGGGAGGTAACTTGTCACTGGACAATTGAATTAATAAAATGGGTTACCTATCTTGACATTTCATGCTATGCAATCACGTTTTAGTATTTATACCACTCAAGCTTATACATGTCTTATCACTTATCATTCATAGATTATAAGTGATTGATAGCACAGTCGTCGCTTTTCTTTTTATCTTAGTAAATGCAAAGCATAATAAAGTGCTTTTGAACGATACGTTAAAACATAACAAACACAAGTACATATTTCGTAAACTTCATATGCTAATTGAAAGGGACTGTGTCAACGAAAAGGGCCTAAAACAACCTAAATTAAGACATTAATAATGGGACATAATAACAGTTCACAAAATGTACATACAATGGGAAAACAATTTTCGCATTCTGAGATACAAATCAATTTATTACATGGTTCGTTTTTGTTTGTGGCTTTTCATGTTGACATTTGGACGTAAGAATTGTGAGTATTTTGTATAACCATAGTTCACACACGTTTTCTTGCTAAACAGAATAGCGCAGTTGGTTAAAGCGCTGTCTTCTCTAATTTTTTCGTATGGCTGCTCAGTCGTGAGTTCGATACCCGCTTTGAGCTTTAACTTTTACAAACATGTTTGCTGATTTTTCTTATCAAATATCTCATTATGTAGTATATTATTTATTCTTTATTTAATGTACATGTCTAAGTATAGCTCATTTCTATCATCTAACATAATTTATAGTGCAATAGGAAATCAACTTTTCGTTGACTTAGTCCCTTTAATATAGGAAAAATTAAATGGAAAATCGAATTCTTTGTAGTCTTAAGACGCTTGGCCCATTTCTTTGTGCAAATATTAAAATTTTACAAATCACTTACATTTGAAATGTTATACAGCATGTAATCAACATGTACAGTATATATGTTACTTGGGGAAATATTTTACGTTATCGAACGATATTGCATTGATACTGACTTAAGTTCTTTTATTTGTAAATACATTTCTTGAATATTACCGTTCGCGCAGTATTTCCGAAATATATACCACGTATTCAAAACATATTTAGAATTCAGATTTAAAAATGCAATTCATTATAACATTATTTATGTACATGAAAGATGAAATGTTGGGTTAAGTAGTGTTTTTTTGTAATATTAATGTTATTTATGACTTCATGGATAGTTATCTGAATTGGCCGTTAAGGAATCGTTTGTGTGGTGCATAAACGTGTTCAGTTTGGTCGAACATTCGATATGTGTACATTTTATCTACGAAAATTACTTCGATTCTTTAAATAATTAAATTTGTCATAAAGTCATGCGTACTACATTGTACAGCGAAATGCGTTGTGTAAAAACAAACAAGGGGACGAAATATGTAAATATACACAATTTTTACATATACACATGTATACTTTATATTGTGTTTATATATTTAACTGTAGTGATTCCAACAAACATCATTATACATGCAGATATAGGATGTAAAATGCATAATGTATTATGTTACTCAAAGTGCATCACAAACTAATGTTGGAAAACAAACGTCATTACAATAATGAAACAATAAGCAATATGAAATAAAAAACAACTACAGATCCAAATGATAGATGTACATATAGGATGCAGTTCTTGGTCGTCTTATATACAAATTACGGAGCTGTTTTTTTTCTTCTACTTCTTCTTTAAACGTTGACAAAATGCCAACAAGCTGCGAATATTAAGTAGAAAATTAGAAAATTGCTCCAAAAAAAACAACACCTAATTTCACACAGGTTTTCAACACTTATTTGGTGTTATGCGAATGATGTCAATGGCAATATCAAACTGAAAGTACATGATGTATAATAAAATTACAAAACTATTCTGATCTATACTTTTTGTTGAGGTAAGAGCTTAAAATTGATTTGATAAAAATGTATTTGCTTTAGTAAATATAAAATAACTTAAGTCATACAAAATAAGTTGATAGTGACATTTTACTAAATCGACTGAGACATCGAAATGGGTTTATTATTTGAAACAAAATACAAAAAGGTGAAACAGCAATTACGTAATATTGTAATCGGACCATGCTGCTCTGAAAACAAAATTATTAATAACTTGTGTAAACAATTCTTACATAGATCATTACATCCTTCCATTTTGTCACGTGGACATTAATGCTCACTTTCTTCCACTGCTTTCCTTGATCACCAGATTCTTCGAAAACTTTCTTAGAAGAAGTTTTAGATGAAAACATACTGAGTTTCAGCGATCCCATGTCGTCGCAGTAAATGTGGTAGTAAAACTCGAAGCAATACTTTCCCGAAGAGAAGTTTGGAGAGCGCAGTTTCGTTAGCTGTTTCTCATAACCCGAAGCCTCGGCGTAAATGTAATAACCTACATTGAACGACATCATAACATCCTTTTTATACGACATAATTGTCGTCCAACAGTTTATAAAAAGTATAATTGATTAATTGTGCAAAATACATCACTGAGAATTATGGTTCAACAGCGTTTCATAACAATAGGGTCCGTATTGAGTTAGTACGCAAAGATCCACAACAAAGAAATTAAAGATATAATTAATATTTCTGTTTTGCAGAGTTACTAAGAATGTTGAAAATGATTATCCGTTTTCTAGTAACCGTTACAAGAAAGAGATGCTCAACTATAGAACTTTCTTTCATTATCGGTGATTTTCCCTCCGATCAGTTAAACATTAGTTACTATTTCGTATGTTAGTTGTGAATGTTAATGCAACTACACACGACAATGAGTATATATCAAAACTACGCGGAACCAGTATAAATTATGATGTCAGCAAAGCCATCAAAACGACTTTTAAATTACGTTTTCTTGTCTAAATGGACGGACAACTATTGTGTATTTTGCATGCAATATTATACCTGACAAGGAACCAACTGAATCTGATTCTGGACCAGTCATTCCTGCACTGTCGCTGGGACCTTTGTTTCTCTTGAACGCGAACGTACTTCCGGGACTTGTCGTCCAATCGCAGGAGTCCTTCTCGAAATCGCACGTGCTCTTCGTCGCGTTCTTGATTACTGAATGTAACGGAAAATTAAAGGTCACATTTAACAAGCGAAGTTGTGAGTATTGCACTTGTGAAGGGGTTAAACAGATACTACATTTTAAAACAACACAATTAACATTTTGTATTTGCTGATATGAATTATTCATTTATTCATACTTTTAGTGCTAGAGCACATTTGAATAGATGACATTTATTTACTCACCAGTATTCATAATTTCTCCTGCGTCTTTCAACGAAATGACCTCACAGTGATCTTCAGGGAATTTGGGTTCATCTGTTTCTCTCTTATATTTTAAATTGGTTTGACAGTAACCACCTAAGTCTATTCCAAAATATGAACTGTGTTGAGAAACTGACAGCGTTAGCAGTTTGCTGCATGTCGAGTCTTCGTTGAATGTGCAAATAGTGTACTCAGAAGTTTCATCCATTTCTTCTGGATACAAAACTGCAGTCTTATGGTGATAATATCCAAGGTTTTAGGCGGTATCCTAGCTACCATGTCACGCCAATGAATGATTCGCCAACTATTTGGAACGGTCTTGTCGTGATTGAACGCGTGCCTGTTGTTTCCAACACGGGGCATGCCAAACGTGTACAATGCCATTCGATCGTTTGCAACAACCCCCTCTCGAACTAGTGCATATGCCGTCAAAGATGCCATAGCCGCCTAAGGAGTGACCTGTAACCACCACGTCATACTTTTCGTAAGTGTTAGTGAGCTTCTGTACGCTTTGTCTTATGCATGGATCATAGAGTCTGTTGAATGCAAAATTGAAATATCTATGAACGCGTCCGTCCTCCGGAGCCAGCACCCAATCATCATCAGCCTTCTTGCTTGAAAAGGCTCCTTCTGTTAATTGCTTGAATTTGCTTGTCGTTCCGCGGTAACCAACGAGAATCGTGAGATGGCGATGAGAAATAGCGGTGTACACTCTAGAGTCCGTTTTCTGGGTACTTGGTGTCTTTGGGGGAGATCTTGAGAACGCTCCCAATGTGGGGATCGAACCCGGGACCTCCCGATCGCTAGGCGGACACCATATACACTACGCCACCGCGATCTTTATTCTTTATATTCTTGAGAGTGTTCTGTTATAGAAATAAACTGCTAATTTGAATTTTACTTGGTATTACTAATATGTGCAAACTGGTAATGTGTCTGAGTTTAAGTCTTTTTTTCATTTTTAAGTGTAATGCAAATACATACGTGCCCATATCTTTAAGATGTTACCGATGACATTAAGATGACATGTACATTGTGCGTAACATATCTTACTGTTTTTTCTTTTACATAAATTAGGAAATAACATAGTTTTTGCTCTGATTTCGTAGTAACTAAAATGGGTAATAATGATACAATGACTGTTATGAATATTGAAACGGTTATCGAAGTAAACATATATTTGATTTACCTTTCCAGCTATTCAAAGTATTTCTACATTTTCTCTTTCTGTATGAGGATCATGATTTTATTATGCCACCAGTGCACAATTACGTTGAAGATGTTGACCCAATATTTTAAGCGTTATTATACCACTGACCGATAACACACAGTAACCCAGCCTACTTTCTGTAATATCATGTCCCTGACTGATAACACGTTTTAGCTCCGCCCACATTAACGAATATTATGCTACTGTGTCACGTGCAAGGATTGTTTAATCCCGCCCACTTCTCGGATCTACTTTTTGTAGGCGTGGAATGTCACTTACGTGGTTAAAATGTAAACAAAGAATAGATCTATACAATGCCAACATTTTAATTCACAGAAATAAAATTTACTCGAACAAAACATTTAAACATTATTCAATTAACAAGAATAAATGTATTATGTCAAATAAGCATTATGCAAAAACATGCAATGCACAACATACAAAACCTGTCAATAAAATCTTAGAAAGCGGATATTTTTAAAAGCTGAAAAAATTACAGATATCCCAAAAATTGAAATTCATGCAAGAATTGGATGAAATTTTGTGGCTGTTTTTTTTTGTATCTATACTGAAAATTTGGCTAAGGATATGAAACCAAATCACTCAGACCATTAATTGTATCAACAAGTGAAAAGGAACTGCAAAGTCCCTAATTATTAATCAATATCCATGGATACACCATTACATAAAATTCAGTGAAACCATTGCTGTAAGTTGCAGTGTACTGTAAGTGTAAGTCTTACCAAGGAAGAAGCTACTAAAATATTTTATTTTGTATCACTTTAATAGAAATGCAATGTTTTAGGAATATGCTATTAAAAACAGTTATTTTAAATAGACAATTAATATGTTTTAATCATAAGAAGCAAACAAATACTATAATCTAGCCAGGTAACAACAATTATTTTGTTTGAAACGAAGGGTAAAAAACTATAAATAAAATACAAAAAAGTAAAAAAACAACAACATGCTGTTCAAGAAATTATGGTCAATTTAATAAAAATGAACTCTTACTTTTTATTAGAAATTCAAATAAATACTTGCCATTATAATTTGATTCACAACAAATCAATTTATTTCTAAATGAAATGTCAAATGTAAATAAAAACATGGCTTTAAAAGTTACAAAACAATAGGTTAAGTTAAATAAAATGCAGAAAAGTCAATGTGTTATAATTTAAAACATGAAATAGGGAAATAGAATCTACATGAGAAAGAGAAAATTGGTAAATGATGCAAAACCATTTGAAGAATATGAAACTAAAAAAAATAGATCTTATTATGATGATCAACTAGGAATTCTTCAATTTAAAGTCATAACAACTAGTTAAATGCAGTTTGGAACTCATAGACAAGATAATCTGCCTATTGATAGAGTAACACATATCCACTAGCTATACATAGTGTCTAGAAAATGTCACATCAACAATTGTTACTCTCAGTCTGTTGCAACAACTTTCAGTGGCTGTGAACCTGAAAATATGAAAGAAATTCTGACACCTTTTGAAAATACGGTAACTCACAATAACATAAGCAAAACAGCATATGTTAATAAATGACTAAATTAATTCAATACATATTTAAATATAGGCACCTATGGCTCTAAAATAAGGCAAAAAAGAACGCAAAATATTATATTTTGACTTTTATTTGTGCACTCGAAGATGGTATTACCGGGGCACTTACCAATTGCTAGCTCTGCCAGGCAGGACGTGATACAGAAGCGTTGTGATACCCGTTGCTGTCCCACCAATATAATGCAGCTTTAATACGAGCCCACATGGCAAACACGACAGGCTGCATCTCTAATTCCTGCAGACTGCAGTTGCGTTCCCCACCCAGTTTGACATCACACTTGGGGGACAGTTTTTCAGAGCAATCGTCCACCTCTCAACTTTGAACGCATTATGAACTGATGGAAAAGTTGATTAACGACGCACTTGATAATAAATCCCTGGTTGTTATATTTTTAAATTTGTTTCGTTGTTGAATATTCACATTGCACACGTACTGCAAACAGTTGAAAAGTAATCGTTATGTCGACTGCAGTCTTCTTCTTGTGTGTGTGTTAATAGATAAAATGACGTACATGTATGTATATCATGTTCAATGTTCCAATAAGTAGCAATTTCTCGCTTCAATTTTTGGTTCATTGGTTAAATGTGTTTTAAAATGTTAAATTGTTGATGATTTTATCAAGAACTATTTGTTATGCGTAACTATGCATCAACGCTAGTAGACGCCGTCAGGCTGTCTCATTTGCATATTGTTTGTACTGTAAATTGCTAAATGTTTGCGATTTAATTAGTTTAATGTATTTTATTAATTATAAAAAACAATATTTGCAAAACGTAGCATAATAAATAGAATATATGGTTGGAGACTTTTGATATCAAGTGATATCAGACTCGTCCGATATAGCGTAAGAAAAGGCTCGGCAAGCTTCGCCTTTTTCCTACGCCATATCGGACTCGTCTGATATCACATGATATCAAAAGTCATCAACCATATATTCTCTATATCTCTCCTCTTATAATAAACGTTCTGATGTTTATAACAAAAACATGTTACTACAATGGAAAAGAAAGACTTTGAATCGGTGTTACGATTAAAATAATGATACATGTGCATATAAGACAAACAAAGGTATTTGCATATTCAGTAGAATTGATTATTGTTACTTTCTACACACATGTACAAACAAAAAAGAGCAAAGTGATTAATGCAAGCGTCAAACGGGAAAACACTGCATATTGTATTTTTCAGACAGAAACATTATGCAAAGATGATATAAAAGTCGCCGCAAAAGTCCAAAATCAATTACAGGCTATGAGCTCTTGCAAACTCCTAATTTAATACTGGTCCAATTTCAATGGTACTGAACGTTCAAACACATACAGCTTGCAAGCTAGAATATTTCACCAGCCATTAAGGGCCAGTGTTCTGGTCCTTTTTCCCAGGGCCTCGTAGTACAGTTTTGCTGGCTTGGTCCGAGATCTGGCAAACGTTTGTGGAGTCTGATATAATAGTTATGTGCTTACTATTAAACATTTAAATGACATGCTATTTCCCTGTTGGAGCAAAATATTCGGAATAACACACATACATGAATATGTGTTTTTGTTGCCAGAATTTAAGTTTACAGTTATAGTGTAATAATTATTTACATTTTCCTTTCGAAATGCTCATGTCATCAATGGCTATGTCACAACGATAACCGTCTCCGATTTTCGCTTTGAACTAAAACTGAAAATTAAGTTTTTATAAACTTAACATTTCAATAAACATAAATGTAACACAATACATTTAATTTGTTATTAAATCAAACCTGTTAAATGCAATATAAGTTGGTATGTGAAAAAAGTAACACTTGATAGAAAAAAGTAAAACAGAATTTTTTTTTCCCGTTATGGGAATTTTCTTACATACATATGTCCGTCATCAACATCAGATGCAGCTACATCGGACCGGCTTACTGTCCATTGCTTGCCTTGGTTACCTTCTTTGTGGAAAATTCTTTTCCGATAAGTTTTTGTTGTATACATGAACAATTCCAGCGACCCCATGTCCATTCCAAACATGTGGTAATAGAACTCGAGACAGAAATTACCAGCAAACAAATTCGGTGAACGAAAAGTTTAGCAATTTGGAGTTCATTTCCTGAAGCTTCGGCGTATATGTAATAACCTAAAATAAAGTTTGTGCAACACGTACTACAACTCATAACGGTAAAATTTTCAACAAAACATAGGTATAAATATCATGTATATACTATACATTTAAGAACTTTGATGCACGTTATTGAATCAAAGCAAAATCCGTACTCACTGATAACTATGACAAAGTAAACAATACAGTTATTTAAAAATGTCTTTACGCCATTATATATTAAGCATAATTGTCTTATGTACATATGCTCATTTATTCAGTTTGATTATTGTTAAGTTATCATTTATTTATTAAGTATGTCATTTGTAAACAAAAAAGATACCCGTTGCAGAGCTGCGTCTGTCCGCAAATGGTCCAGTCATCTGGTTCTTATCTGAAGGAGCATTCGTTCTCTTAAAATTGAAGGTACTTCCCGGGCTTCGTGTCCAGTCACAGAGATCCTTGGAAAAGTCACAAACACTTTCTGTGACATTCTTGACACCTGAAAGATTAGATTTCTGGACACCTTCAGAATGCTTTCTTATAAATTTTATTTTACAATCTCAAATATAAACCAATCAAACCAATCGAACAATAAACTGGTATTAGTGTTGTTTAGACCTTACGATATCAAATCCATTTTAAATTTCTAGTTTAGGCCACACCAAATTGAAGTCTTGGTCATCGGGATTACCGCACCGATATTTTGCAAATTCAAAACATTATAATGTTTTGCAAAATGCTCTGTGCTCAATCCATGAAGCGAGTAATGTGGTGCGAGTAATTTAAACAAGGGAATAACATTTGTTTTTGTTTGTTTGATATATCTGTATTTATTTAACTGTTGGCTTAGATATGTAAATTACACATGCGTACATCAAAAGTGGCATCCTCCAGCCTCTGCGTACAATTGTACCATGAATAATAATCTAAGCAAACATTAAACAAACGTGTTGACATTATTAGGTTAAAAGTATAAATGATTTAGTCAAATTGAAAGGGATAAGCTTTATACTAATTTAAAAGATTACGTTATTTACGTGTTGTTTTGGAAAATGTTGAAAACTGATAATGCAATGTGTAAATTTTTTAAATGCAAATCATCAGAAGATATATGTAATTAATCATGTCTATTAAATTAAACGTGCCTAGTATATGATTTTATTTCACTACATGTACCAGTAAATATGGACTGTGCACAATGATCCATGTAAGGGCGAATCTGTTTAATTACTTTCTCATCATGATCTCCATTAAAAATAAGTTAATAAAAATAACACGTTTTCTAAATGTTACGAATATAAACCAAAACCTACGGCAAATGTTCACGATTATTATATCCTAACGGTAAAACAATCGCTACCAGACAAGACTTCCAACAATAAAATTTGTTTTTGTTTTATTTTTATCTTAAATATACTTTAAATTTCAAAATCCTTTAATGTCTCTTATCCAAAACATGACTATTGCAATCATGTATTAGTGCTTTTATTTTGGCATTTATTCATTGATATTTGTTAAACATTACACACTCTCGGTGTTAAGAGATATCTTATGTTACGTCTGTTTATCTCATGTTTCATTATTTTATACATGTACGACTTTAAATTCTCATGTTTAGAGCAAAAATACTTATTTTTATATCCATAAATTCGCGAAAATTATGCAATCGCACCAAAATAACCAAAATTGGAAAAATCGTTTTTTTAATTTTTGCGCTCGTTCGCTCCAAATTTTTTCGAAACAATTCCGATCACCAAGTATTCAATTTGGCGTGGCCTTAATGTGCAAATTAGTCAATTACCAGTTTTTGCTATTTCGTCCGCATCACGTAAGGACACGATTTGACAGTGATCCTCAGGATATTGGGACTCTGATGTAGATTTTCTGCGTTTCAGATTGTTTTCACAGTAAGTGCCAAAGTATTGCAAATGATCGCCTTCCGAACCTTTACCCTTCATAGTTTCAGGATCTTCATTATCTGCTAAGATGTCGTATGCTGTTCTTTGACTCATGTTTTGTGGGTATAATACAGCCGTTGATGATTATAAAAACCAAAAGTGATGGGAGGCACCCGAGGAACCCTGTCCTTGCCATGTATAATCCGCCAACTGTTACGTACATATTGGTCATGACTGTATGCATATGCTTTACCTCCAACCCTGGGCATACCGAATGTATAGAGGAACAGATGTTCTTTAGCTACTACCCGGTCTTTCACAAGAGCGTTAGCAGCAAGCAACGCCATTGCTCCACCAAGTGAATGTCCGGAAACAACCACATCTTGGTCGATGTACTGCAATGCAAGTTTCTTCACACGGATTCATAAACATGGATTGTATATTGTTGTAAAGGCGTTTTAAAAATATCCATTGACCTTGGTGTCTCCTTTGAATTATCTCTTAATTTTTTTTACATTTTCTTCGTTAAGTTGAACTTCACCTCCAGCTGTGACAGAACGATATATTGTTTGATGTGGATATACAGTCAAAACTCGTTATTTCGAAGTCGTCGGGACCGGAGAAAATACTTCGAAATAACGATTATTCGAATTAAACATTTCTAGAATTTTTTTGAAAAAAACAAGTTGTTGTAAAAATCGCATAGTTATATAGTAGAGATGCGGTTACACTACACACTTTGATTGAACTTATAACAAACGAATAAGTACGATAACTTGATGTACGTGAGTTTATTTTATAATTATATTTTATTACATAAATTAAAAAATATATTCATTTGTACATATAAAATAATATTTTAAAGAACACACGTGATACAAGAGTAACAGTATAATGCATAGCATTCATTGTAAAATGAATAAAGCATGATAGCACATAATGTAACAGCACAACAAAATAGACATGATATAAAAGTTCAAAAAAACATGGTAACACTAGATATAGCACTGATTGTCACAGAAATAAATATAATCAACATTTAATGGCCGGTTTTAACGAATTACACAATGTCTGACTACACAGTATTACTGCTTCTGACATCGTGAATATTAGCGCAAGTAAATGCGATCTGACAAATGCAAGTCTAACTTAAATACAGAAACATAATAATTGCTCAAACGTTTTGACATCGATGTTTGCAATTCAGTCTTGTTAAAGCAATAGCTTGAAACGCTTTAATTATACAAACACAACAGCTTGGTTTAATCGATTATTAACTCCGGAAAGGTGTGAAAATCAAGCACAGAGCAAATGCTGTCAAAGCTGATACGGTTACGGTAAAGGTGTGAAAATTATCTCCATCTCTATTATTAACACTTCGAATTAACAATTGATATATGCACTGAAAAACAGGTGTTGGGACCGGATTAATGGGTTCTAAATAGCGATAATTCGAAATAACGGAGTTCGCATTAAACATCAAAATTCAAATGAAAATAAGAAGGAACAAATCGGGACCGAAAAAAATATTCGAAATAACAAGGAATTCGGATTAACGGTGTTCGAAATAACGGTGATATATTGTAGTTACAAATGCAAAGCATTCCTTGTAGTCTAAGAACGGTATCATGTTACATTTTCTTACGATAGCTTCCAGGAGCTCAAAGGCTCCTAATGGGAAACATTTGTTGAAACATTCCTTTATGAATTCTGGCTCGGCATGCGCTACGGCTGACAGATTAGAAAACAGACTGGCTTTGACAGGATCGTATGGTTCCATCTCATCCGAGTCTTTAGGTTACAATATACTAATTCCAATCCTTTTGTAATTTAACGTAAAAGCGATAACTTTAACCAAAAATAAATGCAGCCTAGGGACTCTCATTACTATACCTTTTCTTAAAGAGCATTCTAAGCTTAATTGATTTAAGCAATAAAAAGGGTATGTCATGTATTATGTAAGAAAGAACTCGACACTAAACAAAGTTGACTGTTTTATCACCATCTTTATAGCGGCTACTTTCTAGTTGAATGTAACCCGCCTCAGCGCAAGTGTCATACTGTAGTCTCCAATCTTATTTGTGCATACCAATGCTTACTCTACCAACATCTCCAAAAATAATATCAAAGCAAGTGTCTAAACCTAAAAACATGTCTTCGAGTTAAACTTGTTGATTTATTTAGAAAGTATAGCCCTACATGACTTATTTATTTGGTGTATTGTGACCTTTATGACATTGAGACTTTTCGTCAATATTCATCCACTCCTCGCATGGATTGGCCTTATCATTCCCTATGATTGCCAGTTTGTTAGAACCGTATGCATGTCATCTTCTGTCGACAAGACACCATCGGCATGAAACGTTTGTAGACGGAATAAAGGTGTTTGAATAGGTACATACGTTGCATGTTTTCTTTGAGAAACATGTTTCTTCAACGGTTATGGCTGGCAATAAAATCAAAAATAGAAACCATCCAATCAGTTGATGAGGTACGATACAGGCAACTCTATCTAGTACTACGGAATCATGACACATCGGGTTGAACCAACTGGGCAACGAAGGTTAAAAGAATATTATTTGAAAACGGGTTTGGCTACGCGTGGATTTCAAATGAGGTCGGAGACAAAAAAATGTTCCTGAAATCATTTAAAACGAGACTTGAAGACTGTGCCTTGCAAAAACTCCAAGCTTATATAAACACATCCCCAAAGGCAGTGTACTACAGAGACTTCAAAACTTTATTAAATGTAGAACGATATTTATCAACTGAATTACCGTTTGTGCTCAAAAAGTGCCTTGCACATTTTCGCTGTTCCGGGCATCAGCTAATGGTCGAAAAAGGACAACACTTGGATATAAGCCGTGAATTTAGATACTGTATGCATTGTGTACTCTCGCAACAAGTTTATACAGTAGAAGACGAATATCATATGTTTATTGTTGTGTCCATTGTATAATGGGTTAAGACAGACGATTTTTATTCCTCAGTGGCTTAATCATCCAAAAAGTATATATCTGTTTAATACGATCTTATCAGACAGTAACGACAAACATACATTATTGGTTGCAAAATATTTATTTCAATGTGACAAGTTAAGAGAGGAATTCGTGCAAACTCACAACACTGCTTTTGTAAATACTCATTTTGTTAGTATGAATCCTTCGTAAATATACATTTGTCATAGTTATTGCCATATATATCTTTATTATATCCATAAAATATTATATTATTATAACAGTATAAACTGTTTGTGTTCATCTACAATCTATATTTATAATGTACCAGTTTTGTAATATTCATTTAATAATGTTCTTTTACCACTTAAACTTCTATACTGTTATAATTACACTGCTGTATTGTGGGCCGGTGGCCTTAAATTGCCGAATAAAATATTGTATTGTATTGTATTGTATTGATACGCCACATTTTGTTTTAAAAAAGTATTTATTTTTATTATTAATTATAATATGTCGATTTAAACACATTTGCTGAACATTAAAATTTCATTGCACATACAAGCAACGTTCAGGTCGCATGGAAAATACACCAATAGGCACTTCCAACTAGACCTTTTTTGAGTGCGGTTTTCTAAAAAAAATTATAAAAAATCGGATCGGTTTCAAATTTTGCACAGCCCATCATACACAATGTTTAATATAGGTATGATAAAAATATAACGGTTCATTGATCATTTATATGTCTTCGTGCTCGCAGGTGTCAAAACACATAATCGCACGAGAAAATCGTGGTGTATAAAGAAATTCGATGCAGTTAATAATTTTAAGTTTTTAACGACACTCCAACCAACATCAATTAGTTTATGAATAACACCATCCCACAATGAATAATGAATTTTTCCAACAAATAATCTGCCATTTTATCCAATCTAATTGTACATGGGTATCACGTAATTAAAATTTAACCTATATTACACAAAGGAACACGTGGTAAACTTCTGTTTGTGATATTAAATGAATAAAATTAATCAGTTATCAATAGCCTAGGAGAAGTTTAACATCTTAGTGGCATAACCTGAACAGGTACTGTGCAGTAAACAGGACATGCGCGCGCAATTGGTATGTACGAGGCCGCATTTCGCGTACTTAGACATGGAGTAATTATTATAACATAAATTTTCTCTGTATTTAGATAGAAAGTTATGTATTCATTAAATTTATAATGATTCTTAATCAAAATAAAAGGAAATAACGAAAACATTTAAACTTAATTTCTAACAGTGAAATTGACTTTATTTCGTTTTCGCATTTTTGCGAATGTTTGTTTTGGTATCATGTTTTATTTGTGTTAAGTTGTGTATGAAAACGATATTTCAGATAAAGGAAATTAAATAAATTGACGCCTTATATATTATTTAGTGTTCTTAAAAAGTTTGGAGAAATTCGGGCTAAAATACAAAAGTTAAAGCTGATTATGCGAAGGTCTAGTTCGAAGTGCCTATGGGTGTATAGTCCAGATATATATTTATCTCCCACAAACCTGGCATATGTAACAAAATACACCTTAAGCGCGCACGCTTCCCTTTTTTCTTATCTAGATGATAATAGTCAGCAATAAAATGGCATGACTAGCTCATGTATCAGCTGATATAGCTGCTACTGTTGTTAAAGCTGCTACAGCATTCAATTGTTATTTTACGTGTTTCTATTTCGCATTGTATTTCTTTACATTATGTTCTGTCAAAGATATCGAAGCACAATAGGAATTTGTACCAGTCGATACAAAATAGATTTTATAACCAGTGTTAACCTATCATTTTTGTTGGATGATACGACAATTTAACATCATAATTTAGCTGTCGTACCAACTGAATATATAATCAATCCAATATCTGATACGAACTTGTTCAAAACTTGTGTTAAATCATACATAATTAAATATGCTGGATAACTCGCATATTGCAACAACAATACATTGAAAGGAGTATGTATTTTTTATTAACTTTCGATGACTGCCATAGGTTTTCAAACTAGCAGTTGTTTAAGGATTTAGTTCTGTTCATTGATAATCACAAACACTTACCACGTGCTCTTTTGCGTAAAATTCTTTACAATCTAACACGTGATACTTGAGTAAATCTATGGGAAGAAGCACTAGCTTAATTTGCAAATGCTTCACTTTTGTGAAAACATCCATTTTGCAACAAACCGCGCGAAAAGTATGATCTTGGACGCAGTCACAGACGCCGTATAATAAACGTGCGTGTTCTCTTCAACGATTTATTGCATTGTACTGTACGCTAGACCGATTTTCTAAGTGTCCATTTACTTATTATCTTATTTCAGGAACAGAAATATGTCAGCAAACTAGTACAAAGAAAGTACATTTTTCATCATTCATCAACATTCTATGAAAATACCTGTTTGCGATAACCTTCAACAGTGAAGGTAAATAAAGTTAACCTGATCACAAAAGCTGCAATGTACTAATACACTTGTCAAAATAAATGTTAATACTTTTAAAAAGTGGCCACAAATCGGTTTAGTGTTATGTTTTGTTGTGTTGTGTCATGTATGTTATGTTATGTTATGTTATGTTATGTTATGTTATGTTATGTTATGTTATGTTATGTTATGTTATGTTATGTTATGTTATGTTATGTTATGTTATGCTATGTTATGCTATGTTATGATATGTTATGTTATGTTATGTTATCATATTGCTAATTATAAGGTAATTAATGTCAATGTTGATTATAATAATACATAACCAGAGCGTCTACGTAATATGAGCGGTTTTCACAAATTTAAAATTAGAATATTAATTCTAGAGTGTTTGAGTTGTTCCTTTAAACTTAGAAAACTTCACTTTCATTTTATTTGAAGTTCATGTTATTGAAATCAAAGTAACAAAACTATAACGAGAGCCTGTTCGTCAGTTTCCTACGTATGTTCCAAACATTCAGTCCGTTATTTAATTAGCATTAAAAGAAAAGTTATTCGTGTGTGAGAGCTGTATTAACGCTTATAAATCGGTTGATTTATTGTCAATGGCATGCACTTAATTTGGAATGTTTCTGTATGGCCAATCAAAAATTCTTCCGGGTATAAAGATATTTATTATACACTTCACATAAGATACTTAAAAATAACAGTAACCAATGCGCGATGACATAAACGAACAAAGTAATAATTTATGACACACATGTTAAAGTAGTAAAATGAATCTCATTTCATCTCAAATGTTATAGTGTAATAAAAGATAGCATAATATCAAAAGGAAATTTTTACTTCCAAATGTTATATATATGTAAACTGAATGAAAAGGTTACAATTGTTATTTTCTAAATACAATATATTTTATAATAGCATTATATACATATTCAATTAAGCACATAATCATATATGTTGGTCCGAATCTGTCCCGTTCAGACCAAACATTTGTGTTATATCCCTTGTATTGATATACATTCGCATATCAGTTGGTAGTGAAATGCGCATGCATCATCGACGGAAGCAGAACATTTCGCTGGCTAACAATATTTGTTTTTCATTATTTTTTCAGATTGTTTTCATACATGAGTTCCACCCAGTGTGAACAAATGTGTTCATCTTACCACTTATCGAATAAATCCGCCCAAACATACGGGATTGAAACTTCTTTCACACAGTTTACACATTTTTAATTGCATTTTTGTACTACGATAGCGGTCAATGTCTCCAGCTGTTGCAAACTTCCGGTCTGAAATATCGAGAGAAAAAAATGGATGTTTATGCACTTTTGCCTGTCCTTATATTTCCTCTAATTGTTTCAGATCAAGGATAGCTTAACCACACAGGACCAGTACAACAGCGAGCGTAGAAACATTGTGTCGATAGCGGCAGTGGGAAATTACTTCTTATTTGCAGCTCGACAAATCAGTTCAGATAACAGATGTCATATAAACACTCACACATAACGTCACTTTTCCTTATAAATCTCATACTATATCTCGCACATGATATTAAAATAAACCCTGGATCCTGAAGTAGTTGGAAACACCTCCACAGTCTTCCCTTGCGGTAGTTGTGAGCAACCATTTATATGGACATGCAAGGGAGTCAAATGCCATGCCTGTAACATCCAGTATCATGTAGTTTGCCAAAACATATCATGTATGATCGGATTGCAAACGATTCCAAGATAGGGACATGACAATGCCTGTCCTGCGACAATATAAACATCACGTCGATTAGCCTTGCGAGCCTTGATTCACTGAAAACATCAAACACATTTAACCCACTGCTTAATGCTCCTAGCTTAACAAGATCATCCAAAACCAATAACCTTAATAGCTCCGAAATCCCCAAAATATCCACACGTATCAACTAAAATAAAGGCCACAAAATAAACAATACAATACTATTAAAAGATCAATGAAAATAATTGTGGTAAACTGCAGATCAATTGTTGACAAAAAACATGAATTTGAAAAATTTAGCCACCTTTACCAAGCCTGACATAATCACAGAATCCTGGCTGAAACCAAAACAATACGACGGTGAGATATTTAACCCAGATCAAGGTTATTCTGTTTTCAGAAGAGACCGCTTGGGACAGATGGGTGGCGGAGCTTTTATTGCAGTTAAAGACAACATTCTTGTCCAGGAGGCCCCGGAGCTCCGCACCAACTGTGAAAATATCTGGGTTTAAATAAATCTTAAAGGTTGTAAATCATAACTGATAGATGCTTACTTCAAACCAAAAAAATTTGACAAACCTAGCCTGGATGAATTTCATAAATCTGTAAAATTAGCATCCAAATTTTACTGCACACTCTTGGCGAAGACTTTAACTTGCCAGAAATGGATTGGTCCAGTCTGACACCCCAACTTGATTGCAAATTTACACCATTCCACAGAGAATTCATGAACCTATTACATGACCACAACCTCACCCAAGTTGTTGATTGCCCAACAAGAGAAAAATACATCGTAGAAATATTCCTAATCAATAACCAATCCCTAAAAAACAGTGTCAGTGTAATTTCTCGAATAAGTGACCATGATATTGTATTTATAAATAGTAAAGTATCTGCAAGACTAAAAACTAAAAAATCAAGACAAATCCCACTATATAAAAGAGCAAACCGGGAAGGGGTAAGACAGTGCATCTCAGACGCACACCATACTTACAGAATCGGGTGAGTATGACAGGTGCAATGTAAATTAACTCAGGAACAAACTTAAAACACTATAAATTAATGAAGCCGTAAAGAAACATATACCGACTAAAAAGGCCTCAACCAAAAATAAATTCCCATGGATACATATTTACCTCAAAAGACTATACAGAAAACTTAATAAACCATACAAAAATTAATAATGTCAGGAACTAATACTGACGAAGAAAAAAACAAATCTGAAACACCTCTGTAAGAAAGATACACAACACTCATACCAACATTGCCTAGAAGATATACTCAATGTTAAGCCAGCAACACCAGTAGGGACACAAAATCAAAACCAAACAATAAAAAACTACTATCAACTGAAACACTCAAAACCATATGTAAATGGTATCGATAGCCTAAAAACAAATCCAAGATAACCATGAAAAGGCTAATATCTTAAACGAACGAGCACTTCTAGTCCGTTTTCACTTGAAAATTCCCATTATCATTACACTTACTCTCTCATATAAAATTACATAACAAATCGGACATAAGAGCAGAAATATCTGATCAACCTACGAGTACCAGCTCCACATACAGTCTCCATAACAGAATGTCAGAACGTCAGATATACATGTGTCGGCAAAAGGCATAGAAAAATTACTAAACAACCTAGATACCCACAAGGCTTCCGGCCCCGATCAAATCACACGCATTATCCTAAAAATATAGGGCAAAGAAATGTCTGTCATCCTCCAGATTTTGTTCACTAAATCTCTGCAATCTGGCATAATCCCAGGTATCTGGAAACAAGCCTTTGTAACTCATATCTACAAAAAGGGCCCCAAGACTGACAAAGCCAACTATCGCCCCATATTTCTCACATGTATACTGTGCAAGACCCTTGAGCATATTTTATCTTCCAGCATTACAAAACATTTCACTGCATATAAGCTCTTCTCTGCAACACGGCTTCAGAGAAAAAATCTCCTGTCAGACCCATCTTTTAATGCTCGTGGAAGATATTCTTAGAACTGTAAGTAACAAAAGCCAAGTGGACCTGATCCTACTGGATTTCAGCAAAGCCTACAATATGGTTAATCACGAAAAACTCCACGACAAATAACATTTCTATTCGATTCAGTACATTTTTCTGGATAAAAGCTTTCCTGAATAACAGATCACTAACCGTAGTCCTTAATGGATCCAAATCGCACATTATTCCAGTGTCCTCAGGTGTGCCTCAGGGCTCAGTCCTAGGTCTCCTACTGTTTCTAATCTACATAAATGACCTCCCTGATTACGCAAAACACTCCAAAGTTCGACTTTTCGCAGATTACACGGCAATACACATGTCTATTTAAGTAGCCTCCCATTCCAACCTGCTCCGACATGATCTGAACCAACTGCAGATGTGGGAAGCTGACTGGGATATGAGCTTTAACCACCAGAAATGCCAGGTGATGAAAATAACAAAACGCAAAATAGTATTAGAATCATCCTACTTATTACACAATACTATCCTTGACTCTGTAAGCTCTGCTAAATATCTTGGAGTCACTATATCAAATGATCCTGGAACAAACACATAGACAACATAACCTATAAAGCTAATCAAACCATAGGCATTTTCAGGAGTAATCTCAAAGTTCGTTCAGGGGGAAACCAAATCCATTGCCTATAAAACACTAGTCCGTCCAAAGCTTAAGTACTGTGAACCCATCTGGGCACCTCCCACAGATACTGCCATAAATCAAATTAAAGCTGTCCAAAGAAGAGCGGTACGATGGGTAAAATCGGACTACAGCAGGCTTTCTTCAGTTACCGACAGGCTGGAATCCCTCGACTGGAGAAGTCTAGACCTCCGACGTATTGACAAACGACTTATTCTTTTTTACAGTATAGGTAACAAGCAGTTTGCAGTAACAGCAGAAAATTCCATATATCTCAATCAATGGCCAAGACGACATCAACATCATCTCACATACAGACAAATTCAGGCAAACACAAACTAATACAAATTCTCATTCGAACTCTCATTGGAACTCCCTGCCAGCTGACACCCAGTTCAGTGCTGGAATCAGCCGCATTGAACATATCTCCCAATAACGTTAATAAATCAGATTTATTTTTATCGTTTAAGTAAAACATTGCACACACTCCATATCTGCTTTTATCTCTAAACTGTAGATTACCAGCGTTACTAAAAGCCTTTTAAACAATTATTATTTTATTATAATCTAACAAACTGTGGGTTGACTACGCTGAGTCTAAGTTCTCGAAAGAGGTTTGACTTAACGGAATATAAATAGTTTTCAAAATATCATTGAACATGTTTGCTTTGTCTGATATGTGAATTAACATGTAACATAATAAAATACAAAATCCTTTATAAACTAGACATCAAAGCAGTTTTACCGTTGGTTATTGAATCATACCTGGTCATGTGACGTATTACTAGTATATAAGCTACCTAACATATGGAAATAAATTGACAAATACAGAGAAAATTACTAGCGTTTTCGATTAGAAACCAGGTTTTACAATATACCGATACTAAAAAGAAACAATGCATTGTTATTTTACTATATTTTTAAATTCATTAACATTAACCACTAAACTTGTGCCATATACGTACGCGCACACATGACTACCTTTTGAACTAAAGGTGCGCTTCATTGTTCATCTTAACTATTGATTGTTCAGGAAGACGAAGGGAAATGTCAGTGTGTTACATGTTTCTTGATGCATCTGCGTATTGGACGAACTTTGCCCAAAACGAGTAATTGGGTCATCCATCTCGATCTTTTGGGACTCAATGTCATTTAGATTCGAGCCCAGTATGCAATTTCGTTTTCTGTGCAGTGATGAGTCCCGCTCCAATCTAAATTATGCTAATGGTACGCGTTTATCCATTGAGGCTTTAAAAATTAAAATTTGTGTTAAATATTTTAAAAAGAAAACTACCATTTTACAGAAAAAAACCCATAAATATATTGGAAATAATATGCCGTACATTATTAAAATTCAGTTACATCTGATCAAATAATAAAGCATATATTTCGGTAAAATTATTGATAAGGGCTGAATTAAGTTGAAAAGGACACACTCATACTTTTACTAAGTGCAGCTACACTTGCTCTCATTAAGAGGGCAATGTTTGTGACTGTAACTTTCAGAAAAGAGTGCAATCTTGTTTATAGAATTTTGCCTATTTGTTCAATCATAGATTTTCGATACAATACTAAAATACCATACAATGGAGTAAACAGTCTCAAATTTATTCGTTTTTTATGTATACATGATGGTCAAGTTTAACAAGTAATGGATGGCTAAAATGTTGATAGTTGGTAGCTTTACATAGCTGTTCAGAAGTAATGTTGGTTATTAAATTGCAAAAAGATAACCTATACATGTTATTATTTGTTGTATATTGTTTATTTTTAAGAGTGTAAGAAAGTAATATTCGCACAAACTAGTCGATCTTTATAAATTAAACTCAGTAACTTGTATCTACTACAATTTAAACTAAGATTCATACAATAAGATCTACTTGTTTTCCCCAGCGGCACTAGAGAAAATAGCATGACTTTTTTACGATGTTTCGGATACTGAACGATTCATTGGATGCGGCCTCTTTGGTGTTTGTTTCTGTCTTGCAAATTGGATGACGGCAGGTACTGGGTCAGGATAAGCTTTAATGGACCCTCCGTAATGGTTACATACAGATACATAAAACTGATATTCTAAAGTGATACTCTAATTTTTCTATAGACAATCAACAAAATTATCGTTATTAAACTACCCAATAAACAACGCAAAAAAAGTTCCGATATTTAGCGGAGCATAGAAAATAGTAGTTCCAATTAGAATTACAAAAATATATGTCAAATCATGTTAGAATCGAAATAACATTCGCATTATCGTTGTTAATCAGAACAGAACAGAACATCGGCCAATAAACAACTCTTAATCTTTTTGATGCGTGGCTATTAAACACCGCCCGCATGGTTTAATACCTACGCATCGGAACTCCCTATCGTTGTTTATTTGCCGAAAAACAACGATAAATCGAAAATTATTTCTTAAATGTATAGCGATTCTCTATTCGCATTTCGATTTAAAAATTAATATAGCATATATCGGTCATATAAAAAATACAAGCTTACTAGTCCTAAGAAAATATTTTCGGAATGAAAAACAAGATTTGACCTGGACCCCCGAGAAGCCATTGCTTACACTGTACCATATAAGGGGTTTTACAACGGAAGTTAGCGATATTGTATTTTTTTGTTGGTCAATGCATCGCTGTTCGTAACAATCGATGTAAGTAAAAAAAAAAAAGCTCCTACATTGATCAAAACCAAATCCTTCATGATCGTATACTTATTTATGAACGATTCAACAAGTTATCACTACAGACGAACAGACAGTAACTTTAAACTGGCGATATGGACGACAGCAATCTTCTAATTTTCATCTTTCTAGCTGATATCTAGGTCTTGGGAATGGACGGAATAATACACCACCTTCCAGTTGTTTTTAGACTGTTGGCGCAAGCCAACAGGATTTAGTAGGTGTATTCTGAAATCGGTTTTGAGGTTAGAAACCAGTAAATCCTATTCCCATAGGGTCCCATTATAAAACGGCAAACTTTCCAAGCATTTTTCTACCATTTCCTTTATTTCAGATTGTGCAAGCCTGGTATCAATTTAAAGGTAAATCTGTCCTCTTCCAAA
Source organism: Congeria kusceri (assembly GCA_027627225.1). NCBI lineage: Eukaryota > Metazoa > Mollusca > Bivalvia > Myida > Dreissenidae > Congeria > Congeria kusceri. Next base: position 30,135,865 of record CM051028.1, on the reverse strand, counting down.
ATATGCAATAAAAAAGATATGTCATGATACTTCTAAGAAAATGGATCTCACTTGAATGCAGGCACCGATAGAAAACAGGGTTTCGGCAGTCATATTTCGACAAAAGCCCCATACCACAGCCCATAAGTTCACCTTTCAAGTTTTGTATTGCAATTTTTAAAAGAGGAAAGATTCATCTTTAATTGCTACCATGCTTGCTCAATCTGAAAGGAAGGAAAGGCTAGAAAAATGCTTGAAAAGTTCGCCGTTTTATAATGGGACCCTATGGGAATTGGAATTACTTATATCTAACCTAGAAATGTGGTTGAAGTCGCCGACTGATTAATTAAAAGGGCCAATTCATTTTGGAATAAATCTGATCTTATTTTGTCTTATAGTCCGTGGTTCACAAAGAAACGCGTCTGTATTAATTGAAAAAAACAACAACAACATGGATTTCAGTGGTCCACCGTTGATATCCGCAATCAACGTTTTACTTTAAATATTTGAAATAGAATGGAAAAAATAAGTTACTTTTAACGGTAAAAACAGGGCAACATCAAAAGCATCCTCTTTGCTTTCAGGAAACTAATCTATAAATACAGTTATAATAACGATATATTTTTATGCTAGATATTTGTTAACTACCTTATTACTGTAATTAAGGATAATTGCTTTTAGGATAGATCTCCTTATATATAATAAATGCATTGTTGAGCTAGACTGTCTATGTTTATTTTAACCATATTTCCTGGGACGAAGCTTTTAATTCTCTGTACACAATATACCAAATACACTGAATCAACATTTATGTACACTACAACAGACGAAGATATGGACGATAAGGGTACTTTTGACATCTCAAATGAGTTGTAAATGATTTACTTTCACATTTCAGTGGATCATATTTACACAGTGCAATAACTTATCCAAGTGGGGTGAACGTAACAAATTTCATCAAGTATAAACATAGCTGCTATAGAAGTTAAAGTATGTTGTATATAAAATTGTTTGCCAAATAACTATATTAGAATGACTCTTCCTGATCAACTTCAATTTAAATTTAAGAACATAATTATTACGTGGTGGCAGTCAGTAACAGAGTAAAGGTGATTAAACCATAGCCTACAGTTATCACCAATCTTTATAAAAATAAATATATTGCGGATTTTTGCGGTTGTTTGAGTAACAGCAATGTTTGCTGCAAGCAACTGCGCTTCCCAGAGTTCTTGCAAATCTTGTACAATCAAGAAAACATATGTACCATTTCTAGTCGTCAAATGCCGATGGTGTCCGCTGGACCGTAAGTGTCATACGTTTGGCTCCAAACAACAACCGTACGTTTAAGAAGACAATAACCCCTGCCTTTCGGACATGAAGATAAAAGAAATTTACGGCTGTGAAAACGAGATCAGCAACACGACATACAATGAAAGCAAGGCCCCCATGTTCACAAAAATGTCATCTGTGGCAAACGCCGAACCAAAGTATTTGTCTGAATGCATCGATTGCACTCTGGAAAAACACTAAGACTTGTAGAAGCCATTGGGAGAAATTTTGAGAAATATTTCGGCTATAAGGAGTGTTTTGCGTAAACAGCAATTTCTCATCGTCATCTCACGATTGTCGTTGGTTACCGTGGAACTGCAGGAGCAGATGATCAGCAAAGCAATGAAACAAAAGGACTTTCTCCAAGCGGGCCGATGATGACTGCGTACTGATCCCGGACAACAGACGATTTCGTAGATATTTCAATTTTGCTTTTACCAGACTCTATGATCCATGCATTCGACAAAGCACACAACAGCTAGCCAAATATTACAAGACTTATGACGTGTTAGTTACGGGTCTTTTCGTAGGAAGAGCTCTTGCATGTTTGACTGTATATGCTCTAGTACTTGGCGAATGTACAAATATTATTTCACTCTGAAAAATCACCGTTATTTATTGGATCTCAAACATTGACGTAGTTATAATATAATCTACATCTTTCACACCACACAATTAAACGCAAAACATAAACATAGCCACCAAAATCTTTTGGAAATTATTACCATAAATTTGGTAAAAGTCAAGGGGGATTGTCTTCTCCAGTGTCTGACAAACACTTCCGGTCTTAAGGACACCATTGTAGTAATATATTATAATCTGTATATAACCAAGCTGTTAGAGATAGTCACAATGGCTGTAAAAATTGGGCTTCGAATGTTAGACAATTATTAAATGAACAGAACAGAACAGAACATGTGTTTTAATATGACTAGCACAATGTACATCGTCAATATAACAATACAAACAAAACATAATAGTAAATTAAGTCAAGTTATAAAAAATGTATGAATAGATCCGGTATATATTATCACATATCTTTATATGGAACATACATTAAAACATAATAGCACACTATACTATATTAATTGAATATATTTATAGATATTAATATTGTACGATTTATTTATTTGCGTTAAAATTATTAAATGATCATGGTTTTTTTAAATGTTTTTGAAAACATTCAAAGTGTCAACATAGAATTGTTCAAAAATGAATTTAAACGTATAAATTTTGATACTTTAAAACAAGAATGATATGCAAATTTGGAAAATAGCTCTGCGTTATATATTTATAGACATATTAAAAACACTTTAGATTATGAACATTACCTAGATGTATAACCAAGATCCTTAAAACCTTTTTTTGTTAACTTAGAGTAAATGGATTTCCACTCAGAATACAAACGGGAAAATATAGCCGAAACAGAATAGTACGTGAAGAAAGACATTGTTTATGAACATACTCAAGACATTGAAGATGAATAGCATTTTATTTGTGTATATAAATGTTACTCTGACATAAGAAAGAAATATATACAATCTTTTTAACTTTTTAACTGAAATAAATAAGCAAGTAAATGTATACAATGTTTGGTTGATTATGGAGCATACATATTATGAAAAACTGTAAATCACGTTGCAACTACACATAACAATATATATATATAAATGATGGAAATGGCGCAATCATATTTTACTAAACAGAACAGTTTAACATATATGGTGGAGATATACCGTAAAAGCTCTATGCTTTCGGACACTTAAACATAGTTCATTTTTTTCGTGTCCTAAAATTTAGAGACATAAACTGTTCCAACATTTTGGGTGTCCAAATATTAAGACACACGGGAAAAAATATTTAAATTACGTCCGTATATGTCTGTTTTTCGTTTTAGGAAAAATGCGTTTTTAATTTATATAATATTCAGTTCGTTTTTCATTAATAATATTCTGTTTAATAACGTTATAATGCCGTTTTAGTACCTTGGAATACATGTATTTTCCCCCAATTTGAACAAACAAAACAATCCGTTAAAAACATTACGCGTTAATAAGGACACCTCTTAAAACTACTGAGCGAAACAGCGTGACATGCCCGTTTAGCCAAGCACCCAAGTTGCAAGACGATAGTAACACACGTAGCAACAGAGTCGCTTTGACTTCGAAAGTCTTTGGTGTGATTGCCGAACTGCGGCTATCGTCCAGCAGTTTGCATCTGAAAGCGTGTAAAACGCCTAGCACGTTGTCGGTGTAAAAATGCATTAATCGATGCTACTGTACCTGAACAGCGCAAGCGCTGTCGATAGGGCATTGTTCTAGACATTTTAAGGGTGTCAAAAAGTCGTGATTTTATTGTGGGCAGACAAAATATATGTAATGTTCATGTTGTGACAGTTCGTTTATAATGTCAATGTATTGAATTTAGATTATTATATGTTTCACACACAATGTCATCTATAATGTGTGCATATTTTTAAAGATTTAAATAAATTACATTTGTATGAAAGAACCTTGAACCTTGAATTATAATATTACAAAAATCCAAAAAAAACATTTGTATGAAAGAACCTTGAACCTTGAATTATAATATTACAAAAATACAAAAAAAACGACAACAAAATAATCAGATTTTGATTAATAAATCCAACTTTAAACCAGTGTCCGGAAATAAAGAGTCACAAATTATGGGTTTTAAGCTGACTGTCCGAAAATAAAGAGATGCAAAAAATATTCATCTTTGGCTAAAAAAGAGGGTGTCAAAACCATAGAGCATTTACTTTTGAAGAGACATTAGAACTAGGCATAATCTTGGAAGCCTAACAACTTCAAATACATATCAGTCACATGATTAGGACATACTTTTAAAAAAAAATAAGTTAAAATCTCAGTGCATACCATAACGGGTCTTATGTGCAGCTTTGAATAAGTCATTTGGTGGAATTGATAAGTTGCATCTGCCGTTATGCAGTATTAAAATTTATTGAAATATAAGCGCACAGTGCACTAACATTTTCAATAACTAATAGTGAATGTTATAAAAGTAATTGATACTATTGAAAAACTAGACAGACATTAGTTTAGACAAAATATCAACAATATCTGTATTTCTGTAGCTATACACATTTGAAGGCTGAGCAACTGTAATGCCTTCAGCGCTTTGATTATAACAATGATTTTAAATTTACAAGTATATAACAGCGAGTCATTATCTTATTGTTTGCCAGTTTGTGTACTTGTTAAGATTAAAATATTGTCATTTCATGGATATAGTTTAGAAATTAACAAATCACATTCCCATACCTTCTTATTGTAAACAATGACGAAATCTCCTGGCGTCGTTGGCTACTTTCCTTTATTTCAGATGTTGCGAGTATGATTTCTTTGTAAGGATGCTTCTCTACGCTTTTCAAAATTAAAATAAAATAAAATTATGTTACTTTTAAGAAAATGCATCTCACTTGACTTAAGTCACCCGTAAGTGACACAGAATGCATTAACGATTTGTCGACATAAGCATAAACTGCTAAACATTTAATTAATTTTCAAGTAATTCGGTGTCACGACAATCAAAATGCACAGGAGATCCATCGGTTTCAGAACATAAACATTTAAACTAGTGTCAATTATTTGAAAGGTCTCTTTTAAAATGAAAAAAAAAACGAACTCTCATCACCATCATGTTTTACTTGATAAGTTTATACTTCACAGTATTATGTTCGAAAAACAAGTTGGTTCATTAGGAACGCCTTTAAACTTTAAACATGTAAAATCCGTAGCTGACTAAATTCAAACACACATGCATCGAGAATTATTTGTATTATTCTTTTACCAAAGTGCACTGGTCTTTTTTCGAATTGAATGTCATTAAAGAACTCGCACGTTCACAGTCATGCTCATCAAATGTCTTGCACTGTTGTTGTTGTTTTCATCGAAACGACTTAACTGACAGACAGACGAACATGGTTTTTACACGAAAAATTGTGAAAGATACTCGTATGCTTGCGATGTGAACTAATAAGGAAAGTGTCAATTTCGCTGAAATATGGTACCGGACAAAATATTAAATCGCCAGGAATCGGTGCCAACATTGTGGAAACCTCTTGACTTTATCACGCTGTATCATTCTCATAAATGTATACAACAACATGAAATTTGGTGTGATTGCTAATTGACCATTAAACAAAAGATTTGTCAATTTAGATGTTTGGGAACAAAACAATTTATTAAGACAAAACTGTTTAAACTCGAAAGTAGTAATTGATTTGACTTGAATTTCGACTTTAAATCCTATTTATGTAAAAAGAATAAATGTCTTGTATGTGGTATCCTGTTCCAACGGAGTATTACATCTGACATCTTAATATAATATATGAATTTATAAAAAGGAAACAAATATCATCCAAAAATAAAGGAATATATACCCATTGTCTATAGTTTATCTTTTTGATGAACTGTTGCTCTGGTACTACGGTAAATCGTAGGGGGGCGTGCTAGGTCCGGTATGTTTTACTTGAGCTAATGTGTATCTTTTTCAAACCTGAGCGAACGAAGCGAGCGAAATTGTTTCATAATATTTATCCACTTTTTACCGTTTCATTAATGCCCATATATGTATGGTCCGGCAGTTTAAGGGGGGTGTGGGGCGTGCGCCCCCTGCATCCGCTAGTGATTAAATATCTACATGTTATATATTGTATTTGTCGCCAGTAAATATTATGTTTGAATGCTACATGAGCTACTTATCAAATGAATGCCTTGGTATTATGAAAGACTTGGACGAATTTAGCACTGTCGATAGGAATGGAAAAAATAGGTACTAGTATGTACGTGATTGTTGGAGAATGACGTGTATGGACATCCGTATTTAAAGTTATTTTCTTAATCGTCGCTAATTATAAAACTAACCTTACTGCAAAAAAATCCAACAAATGAATATAATATTATTGAACAAAACAGTGCACCGTAAATAATCTATAAGAACACGCTTGTACAAAGTACTTCCATAACAAACATATTTTTTTGAACGTAGCGTATGTTACATACTTGCTAAAAAGGTATATCGGAACTTAGCTTTATTTCCTTGTGACATATACAATGTTAGCAAGTCTTTCTGATGTTATATTGCACATTGATTAACAAGAATACAAATGTGCAATAATTTAGTAAGACATGTTTAATTAATAATTCATAAAATACAAAATTCAATACAAATTACGCACCGCGATGTTGAAAAACAAAATATGATGAGAGTATTATTATGTACAAAGGTAAAGACCAGAAAAGTAAGACGTATCCGACTTGGAATGCAGCCACTGATAAGACGTGTAGCTCACCAGTTACATGACAATATGCATACAATCTAAAATGGAAACTTTGCATTGACTTCTTACAGAATTGGGAGCGGGCATATTTACAATCGTTTCTTAAATTTCGTCTTTACTTAAAGAAAGTCTGTGAACACTCGTAACACTCTAAAATCATAAACGTCATAATTAACTTATAGACCAGAACCTCATTTATGTTACTCGCGATTTCATTGGAGGAACTAGAGTTTATATTATGTATGATCTTCCTGGTCGGTTTATCATGGAAATACGCCAGATTCCTGTGCTAACTAATTAAGTTTGATTATAAACATGTTCTTCTGAAACCTAGCAATATACTTACATTGATTGTTGTTATTCAGATAAACAATAGGTCATGCCGGTACTTGATGCTAATTGAAATTGTAATTTCCCCTTTTAATGAAATAACTTCACCGTAGTTTGCACAACATTTGTTTGTTTGGGTTTGAGAGTAATTGCCGATATCTATTTTAAACTTTGCGTTATGATAATTGATAGAGAACCTGTCTCTGCAAATTTTATCCTCGTTGTCTGTATATACGATATCCTTCTTAGCTCACCTGAGCACAACGTGCTCGTGGTGAGCTTTTGTGATTGCCTTTTGTCCGTCGTCCGTCGTGCGTCGTGAATCGTTCGTCCTTCGTCGTCAAGATTTACGTTGAGAACACTCTAGAGGCTTCAGTTGTTGCCCAATCTTCATGAAACTTGCTCATAATATTTGACTCAATGATATCTCGAAAACTGGGTCATGTGGGGTCAAAAACTAGGTCACTAGGTCAAATTGAAAAACAAACGCATGTGAATTCACATATTTTGCCCAATCAACATGAGACTTGCTCAGGACATTTGTTCTTATGATATCTCGGCAAAGTTTGAAATGGTTCCGTTCCGTAAAAAGCATGGTCGCCAGGGGGCGGGGCAGTTTTCCTTATATGGCTATAGAAAAAAATTGTGAACGCTCTATAAGTCACATTTCTTTGCCCAATCAACATTAAACTTGCTCTGAAAATTTGTTTTTATGATATCTGGACTGAGTTCGAAAATGGTTTCGCTACATTGAAAAACATGGCCGCCAGGGGCGGGGAGGTTTCTTTATATGGCTATATCGAAAACTTGAAAAAAGCTTGTGAACACTCTAGAGACCATATTTATTGCCCACTCTTCATGAAACTTGCTCAGAACATTTATTCTAATGTTATCTCGGACGAGTTCGAAAGTGGGTCGTGTGGGATCAAAAACTAGGTCACTAGGTCAAATTGAAAAAAAAACGCTTGTGAATTCACATATTTTGCCCAATCAACATGAGACTTGCTCAGGACATTTGTTCTTATGATATCTCGGCAAAGTTTGAAATGGTTCCGTTCCGTAAAAAGCATGGTCGCCAGGGGGCGGGGCAGTTTTCCTTATATGGTTAAAGAAAAAAATTGTGAACCCTCTATAAGTCACATTTTTTTTGCCCAATCAACATTAAACTTGCTCTGAAAATTTGTTTTTATGATATCTGGACTGAGTTCGAAAATGGTTTCGCTACATTGAAAAACATGGCCGCCAGGGGCGGGGCAGTTTTCTTTATATGGCTATATCGAAAACTTGAAAAAAGCTTGTGAACACTCTAGAGACCATATTTATTGCCCACTCTTCATGAAACTTGCTCAGAACATTTATTCTAATGTTATCTCGGACGAGTTCGAAAGTGGGCCGTATGGGGTCAAACACTAGGTCACTAGGTCAAATTGAATAAAAAGCTTGTGAACACTTTTGAAGTCATAGTTTTTACCCAATCTTCTTAAAACTCACTCAGAACATTTGTTTTAATAATATCTCAAACGAGTTCAAAACTGGGCCACGTGGGATCAAAAACTAGGTCGCTAGGCAAAATTGAAGAAAAAGCTTGTGAAAACTCTAGAGGCCAGATTTTTAGCTCAATAATCAAGAAACATGCTCAGAACATTTGCCCCAATGATATCTCAGGCGAGTTCAAAACTGGGTCATGTGGGGTAAAAAAACAAGGACACTAGGGCGAATTGAAGAAAAAACTTATGAACACTCTAGAAGACACATTTTTTGCACAATATTCTTGAAACGTGCTCAGAACATTTGTTTCAAAGATATCTCGGACGAGTTTAAAACTACCTCATGTCTGGTCAAAAACTAGGTCACCAGGACAAATTGAAAAAAAAGCTTGTGAATACTCTAGATGCCACATTTATAGCCCAATCATCATGAAACATGCTCAGAACATTTGCCCAAATGATATCTGGAACACGTTAGAAACCAGGTCACATGGGGTCAAAAACTAAGTCACCAGGCCAAATTTAAAAAACAAAGCTTGTGGAAACTTTAGAGGCCACATTTCTAGCCGCATCTTCATGAAACTTGCTCAGAACCGTACTTCCTTCGCCCCTCAGGTTAGCGACCTAGGGCCATAAATCGTGTTTTGAGCATAATTATGGAATATGGATCTTTAATTTTATACAGGTACCATAATTAGTTTATGCTTTTAAACGAAATATCAAATTTTATTGGTGAAATAAAACTATATATTTTCACTGTTGGAACAGTGAAAATATAAGATTTTATATTTTCACTGTAGTGAACATTTAAAATAAAACGCACTATTTTTACATAAATAGCATCTACCTACAAGTAGTGGTTTACAACACTTGGCAAATGTATATACATGTACAGTATGTACATGCATGTGCTTACATAAAACACATTATAAAATTCAACAAAAGTATACTTTAGCGACAACTACTCACAACATATGGCTCTTTTTTCCCTCCATACTAACGAGTAAGAGTGTTGGAATCATTTATGACGTCGCTTTTATAACGTCAGAACCCACGAACTTGTGACGTTTAAGCTTACCTCGCACAAGTTTATTTATTTATTTATTGTCCAAAGGCATAACATAAAAAGAAAATTTGTTGACAATTATCCTCTATTTTGTGTTGATTTTTTCTTGCAACTCTATATAGTGTGCACCTTACTTAGATTTTATGGTATTCTTGTTTATCGTGCCCATAACTGCCAAAGTTCTCAGTCTTACTCAAACTAAGTAAAGACTTAAAAAAAGATTGGCTAATGAAATTGTTTGTTAACTACCAGCAGTATATTATGACTAAGTTTGAGATTCACAAGTGCAATGCGTTAAACTTGTTGCAAGCTAAGCTCCGTGTTGTTACAATACACGCATACATAACTGCCATACACTCGTTTTTCTTTAAACATTAGTGTTTGATTAATAATATATTATTTGTTGTTTATTATAAGAATTTCTGTAAAAGTTGTCATACGCTTTTGTGCACTGATATAAATGTAATAAGTTGTTTGTCCCACCACTTTTTTCGCTTCTCAAAGAGACCTCCAATAGTAGTTAATTAACTTTTACGACCTAAACATATGGACCATTTTAATATATCAGACCGATGACTTTGAGCTCAAAAGTATTACACGGTGCAGCTAGGATTTGTTGACTTTGTAATTAACAGGTGTATGTGTTTGGAAACTCTAAATGTGTATTTAAGAATAATAAGAAAACAAAACGATACTTACCAAATAAAATCATTTCGCATTACTATACTAATGCATTTTAATCCAGTATTTGTCATGAAAATTTTTAATTGCCATTATGTGAATATGTTTCTTTTAGATTATAAAAGTCTTAGCTCAAGGTGTTGAAAAACAAGCAACGAAGACAAACATGGACATATCAGCTTGGCTGTTATTTCTCGTGTTTTGGCACGATACGATTACAGTTGCTCATGGAAATGACCAAGACTTATTACAAATATAAATCTACAATGTCGTTTTATATTCAAGTGCAGGTTAAAGCAGGTGACACTATGGGAATTGATATGTGGGATATAGGTAGATAAAGTTCAAACGTTTGTGTGGAATTTACTGTAGATTAATTGTGATTTAAAACCATTTAGGTAAACAGAGTATAGATACAGCTACGTGCTACCGTTCTTTTTTCTGATTCTTAAACTTCCTGATTCAACATAATTATGTATGCTGGAGTGATATGATGGCATCACAGAGACAATAAAACACATGCTGAAATATTTTCATTCATAGTGGAATATCTGATAAAAACAAATGCCCTTTAAAGATCCGCATGAACATACAAGTTTAACTTTAATATACATTGTTCATTCATAATGCAACGTTATTACTAAATACTAGAATACCCATATTAGTTGTTGTTGTTGTTTTTCAATTTAAACAACCTCAGTTAAACACTGAACATTTTAAAACAAAGACATGATTCATCAGGGTATTTTACGACAATAGGATGGATGCTCAAACAATGACATGCACATGGTACAAAATAAAGAACGGTCGATCTTTCTCATTTATACATTCACATACGAGGATGCACGTATTCTATTTAAACAGCTATACTCTATTCAGTATTTACGACAATAAACCCATTGGTTTATCTTCGGTCCAGTATCTAATCTATCCAATATATAACGCTTAATCGGTGAAATACCTGTGTACGCATAATGACCCTCATTCTGAGACTATAGGTGGATCTTTACTGTCATGTGACCTATATCAACAAACGTCACAGAGGATATTGTGTTTTTTTGCTGGCATTTGATGGGATTTTTTAGGAAGATTGGACATGGGCCATTAAACAATTATTAGATTTTGGTATTGATCCGGATCACGGTCCGGATTTACAAATATTTAAACGATTATTTTACATGGGAAAATATAACAAGGGAGGTAACTTGTCACTGGACAATTCGATTAATAAAATTGGTTACCTATCTTGACAATTCATTCTCTGCAATCACGTTTTAGTATTTACACCACTCAAGCTTATACATGTCTTATCTCTTATCATTCATACATTATAAGTGATTGATAGCACAGTCGTCGCTTTTCTTTTTATCTTAGTAAATACAAAGCATAATAAAGTGCTTTTGAACGATACGTTAAAATATAACAAACACAAGTACATATCTCGTAAACTTCATATGCTAATTGAAAGGGACTGTGTCAACGAAAAGGGCCCCAAGGTGGTGATTTCTTTAAACAATCTCAAATTAAGACATTAATAATGGCATATAATTACAGTTAAAAAACTGTACATACAATAGGAAAACAGTTTTCGAATTTTGAGATACAAATCAATTTATTACACGGTTCGTTTTTGATTGTGGCTTTTCATGTTGACATTTGGACGTAAGAATTGTAAGTATTTTGTATAACGATAGTTCACACACGTTTTCTTGCTAAACAGAATAGCGCAGTTGGTTAAAGCGCTGTCTTCTGCCATTTTTTCAAATGGCTCCTCAGTGGTGAGTTCGATACTCTCTTTGAGCTTTAACTTTTACAAACATGTTTGCTGATTTTTTTTATCAAATATCTCGATATGTATTATATTATTTATTCTTTATTTAATGTACATGTCTAAGTATAGCTCATTTCTATCATCTAACATAATTTATAGTGCAATAGGAAATCAACTTTTCGTCGACTTAGTCCCTTTAATATAGGAAAAATTTAATGGAAAATCAAATTCGTTGTAGTCTTAAGACGCTTGGCCCATTTAAATTGGCCAATTTAAGATTTTACAAATCACTTGAATTGAAACGTTATACAGCATGTAATCAACATGTAGAGTATATATGTTACTTGGGGAAATATTTTACGATATCGAACGATATTGCATTGATACTGACTTAAGTTCTTTTATTTGTAAATACATTTCTTGAATATTATCGTTCGCGCAGTATTTTCGAAATATATACCACGTGTTCAAAACATATTTAGAATTCAGATTTAAAAATACAATTCATTATAACATTATTTATGTACACGAAAGATGAAATGTTGGGTTTAGTAGTGTTTTTTTGTAATATTAATATTATTTATGACTTCATGGATCGTTAGCTGAATTGGCCGTTAAGGAATCACTTATGTAGTGCATATACGTGTTCTGTTTGGTCGAACATTTGATATGTGTACATATTTTCTACGAAAATTACTTCGATTCTTTAAATAATTAAATTTGTCATAAAGTAATGCGTACTACATTGTTCAGCGTAATGCGTTGTGTAAAAACAAACAAGGTGGCGAAATATGTAAATAATACACAATTTTTACCTACACATTTATACTTTATATGGGTGTGCTGGTGGCTGTGCGTTGTGTTTATATATTTAACTGTAGTGATTCCGACAAACATCAGTAGACATGCAGATATAGGATGTAAAATACATAATACATAATGTATTATGTTACTCAAAGTGCATCATAAACTAATGATGGAAATCAAACGTTATTACACTAATGTAACAAGAAGCAATATGGAATCAAAAACAACTATAGATCCAAATGATAGATGTACATATAGAATGCAGTTCTTGGTCGTCTTATTTATACATAACGGAGCTGTTTTTTCTTCTACTTCTTCTTTATCTTTCATGCCAACAAGCTGCGAATATTAAGTAGAAAATTAGAAAATTGCTCCAAAAAAAACCACCTAATGACACACAGGTTTTCAACACTTATTTGGTCTTATGCGAATGTTGTCAATGGCAATATCGCTTTTGTAGCCTTTCCCAATCCTCGCTTCGAATTCAAACTGAAAGTACATGATGTATAATACAATTACAAAATTATTGTGATCTATACTTTTTGTTGAGGTAAGAACTTAAAATTGATTTGATAAAAATGTAAGAGCTTTAGTAAAGAAAAAATAACTTAAAAGTCATATAAGATAAGCTGATAGTAACATTTTATTTAATCGACTGAGACGGCAATTACGTGATATTGTAATCGGACCATGCTGCTCTGAAAACGAAATTATTAATAAAGTGTGTAAACAATTCTTACATAGATCATTGCATCCTTCCATTTTGTCACGTCGACATTAATGCTCACTTTCTTCCACTGCTTTCCTTGATCACCAGATTCTTCGAAAACTTTCTTAGAAGAAGTTTTAGATGAAAACATAGTGAGTTTCAGCGATCCCATGTCGTCGCCGTACATGTTGTAGTAAAACTCGAAGCAATACTTTCCCGAAGAGAAGTTTGGGGAGCGTAGTTTCGTTAGCTGTTTCTCATTCCCCGAAGCCTCGGCGTAAATGTAAAAACCTAAATTGAAAGATATCATAAGATCTTTTTTATACGACATAATTGTCGTCCAACAGGTTATAAAATGTATAATTGTGCAAAATATACCACTGAGAATTATGGTCCAACAGCATTTCATAACAAAAGGGTCCGTATTGAGTAAGTATGCAAAGATCCACAACAAAGAAATTAACTAATATTTCTGTTTTGCAGAGTTACTAAGAATGTTGAAAAAGGGTTCCATGGTTATCCGTTGTCTAGTATACCGGTACAAGAAAGAGATGAACAACTATAGAACTTTCTTTTATTATCGGTGATTTCTCCTCCGATCAGTTAAACATCAGTTACAATTTCGTATGTTATTTGTGAATGTTAATGCAACTACACACGACAATGAGTATATATCAAAACTACGCGGAACCAGTATAAATTATGATGTCAGCAAAGCCATCAAAACGACTTTGAAATTACGTTTTCTTGTCTAAATGGACGGACAACTATTGTGTATTTTGCATGCAATATTATACCTGACAAGGAACCATCTGAATCTGACTCTGGTCCAGTCATTTTTGCACTGTCGCTGGGACCTTTGTTTCTCTTGAACGCAAACGTACTTCCGGGACTTCTTGTCCAATCACAGGCGTCCTTCTTCTCGAAATCGCACGTGCTCTCCGTCACGTTCTTGATTACTGAATGTAACGGAAAACTAAAGATCACATTTAACAAGCGATGTGGTGAGTATTGCATTTGTGAAGGGGTTAAAAAGACTACATTCTGAAACAACACAATTAATATTTTGTATTAGCTGATATGAATTCTTCATTTATTTAATCTTTTAGTGCTAGAGCACATTTAAATAGAGGACATGTATTTACTCACCAGTATTCATAATTTCTCCTGCGTCTTTCAGTGAAATAACCTCACAGTGATCTTCAGGGAATTTGGGTTCATCTGTTTCTCTCTTATATGTTAAATTGGTTTGACAGTAACCACCTAAGTCTATTCCAAAATATGAAGTGTGTTGAGAATATGACAGAGTTACCAGTTTGCTGCATGTCGAGTTTTCGTTGTCTGTGCAAATAGTGTACTCAGAAGTTTCATTCATTTCTTCTGGATACAAAACTGCAGTCTTATGGTGATAATAGCCAAGGATTTTAGGCGGTATCCTAGCAACAATATCACGCCAATGAATGATTCGCCAACTATTTGGAACGGTCTTGTCGTGATTGAACGCGTACCTGTTGTTTCCAACACGGGGCATGCCAAACGTATACAATGCCATTCGATCTTTTGCAACAACCCCCTCTCGAACTAGTGCATATGCCGTCAAAGATGCCATAGCGCCGCCTAAGGAATGACCTGTAACCACTACGTCATACGTTTCGTAAGTGTTAGTGAGCTTCTGTACGCTTTGTCGTATGCATGGATCATAGAGTCTGTTGAACGCAAAATTGAAATATCTATGAACGCGTCCGGCCTCCGAAGTCGGCACCCAATCATCATCAGCCTTCTTGCTTGAAAATACTTGTTCTGTTAATTGCTTGAATTCGCTTGTTCCGCGATAACCAACGAGAATCGTGCGATGGCGATGAGAAATAGCGGTGTACACAAAGCATTCCTTGTAGTCAAACCACTTTTCACATTTTCTTCCAATGGCTTCTATAATTTCGAAGTCGTCGTCTGGCAGAATGTGTTTGATGCACTTAGACAAATACTCTGGTTCTGCGTATGCCACCGCTGACAGTTTGTTAAACATCACGGCCTTGCTTTTATTGTATGTTCGGTCGTTGTCGGAGCTTTCACAGAGGGAACGTTCTCTGACATTCATGTCCGCCGAATCGCAAGGGCTGTTGAATTCTTCAAACTTGTGACACTGACTATCCAGCGTGCACCATTGGCATTTGACGTCTTGAACTGGTAAAAAGGTGTTCTTGCTTGTACAAGATCCGCAAGAACTTTGGGAACCACATGTGTCGGTTGAAACTACAATAGCTTGCAAACAGACCACTGTCAGCAAGTGAGCTAACAGAATACTATAACTCATTTTGTGACCAAAAGCACTATATATTTTAATGGCGCTTCATCAATACCATTTCCAGTTTTGGAATTCCCCTCGTAACAACGTTTATTTATTGATGTAAACACATAACACCGTGTTGTATATATCGCGAATTTCAAAAACTGAAACAACTATTCATAACCACCATGCTTGTGTCAGTCCACTCTGCGAATGTTCAAATATTCATTCACTCTAACAAACCCTGACTAATCCCAATTCTTATTGGACGCCCAAAATTCAATATTTCAATACAACCAGTCGTTATATACCACACCAGTTAACAACTCCAATCAATAGACGTCGAGCTATTCAATCCTTTGTTTACTTCTATTGACCGTAAGAAAGTATATTGAACTTTTAACAGCTACTTAGCTCTACGGAATCCGGTTAGAGCCATATGAAATATCGTGCCTCTTACGGCAAGGGCGAGACACGATAATTGTGCGAAACACGAAGCGAGACACGATATTCCCGCGAAACACGAAGCAAGGCACGGTATTGTAACACGCTATCTCGCATTGTCGCAGTATCACATACCACGAAATATCGCGGCAAAATACCGTGTCTCGCTTCGAGTTTCGCGCAATTATGGTGTCTCGCTTCGTGTCTCGCGGTAAAATATCGTGCCTTGCGTTCAAAGGTCGAGACACGAGATGCGAAGCGAGACACGAAGCGATACACGATATTCAGGCGAGACACGAAGCGAGGCACGATATTATATCGTTCAAATATTGCCCAAATCTCGAGTATCGCGGTAGATTTTCAAACCACGATAAACAAGACACGAAGCGATGCACGATATTCAGGCGAAACACGAAGCGAGGCACGATATTGTATCGTTCAAATAACGCCCGAATTTCGAGTCTCGCGTCTACCAGTGCACCAGGAATTTATCACGTGGTAGTTGTTTGATGTTATTTTGTAAAAATATGATGATTATGATTATGATGATGCTGCTGTTGTTGTTGATAAGTAACACCGAAAATGAGTTGACACCAAGGGGCGTTGCTACATAGGACAATAGGGCAATGCATCTATTTGCTTTAGTGCAACCCTCGTCGTGTTGACCTACTTTCAGTGTGTGAAAGTTAATCTGAAGAAGGCCTTTAGTACACAACTATTTGAAAACGGCACAGGCGTAATTGCAGCCGCAGTTTCCTCAAGACAGATGGGAGGACGGACGGACAGACAGACAACGAGACAGTCTGACAGAGAGACAGACCGTTACTTCTACAGCAACAGGCATTTCGTGAAGATAAACAATAAGCATAAATAAAACATTTTCATTAATACAGTTCAAACAGAAATAATTATCAAAACGAGTAGAAAACGCCATGAAGCAGCAGTCTCCTCCAGGCGAATGTGCGGACTGATGGACAAAGAGGCTGACGAACAGTCAGAAAAACAGGCAGACAAACAGGCAGACAGACAGACAGGCAAACAGACAGACAGACCGACCGACAGACAGACTGACAGTGGGCCGTCATGGTCAGCGACTTCGGCCGTCCTGACCCGCATTTATTCGTTAGGGAAAAGAGTGTTTCCCTGCTTTGCTTCCCTGCTTTCAAACCGCGAGACTCGATATTTGGGCGATATTTGAACGATACAATATCGGGTCTCGCTTCGTGTGTCGCCAAATTATCGAGTCTAGCTTCGTGTCTCGTGTATTGTTGTTTTAAAGTCTACCGCGAGACTCGAGATTCGGGCGATATTTGAACGATATAATATCGTGCATCGCTTCGCGTCTCGCCTGAATATCGTGTATCGCTTCGTGTCTCGCTTCGCATCTCGTGTCTCGACCTTTCAACGCGGGGCACGAGAATTGCGCGAGACACGAAACGAGGCACGGTATTTTACCGCGAGACACGAAGCGAGACACGAGAATTGTGCGAAACACGAAGTGAGACACGATATTTTGCCGCGATATTTCGTGGTATGGGATACTGCGACAGTGCGAAATCTCGTGTTACAATATCGTGCCTTGCTTCGTGTCTCGCGGGAATATCATGTCTCGTTTCGTGTTTCGCGCAATTCTCGTGTCTCGCCCTTGCCGTAAGAGGCACGATATTTTATATGGCACTAACCGGATTCCGTAATTTTCTGTTGTGGTTACGTTGGAGTGTGCTTATTTGGCATGCAATTTACTTCCTGTTAAGGGAATAAATGTTCGGTTCTGCGAAACATTAGCTTTCAATGCATGCACTATACGTTAAAGTTATTTTAATCACTTTAATAATGTTTCAACTGAACAACACCGAAAAGGATATCAACATGTAGAATGTAAATAAGTTAATTTCATATGAATCAATTACTACAAACAAAAATAAATTCATTCTTAAGATCGTTGAATCGATTTTGACAGTATATACGGAGAAGGAACACTGCTTCTCATTTAAGTTCTTCCGCATTTTTGTGTATTAAATATGGTTTACGATGATTTAATCCAATACACTGTTGTTGTCCCAGATCTAGCTTTAAAGTTATTGAAACTTATAATAGGATGCATACATATTTCAACATGATGAAAAATATACACAACTGTTTTATCATGTTGTTTTTTTTTAAATAAAATAAAACAATGATGTTAAAACAAGTATCTGGCAGATATTTACCATATGAATCGTGTTTTGAGCATAATTATGGAATATGGATCTTTAATTTTATACATGAACCATGATTTGTGTTGTTTTCTTTTTTGCAACTTTATATAGTGTGCACCTTACTTAGATTTTAATGGTATCCCTGTTTATCGTGCCCATAACTGCCAAAGTTCTCAATCTCTCTCAAACTAAGTATTAACTTAAAAAAGATTGGCCAATGAAATTGTTTGTTAACTACCAGCAGTATAGTGTGACTAAGTTTGAGATTCAGTACTTTCCTACTCGTTAATTGCTTTATTTGGCACTTATCATAATCTTACCTATTATAAAATATTACGTCAGGTTATACTTAGTAAAGTAAATATTCTTTATTATACCTTTCTTCAGAATAGTTTCGTATATATGAAACTGTTAATTTGGTATATTTTAAAACCTGGTTTTTGTAGATTACAGATGCATCTTTGGAATTCTACACTACGTTTGTATAGCGGTTAATGGACTCATTTCATAAACATATACCCAGCAAGCAAGCCCATATAGGCCCAATATGGGCTATAGGTGGGCAAATATAAAATATGGGCCCCATGTGGGACCCTTATATTATTTTTTCTGCCTATATCGGGTCCATATCGGACCAAGCAGGCAAGCCCACATGGGTTTCTTGCAAGTATGCCCATATGGGTCCCGGTAAGTCATAACATGCGGGCCTGATAAGGGCTATACCTGGGCTGATCTTCCACATGGGCCCCATATGGGACCAATATAGATCACTTTGCCCATGTTAGACCCACTTGGGTCCCAGGCAAGCAAGTCCATAAAGGTACCAACAAAAAAGCCCATATGGGTTCCCAACTAGTAAGCCCATATGGGTCCCAGCAAGAAAGCTTATATACATGTAGGTCCCCAACAAGCAAGTCCATGTGAGGCCCGGCAAGAAAGCCCATATGGGTCCCAAACAAGCAAGTCCATATGGGCCTCCGATACGAAGCCCACATGGGTCCCAGAAAGAGAGCCCATAAGGGTTCTCAACAAGTAAGCCCATATGGATCCCAGCGAGAAGGCCTCTATGGGACCGAAATAAACAGACCCATTTTGGTCACAAAGGGCAGGCCCATATGGGTCCCCATCGAAAAAGCCCACGTGTGTTTTCAACAAGCAGCCCCATATGGGTCCCAGAAAGTAGGCCTATATGGGCCCAATATGGGAAATTCCTGAGCAAATATACCATATGGCCCCATGTGGGACCCATTTTTTTCTGCCTATATCGGGCCCATATCGGACCAAGCAGGCAAGCCCACATGGGTTCCTTGCAAGTATGCCCATATGGGTCCCGGTAAACTATCAGATGTGGGCCTGATAAGGGCTATATCTGGGCTGATATTCCACATGCGCCCCATTGGTACCAAACAGGCTAGCCCATATGGGTCCCAGCAAGAAGGTCCATATGGGTCCCCGACAGACTAGCCCATATGGGTCACAAAGAGCATCCCCGTATGGGTTCCTAGCAAAAAAGCCTACATAGGTCCCCAACAAGTAATCCCATGTGGGTCCCAGAAAGACGGTCCATTATGGGTCCCCAACAAGCAAGCCCATATGGGTCAACAACAGCAATATCATAAGGCCCGTATGGGTCCCCGACAAACTAGCCCATATGGGTCACAAAGATCATCCCCATATGGGTTCCCAACAAACAAGCCAATACGGATCCCAACAAGCAACCCATTATGTGTCCCATCAAAACAGCCCACATGGGTCCCAACAAGAAAGTTCAATTGGGCGCCCAACAAGAAAGCCCATATGGGTCCCAGCAAAAAAAGCCTAAATAGGTCCCCAACAAGTAATCCCATGTGGGTCCCAGAAAGAATGCCCATATGGGTCCCCAACAAGAAAGCCAATATGGGTCAACAACAGCAATATCATATGGGTCCCAGCAGGAAAGCCCATATGGGTACAAAACAAGCAAGCCCATATAGGTCCCTGCAAAAAGGCCTGTATGGGTCTCCAACAAACTAGTCCATATGGGTCACAAAGAGTATCCCCATATGGCTTTCCAACATGCAAGCCCATATGGGACACCAACAATCAACCCAATACGGGTCCCATTAATAGAGCCCATATGAGTCGAATCCCAGCAAGTAAGCTCGTATGGATCCCGGCAAGCCAGCCTATGGGGGCCCAATATGGGTTATAACTGGGCTTATAAACCACATGGGTTCCGTAAGGGTCCCACATACATTGTCATGCCCATATCAGTCCCAGATAGGACCCAGGCAAACAAGCCAATACAGGTTCCAGCATGAAAGCCTAGATATGCATCCCCCAAAAGCAGACCCATATGGGTCCCAGCAAGAAAGCCCATATGGGCCCCCAAAAAGCAGGCTTAGATGGGTCACCAATAGCAAGCCCATATGGGTCCCAGCAAGAGAGACCATATGGGTGCCTAACTAGCAAGTCCATATGGGACCCAGCAAACATGCCCATATCGGTCAGTCTGTTGTGCGCTTCTATGACCAGTTCAAGGCAGTTATTCAAGGCCGCCATCTTGATTTGAGAATCGTTTTGGCAACTGCAGATTTTCTTTCGAGGAGCACAATGCAGCCTGCATTCCTTAAATATCAAGTAAGTAGATATGTGTTTTGCACTTGGAAAAATGTTTTTAATAACTTAATAATCATAATTGCTCTTTAAATCAGATTTGAAGTAAATATATCTCTATTGTCATGTATTTTCGCGACTATTAAAAAATGTAACTTCACTATCAAAACTGTTTCAAAATGTGTGTGTTGTTTTGTATGTGTAATCTTTGTGCAAATAAAGCATGGGTTATCAGTTGGAAAGCAATATAGTTGATTTTGTTGAAGTTGCATTATTTTTTAAAACGTACACCATATGGCAATAAATTGAATGTTGGAACAATTTCACTAATTGGAACAATAAATTTCATGCATTTGAGTTCTGAAGTATACATTTATGAATAAGCTTAATTAATCTCACACACAAAATATACATCCTATGTTTAATTTTTACATGCCTTGCATTAATTATCATGTTCTTATTTATCGCTATAATCAATATTAAAATATTTAAATACAAAAAAAATAAACAGCAAATTCATTTGTGTTATTAATCCTGTTATATTTAATTCTAACACGACACGGCCACGCGGCTAATTTTCCATAGATAAAGAATACAATCAACCATGGGTTATTCTGCAACAAATTATGGGCGGAGCTTAATGTTTTGAAAATAGTTCCGGTAATTAAAATGGTTTCGTAAAATGCACGTGCTTAATATTTTCACTGTATTTATCAACAAGTATAACGCCATTCGCTCAATGTTTATCAATGAAGCTGACGTCAATTTGAATTGTTATGGTTTATTGACATCACTGAAACGCATGTGTGGAAAATGGGCGGACTATAGATTCCTATAGTTTTCATTCATAACCTGTAAAATTACAGAAATATTTTATAGAAGATCGCGTTGGAATCCAAAAAATTGCCAGGTTAGCGTTGGTTAATGAAGTAATAACTTACCATTTGTCGTTTCGATGCTTGTTATCAAACCACTCGGTCTACTGCCCTCGTGGTTTAATTGCTTCACATCAGAACTCCAAACTTTTGGTTATTGCCGCAATCTGTAAATTATTTCGATTCTAATATGATCTGTAAAATTCAAGTGTATCTCAATTAATGACATTATACCTAATTGGTAAACCTGCTATACATTATTAATTATAAAATTCAAAATATTTACGGGTAGATCTACGATCATATATGATGTTAATCTTACCTGCAGTAGACTGGCCAAATACCAGTAGTTGAAACAGCATGAAAATATATTTCTTTTAAAGGGACTTGTTCACACATTTTCGTATTTTTGAAAAATGTCACTTAACGTCTTAACTGCAATTTAAACTAAAGATGTTGGATTGACCAAAAAAAAAAAATCATATCAAGACAATGAATAAATATACATCGCCCTGGACGGGACTCGATCCACGTCCGCCGGGATCAAAAACCTCTCACTGTAACCACTCAGCTATTCTGAATACCGATCATTGAGGTGAATGTTTAACGATGATCGCTATGTAAGTGATCGCTATGATGATCGCTATGTTTTCCAAAATACCGACAAAAAGCGTTACAAACGCTTTATAATTTTATCCATTTCAGTTGATGATTTTTCATTAAACTATAATTTTATCCATTGCAATTAATGATTTTTCATACAAGACACGGTATTTCCTATATATTTCTTTGTCAGTAGTGTCAATTTGCTTGTTTAAATATTAAGTATGTTTCTTTTTGGGATCTATGAAAAACATTTTGAAAATTGCCAATTTGCCAGTCTATGAACAGGTACCTTTAATGCTCATTTGTAAATAGCTGATAACTGATATATAATACGTACATGTATCCCCTTCTTCACACAGGTATGCAGATTATGAAAGAGCATTTGATTCTACAGTACAACTTCAGCAGAAATGATGGAAAACAACATTTTGTCAATCTTCAACTTGTCCAATCCTGGTATAGTAAGTTAGATATTTTGAGAAAATGAAATTGCTGTTTATTGCATGAACATAAAATTGTTGTTTGTTTATAAGAATACATAACATGTATATGAGCTTTAATCAGATTTTTTTGTTGAATCCCAGACTCCGTAGACCTCTAAGTCAGCTGTCAGACAATGATTTGTAAAGCATATACCACATGTTGAAAACATTATATACACTGTTTACTACTTTGATTATTATATATTTATTGGGCATAACATAATGCATACACTGATTGTTGCAGTAATAATTCCTTTATATATCAAACAAAGTTTAACTAACATTAAATAATAATATGTATAAGGTTTGTGGTAAATTGTGTCAGACACCCTCTTTTTTGTCTAACACGTTTGACAGGTTTCGCACTGTCTGGAATTCTATGTATTTCTTAATGTTTATTTCATTTCAACACATATTTTTTAATATGTACTTTCAGAACATGTGTTAAGGTCGAGGAACCAAGAATGCAAGGCAAGCGTACAATGAGAGGAACCAAGAATGCAAGGCACGCGTACAATGAGAGGAACCAAGAATGCAAGTCAAGCGTACAATGAGAGGAACCAAGAATGCAAGGCAAGCGTACAATGAGAGGAACCAAGAATGCAAGGCAAGCGTACAATGAGAGGAACCAAGAATGCAAGGCAAGCGTACAATGAGAGGAACCAAGAATGCAAGGCAAGCGTACAATGAGAGGAACCAAGAATGCAAGGCAAGCGTACAATGAGAGGAACCAAGAATGCAAGGCAAGCGTACAATGAGAGGAACCAAGAATGCAAGGCAAGCGTACAATGAGAAGACTGAAAAAAGCCACTTGTTGGTGTGTTTGATCCAAAAATGCAGCGGATGTAAACAAATGAACGTGAAACACCCCATACTTCTGATAACCAATCAGTGATCAGTACAATTAACTATTAATAAGGCAGTAATTGCAGAACTTGTATGGAGTACAGTATTTTCGTGCTCATTACAAGAGACAGTCAGTTAGCAATGATGTTCATTAGCCCTTACGACACTAAATAACAGAAACAATG
Source organism: Congeria kusceri (assembly GCA_027627225.1). Classification (NCBI taxonomy): domain Eukaryota; kingdom Metazoa; phylum Mollusca; class Bivalvia; order Myida; family Dreissenidae; genus Congeria; species Congeria kusceri. Next base: position 30,111,865 of record CM051028.1, on the reverse strand, counting down.
CATGGCATAATTACAATGCAAATGGTGTCATTGACACTTGATATTTATATCCAGTAGTTGTTAATTAGAAAACATGCAATTGTAATTGCTGTGAGTGAAATGATTGCAATCATAGTCTAAAATGTTGTATTACATCGATTTAAATTTCAAATAATTATACGTTTTTTTAGCTCGACACATGCCTTCAGGGTCACTATATAAGGGCACTGGCCAAGACCCTTAACTATGACCTGCAATTTAACGAAATTATGCCCCTTTTTGTACTTAGAAAATTCAGGTTAAAGTTTGCATGCAACATGTACATAAGTAACATATATCAATAACTACAGTACTACTACATATATTCTATTGAAGCGTCACACATGCCTTCTTGGTCATTATGTAATGTCACTGACCAAGGCCCATAGCTCTGTCTTGCAATTTAGCAGAATTAGGCCCCTTTTTGTACTTAGAAAATTCAGGTTAAGGTTTGCGTGCAACAAGAATATATTTCTGTAACTACTACAGATATTAATTGAAACTTCACACATGTCTTCGGGGTCATTATGTGAGGTCACTGACCAAGGCCTATAACTCTTATCTGCAATTTAGCTGAATTCAGATATTCAGCTGAAACTTAACACATGTCTTCAGGGTCATATTATAAGGTCACTAGCCAATTCCCATTACTGTGACCAGCATTTTAGGAGAATTATGACCCGTTTTGTACTTAAAAATATTCAGGTTAAAGTTTGTATGCAAGTACATATCTCCGTAACTACTACATATATTCAATTGAAATTTCACATACGTTTTCATGGTCATTATGTAACGTCACTGACAGAATATATTATACTATCAAAGACTTTTAAGTGTAGTGAATAGCCGAGCGCGCTGTCCTCAGGCAGCTCTTGTTAATTCACATATTCCCTATAATATTTTCAGGCTTGTAATTTAACATGTTTAAGAAGAGATTATATGCTAATATTCTTTAGAAACGGTTTAGTTAAACAAACAGAACTTTTTAAATATTGAAAGATTTTTTACAAATACTTGATAGTTTAGAATTGCTAGCTTACAGTTTGATTTCACCACATCAGTCCTCTTTATATTTTACATTATCTTGATCATGCTTTATGTTTTGAATCAATTGTTGTTTAATAAAGGCTCGGTATTAAATGTGAGAAAGTTTTAACCGTTTTTACATATTGAATATTAATGCATGATCAAGTAAGTATCATTGAGATGTGGCTCTTACAAATTAACACAACACTAACTATTTTCATATTTGAATTAGTTTGTGAGCCTTAGTATTGTGACCATTCTTAAATGTTTTATAACAATGGTGTATGCAATGACATGTATCAAAATAACAGGCTTACCTACTGAACATAATAATGTGTTTGTAATTGCTTGACAGTTGTCTATTTTGAATGTAAATGTATTGTATTACTATATATCTCAATTTATGCTGAATAGATATTTACAAGTTAACACATTGGCCTATTTGAATTGTTTTGTATTGCACTGTTATAATTATGCGGTACTCTAATTCGGAACGATAGATTGTTATATTGTGCTTTTGAAAGCACAACTATCTGAATTGTTTGAAACTGTTTATGTTGTATTGTGGGTTGGATATATAAATTATATTGCCAATATGAAAACACAATGGCATGTCTGAATTGATTTGAAACCATGATCTACATGTATGTTGTATTCTGGGCCAGACAAATTAATTGTATTAATTCTATGATAACACAGTTGTCTATTCGAATTTACAATGATTGAAACTGTTATATATGCTGTATTCTGTGCCTGATTCATAAAATATCATCAATATTATGAACGCAAGGTGGTATATTTCAGAATGTATGATAACGGTTATATATTTTGTATTCTGGGCTGGAGGCCTATATTTACATGTTTACAATAATTCTTGTAAATTCTGATAATATAGTCATACTAAAACATCTTTGTGAGGTTAATTGGTCCATACTATGCAATACTGTAAGATTGGTATATCTACTGGTGGAGTTGTCTCGCATATGATTCCATTTTCATACCTTACTACCAGTAAAGGCTGTTTGCTATAGAGTCACATCAAGTGTTAGGATTGTCCACACTGTGTTTGGCTTTTAAATGTGTCTGAATTTGCTCATAATGTGTTATTCTTTGATTGCTGTTTGATTGTGCCACATGTGTGAAGTTCACAATCATGCTTTATTTACAGAATTGTATATTTCTAGACTAGTTAATATGATCTAAATGGTATGGTCCATTTTTGTAACACAGGCCAAAATATCATCATGTATAGTGTGTGATTGTTTATTTTTCCTTTTTACATGAAGAAGACAAGTGATTGATTGTAAATATGTAGTACATAAATGCATTGTCCTGTTAACATTATGCATAAAGGAACTAACACATCTATTTAATACCCTTTAACGACAACAGACATATGTTAATTACTAGTAAGTGTTATATTCTGCAAATAGCAATCCAATTAAAGTAAGAAAGGATTAATTGTGTTGTTATATTAAAGAATGAACTTTATTTATGAAATTTATATATATATATGTACCGCAACTTGTGAGTAACATTCATAGAATAGTTATTGTTTATTGTATTTTGCAATGTATCATGTATGTATAACAAACAGGACCTTTACATAAACGAAACCTACATGGGACCCATGCAAACAGTGTTAGCAAAACCCAACTGGGTCCCATATAGGATGCCCATAGAGGACCCATATCAAAACCTGGATGGGTCCTAATTGGGCAGCTCATATGGGGCCAAGTGGGATTTTGCAAACCCCTTTTGCATGAGTCCCATATGGGTAGCCTAGAATGGGGCCCATCTTGGATCCATATAGGACCCACATGGATCACATAATGCAACCCATATGGGACCCATGCTAAAACAGTTTGCAAAATCCCACATGGCCCAATATGGGTTGCCTTTAAAGGACCCATATCGAAGCCAATATTGGACCCATATGGGTAGCCGATATAGGACCCAACGTGTGTCCAAATGGGACCCAGATAGGTCTAATATCGCTACCCATCTGGGACCCATTCAAAAACAGTTTGCAAAATCCAACTTGGACACATATGGGTTACCCATACATGACCCATAACGAAGCCCATATTGGACCTATATGGGTACCCCATATAGGACCCACCTTGGGTCCACATGGAACCCACATAGGTCCCATATCGCAACCTATCTGGGACCCATACAAATACAGATTGCAAAATCCCATTTTTGGCCCCATATGGATTGCCCGCCCATACAGGACCCATATCGAAGCCCATATTGGACCTATATGGGTATCCCATATACACTGTTAGTAAATGCGCTCTCGTATGGTATGAAACAACTAAGGGTGTATATCCCATACACCATCAGTTACTAACAGTGTAAATAATAATACAATATGACGTCATGACGTTACATTACGTAACATCATTTTTTGAGGTACTTTTTTTCATAGAATTTACTATATACAATAGTTACATAAGTTTCACAATACAAATGTGTAAAAGTACATGTTAATATTAAAATCAATAAAATGTATTATTAAATATATAATTTAATAAATACATAGCACATAATAAATAAAATGCAGGATCATAATTGATACAAATTATTTAGGGGTGTACTTATTACAGGCGTTGCAATGACATAATCGAGAAACAGAACAATTAAGGACTCTACCGCGCTCTCGTTGACATGTGCAATTGCTGTGATTTGCAATGTAAAGGAAAAAGAAATATGTGTCATTGTGTACTAACTATGGTACTTGTATGTTATCAAACAACGAGTGTACTAAGAAGTACATTAAGTTCACTGTTCACGTTTTGAATGTACAATAACCGATCAGTGTACATAGTAAAGAAGTTTATGTATGAGGGCGCTACTTTAACGCTTATAGCTCTGTTGAGCTATTTTCAATGGCAATCGATAACTTTGGAATGTTCCTGTATGGCCAATCACACATTCTTCCGGGTTGGAATAATGAGTGTTATATTAGCCTAAACAGAACTAATGAATTGCTTCTCAGGCAGCACCGCAACGTTTGATTATGGTCCGCCACAAATTGTATTTCATACCATTTTTTTTTTATTAACTGTTTGTTGACGATCGCGCCCCGATTTTAAAGCAGCAGTCCAGAAATATGTTAATAAAAATAAAACTTTGCAGACATTGTTTCTAGTGGGCATGTACCGAACAAAATACTAAAAACAACGCATTCAAATCGGTGCATTAGTAATATCTGCTATCGTCTATTCTCTGTGTATGCGACAAGTGGTGATTACTCTTTAGGCGTAAAAAAATTTGTTCGTTTCAGGTTACCCGACCTACCCAAAAAATGCTCCGACCCTAGAACATTTTATTGGGTTTGTTAGATTGATTTTTGTGTTATTTACCTTTTTTCAATAATCAAATGTGTTTTTGGAAAAATAAGTGTTTTGTTTTGATAGTATCCACTTATAAACAATGTTTAAGGATATTACTGATATGTTTTGAATGGTTATTCAGTTATAGAATTTGCAAGTTGATCATTAACTGAAAAAAAAAAAAATCCCGACCTACCTACCCTAATTTTTTTGGACAAATAACCTGAAAGAAACATATTTTTACGCCTAAGTAAACCAGCATATGATTGTATATTCCGTTCACACCAAGCGCTTTTGAACCGAAGTAGTATAAAATGTCTTTCGTGCGCAAGAAACAGATTTCAGACGAATAAACACCATAAACGTCCATGAGCACTATTACTAAAATTACGATGTATGGAATTAGATTCAATGAACAGCGGCTTTAGTTTGAACAAATGCGCCTTATAACACAGCGGAAGAAGTGGAAATATCGTCTATTTGTTGATTTCAACTTTTGTTTCGTACATGCTTTTGCTTGTGTAATAGCATTCCTTTTTTTCCAAAAAATATGTGTCAATAAGTCCTATGGAAACAAATGAAAATGCCAGCCGCATTGGGTAGTGTTGCAGTATACTAGGATGTTCCTTTCCAAGAATTGTTGGTGATTTATTGCAAAACAAATTATTTACTGTGACAGTTATAAAAATAAGAATTACTAAAAGTCTAATTCTATAAAAAGAAGTACTGTTATGCTGATGGTTTATCAATTTGAAGGCACTTATAAATATGTTAAGTATGAACATTCAAATTGATTGCTTTTCTACGTCAGCTTGTATAAATGACCGTTTGTAAATTAGCAATTAATAAATCTATATTTAGAATTTCATAAAAAGGGATGCTTATGTTTTTATTGAAACTTCAAATTGTTTTTAATCTGTATTTATATACATGTTTTCAAAAGCAATTATATAGTGCTCATAGAAAAGATTAGGAGAGAAAATAATAATAATAATAATACTTCAATAAAAATTATGAAAAAAGTGCTGTAGAAACAAGCCATTATTTTTTTAGCCTTACTACGTATATGATATACATTTAAAAGGCCGTATGTTTGCCAACTAATATTTTGATTATACACTGCGTGAAATGTAATTTTTATACCTCACTTTAGTATACAATGGTTAATTCCCATTACCCGAAAAAAAAAGATATTTCTGTCAAAAACATTTCAAAATTTTTGACACCTGACCAAGCGATTGTGACTGTCAGGCCATGTGACCGCGCTGACATTTTGAATGTCATATAAGGGCAAGTAACTGCGTCAATTGTTTAGCCTCAACATGAAAAGATTGCCGCCCGTGTCGTGATTCAATGTGTAAACAAGCGATTCTCTTCAATGTTAACTGTCTGATAAATAGTTTGAACGTATTTCTAAAGATAAAAGAAGATTTAAGCATTGTTCAATCTTGATGGGCAGAACTAATCATGTGTTTACGTTATTTTACTCAATTATAAATTTTGTTTTGCTATAATTAAATAATTATCATATGACAGCGTGTGTGATATTGTCAACCCTCGAAACAGAATGTCACCACTCGGCATTCTTTTCGGGTGACATTCTGCCCTCGGGTTGACAATATAAATGTCACACACGCTGCCATATGATATTTATATAATGTCACTTTTCAAAACTTGGTCTTTGACTTGGTCATAATCAACTAAAGAAAAAAAAAAGTTTATATGAAATCGAATGGATGATGCCAATAATTTCAATGAAATTAACGTTGTTAGTTTGTTGATGCATTTTTTAAAAATTGACACAAAGTTAATTTCGTGTAGATTACCTACATTACTTTTATGATAGCCCGTGATTTATTTACAAAATAACAATAATAATTCGCTGTTATAAAACAGTGAAAAAAAATTCACTGTTTCACACTGGTTACCGATTTAATACAGTAAATGACACGAACCGTCAACGATGCCGGACTCAAAATTATAAATGACGTCCTTATTTTGACGTCATGACGTTATAAGTCCCGCGAAAATTTCCAGTTAAAGCCATTTAAAATGTAAAAAAAGGTTGGAAAACGCATAAAATAAAAGACAATTTGTTGATTTTTGCGTAAAATCCTATGTTATTTCACACGTGATCATAGAAAATAGGTATTTTCACTTGCCGCTTGTGAAAAAAAAATTTCTATGAACACTCGTGAAATAAAACAACGATCTTACACCGAAATCAACAAATATTCTCTAGATATAATTCATTTTGTCAAATAGACCAGTTTAATTTAGGGTGAACTTATAAAAACATTTTAAATTTATTGTTTATCCAAAGCTGTTCGTAATTGAAAATATATTATTATTATTACTATTATTATTATTATGTTATTATTATTATTATTATTATTATATTCTTTAATAAAAGATGTATCTAATTAACAGTACTAGCCAAATAACAGTGACATAGCATAGACGTTCTCCAAGATGATTGGGAATCCGAATTACATGAAATGAAAGTATCTATATACATCATAACAATCTTCTTAAAGGTTACTTGTGATAGTGAAATCCCGATTCAATAGTTAAGCTCATTATTCAATGTAAACAAATGAATTAAGATATGTTGTGGATTAATTAAACATTTCAGATAGTACATGTATACGGGTGTACTGTCTTGTTCCACGTGGTACACACAGCAAATATTTACTGCATAGTCAACTGTGCTGACAACGCTTAGATGTTATTTAGAACATTTGTCTCCACAGGTTAAAGGGGATATATACGATTACAATATCAATAGTTCGACATCACATATTTTAACAACACAAATGAAAGGGCGAATATGATCGAGGAAAGTTAAAAAATAATCAGTTATATGTACAATACTTAATATGTTTTTCAATATAATTGTGTATAACAACACATTAATTCCTAGCGCCATGCCGATACCGACACGTTTACTCTTATGTGTGGGTGAAACACCGCATGAATACCATTTGAAACATGGGCATAGTCAATGAAATATGCACTATTCACATGGATAAATTTAGCATGTGCTATACGCAGTGAACCGTTTATAGTGAGGCATAAACCACAAAACTAAACGCTGTATAAATTGAGTCTATAACATTGTAATGGAATTATTGCATTTACGAAAGGACTGCAAACACGTTTTGTTACTGATAAAATTTTGGAACAGGCTAGTAAATCACGTGTTAAACAATACAAACATCCATTTGTAAAGTGTAGTTTAATATTAATATAATAATATATTCTTATCAGTCTTATCCTTGCGGATGGAGGGCCCTTTATTTTAAACAACCACTCAAAATCCCGTTATGTATACACATTTTCACGAAAAGTGCGTTATTAGATTGTAATTACCGCTGCCTTGTATGAATAGGCTCTGTCAATGTATTTAGTCAACTTACAACAAATAATGGGGTTTTCCCAAGAGTGTACATGTCTACATGGGTTTTCGACTGGAATACGAAAAGTATTTTAACGGCGTAAAGCTCTGATTTCGAAGATTTTTAAATAACAGTTCTTCAGAACTGTTATTCTAGTTTTTTATTCATCAACGTTTTATCGGTTTTATTTTACTTTCATATTTTTGTGTATGAAAATTTGATAAGATCGTACATATCCCCTTTAAGAGTTTTTATCGTTTACATATTCACAGAGAAATCAAAAGAGCAATGAGACAATGTTGACTTTCATAACTCGTAAATGTAGTTATAAAGTTTGTAGTACTACCAGTATTTAATCGATAAATGGATTGGTAAGTTCCCATTAAATGCATTGATTACCTTATTTGTGCACAGGAAATAACGATTAAATTAAGTGAACAGCAGTTGAATAAAAACAAAACTAGAGCACATAGCAATAGGAGCAGACAGTATAAACAATGATAAAAGCCCTTGAAAAGTGAGCATTTTAAAACACAATATAACCTAAATTGCATAGACGCAGATCCGGTAGTTTAACAAACAACGAGACGTAAAAACGGAATATATTAATCTTATACTTTTGACGTTTAATCTGAAGATTTATTCAGCATACGAGCTTCCGAACTACTTCAAATTGGCTCTTGTTACTTGAGTTGATCAAACATATCGCTGATAAAAGCAACCTAACTACCGCTTTTTGACTTAATATCGCTGGTAAGTATTATGTTTCGTGATAATGTTTCTAACTTTACGACATTTAAGAACGTACCTTCAGCTGATGTCGTGGGAATGTTTGTACATAATCCACATACGTATTTTTGCATATCTTTTGCATGTCTGTTTCTCCGTTACAAGCACTGAACAAATTAATTAAAAATAACAAACTGTATTTGTTGTTTAATGAAGTGTATTTGCATGTATGTAGAAATGAGTATTTTAGGTGAAATAACTTTAAAAGTCTAGAACCGATATTCATACAATTTATAAACGCATTGTTTTGAAATAATCATTTCCGACTCTAAATTGATATCAAGTATACAAAATAATGACGTAACATTTACAGAATTTAAAAAGTTACGAGTGTCCATGATATTATTGCGTCAATCAAAGAATAATCTACTCTACTTTGGAATGTATATAACTACATGTATCATCTCAATTCTACGTGTTTGGGGAATATTCGCATCAGCAGTATCTTCGGTCAGCTGATTACTCGGCTTAGAACAGTGTGTCATGTATAATCAATGTGAGTCTTTGTATAAAATTTCAGAAACACTATTTTATATGCCGAGGACCAATGGTTCTTCAAGGAATACCCGGTCTTAAAAGAGACTGTTGAAATTGATATTCGTTTTAGATTGTATCGGCTTTCAAATAGGTTTCAAGACATGGACAAAAGTAAGCAGCGAAATATACCAATCCTAACACTGATAATGAAAGTAAATGTTATCAAGTATTAGAGATATATTCAAAACATAATTGCCTACTCGAGACACGTTAAGATAACTGTTAGAGCATGTTTTTATATGCATTTGTTGGATCGGAGATAACATTAAATCGATATTTAAATATCTCTTCCCATTCAACTTTAATTTAACGTTACAGCATATCATGTGGTGACAGTTTGGTGCGAGGCGTCTGGGACATATGTTGGAATTCGTTATTAGTATAAGTGATATGGCCATCGACGGTTACTAGTAAATCGGTGTTAAAAATGTTTACCACAATGATTTGTTGTCAGTTTATGATAGTTGTTTGTTTAACAGCAATGGCTGTTGCAAGAGACGAGTGTGCGTCCCAAACTTCTTGCGAGTCTTGTACATCCAAGAACACCTTTGTAAGGTTCTTGGACGTCAGGTGCCGATGGTGCCCGCTAGACAGAAAGTGTCACACATTTGGCTCGAGGGAAATAAGGTACGTTGCAGAAGACAGCAACCCTTGCCTGTCGGACATGAACATCAAGCAATCTTCTCTCTGCGAAAGCACCGCCAGCAGTCTTCAATACGATCCAAACAAGGCCATGATGTTCGCCAAACTTTCCGCTGTAGCATACGCCGAACCAGAATATTTGACTAAGTGCATCAAACATATTCTACCAGACGATGACTTCGGGATTGTAGAAGCTATAGGACGGAAGTGTGAGAAATGGTTTGACTACAAGGAATGTTTTGTGTACACAGCTATATCTCATCGCCATCGCACGATTGTCGTTGGCTATCGCGGCACAGCAGGCAAATTAAAGCAATTAACAGAAGAAGGGCTGTCAAGAAAGAGTGCTCATAACGACACGGTACTGTTTACAAATAAAGGACTTGTTAATAATTATTTCCAGTTAGCGTTTGATCGACTCTATGATCCATGCATACGACAAAGCGTACAGAAGCTCGCCAACACTTACACGACTTATGACGTGGTTGTTACAGGGCACTCCTTGGGCGGAGCACTGGCATCTTTGACTGCTTATGCTCTAGTTCAAAAAGGCGGTATTAACAAAGATCGAATGAAATTGTACACGTTTGGCATGCCGCGTGTTGGAAACAAATGGTACGCGTTCGATCACGACAAGACCGTTCCACATAGCTGGCGAATCATTCATTGGCGTGACGTGGTTGCAAGGATTCCACCAATAACCTTGGGATATTATCATCATAAAACTGCCGTTTTGTATCCAAAAGATATGGTCGGAGGTTCAGAGTACATTGTTTGCACTGACAATGAAGACTTGGCATGCAATAAACTTCTAACGGCATCAATATCTCAACACACCTCATATTTTGAAATAGACATAGGTGGTTACTGTAAAACCAATTTAAAATACAAGAGAAATACGGACAAACCCAAATTCCCTGAAGACCGATGTGAAGTTATTTCATTGAAAGACGCCGGAGAAATAATTAATACGGGTAAGAAAAATATATATGTTCTCTGATAGAAAATACTAAAAGTATGAATTTATGGTGGCGTACATAAGATAACCATTTAATATTTTAACCAACTGTTCACATAAGCTGGCAACATTTCTGCCTATAGTGCCCTTTACTGCAGATGGTGATTGGTTTATTGTAAACGAAATCTTGTGACTTGTGGTGATTTTGTTTCAGGGAACGACACACTTTTCCAGAATTGTTATAATTATTTTGATTAAAATAGCCATAACTGCTAGAAAAATAAAATCTTTCGCGAAACATAGTTTATATCGTGAACTTGTTAAAGTACGCAGTTCAAGGTACACACGCGTAACTTCCATTTAATATGGTGTCGGTAAATTAAGTGGACAAAACAAAATGTGTGTTTTTTTAATGGAAAGTGTACATTTCGTGAAATGCTCAACCAAGATACCTCGTTATTAAGCAGAAGAATGCAACTTCAAATTTTGTGGTGGATTTTCTGTTTGAGTCTTTTTGTTATAAATGAAGAATACATTATACCTTATTTACCGTGCTATGCATGTGTACGATGAATATAAGCTGTACTATTTCAATATCTGGGCGTTACATTATCTAACAGTATTCGTTATATTTCCTAGCACTAAATGCAAAGCACAAGTAACAACATCCCACAGTTGCAGTTTGGATCATAGCTGTAAAGCCGCAGTCCATGGACTCTTATTTAATACATCATAATTTGGCACTAGTTCCTATGAACGTTAACGGGTTTTGTCTGAAAACTGTTTCGTATTTACGAAAGACATTTTATACTCTGAATGTTCAAAAATGCTTGGTACGAACGGAATATACAATAATGTACATGCTGATTTACCCCAGAGGCATTACAAGTTAGGGCATACCGAAAATAGACGATCAAAATTACCATAACGTTATTATTGCACCGATTTCAATGTGGTTGTTTGCATTATGATCGAAATTATTACATAAGAAACGATTTATTCAATTTTATATTTGTATTAACATATTTCTGGGCTATTGCTTTAAACAAAACACAAAGAAATAACGTTTGCTTGTGGCTCTAAACGCAATACCAAAGTAGCAATGTCTCATATTGACGGTTTACATCATACGTATTTCTGCTTGCAAAAACAATGTATTGAATGACATTTTAACGTGTTGAAACTGTTAATATCGCAAACAATACCATACCCATCATTTCAATTTGTAAAATGTCATTATAATGTCATTATAATAGTACTTGTCGTTATTTAAATCAGAAATAAATAACGTGACTGAGAGCATCTGCGATTTCGAGAAGAAGGACGCCTGTGATTGGACCACAAGTTCCGGAAGTACGTTCTCGTTCAAGCGAAACAAAGGTCCCAGCGACAGTGCAGGGATGACAGGGCCGAGTTCTGATTCATCCAACTCTGGTGGGATTAAAATGACCAAATAATAAATGCACTTTTAATGTAATAATTAATTTAATTGTATTTTTCCAACGGAGTATGTTTTGCTGGATGTTGTGCGCGTCGCATAAGATCTCGTTTTCGTTTGCATTATAAATTAAAAATAAACGTATACTTTTTCTTATTTATATTCAGGGTATTACATTTATGCCGAGGCTTCTGGTAACGAAGGCCAACTGACAAAACTACGCTCTCCAAACTTTTTTGCGGGCACATATTGTTTGGAGTTCTTTTACCATATGTACGGCAAAGATATGGGGGAACTCAAGCTGGTTATGCATTCAACTCAAACCAACAAGAAAACTATCTTCAAGGCTTCTGGTGACCAAGGGCGAAATTGGAAAGAAGTACGGCGCACCATTAATGTGGCCAACCAGAAAGACATCGTGATTTATGTAAGTTATTGTTTGCCAATATGCAAGTTCTTCGTGATTTGAGAAAACAAAATAATTTTTTTTTTTGTTGCGCAAAAAATAAACATTAATGCATGTTATTTCCATAGGCTTATCAGTTCAATCTATATATAAGCAATATACGGTTTCTGAGCATGTGCTGTTCTTCAAGTGTTGGTAGATTTTAACTATCGTCTTACCTAACCTTTGGATGTGAAGCGGTACAGCAATGTAGGAAACAGGAGACGGTCATGATTAAATATACAACTGGTTTAATTTACTTTCAGTTTGAGTTTGAAGCAAAGATCGGCAAAGGTCACAACAGCGATATTGCCATAGACAAAGTACGCATCACGCAGAAAAAGTGCTAAAACTCAACATATGATTACGGTGTGTAGATGTGTTTATATGAAACTGTTTTTCAAGCAACATAATTCTAAATTACATTGCTTTATATGCGTTCGTAGTGGCATTACATATTCGTTGAATGCTAACGCATATTAATTTAACAAGTAGATATAGCTTTATGTTTTATAAATGCACTTCGGTTCAAGCGAATGTATCTTGAAAAATAGTACAAACCAAACGAAACAACCTTTTCATCTAAATATATATAAATTATACATTCCATAAAGGATTTAATGCTCTCACATGTGGTATGGAAACCTTCTTGTTGAAGGTTACAGTAAAAAAGTAAGAGAGTAAGACATGATTCTACGCTGTTACTTATAAATTTACGAGTAGTGAATTTGACAAGAAAATTTGCTATCGCATACTTCGGTTGCGTTTTATCTACCGGTTGTTTCCGGTAGATTTCAAAGTGTATTCGATGCACTGAATTATTAACAGGCGATCAACCTATCAACCGAAGTACAGTTCAATATGCAAACTGGGTTCTAAATATATTCATTGTCCATTAAACACAGACAGTAACTGATTAAACAAATGAAAAACTATTGAAGTTCGTGATTTACAGTGCCACATGTTTTCGCTTGGATGTATTAAAGTGCTGTTCATTTCGTAATACTTTGTGATGTATTCACATACCTCAGAATAACAACTAAGTAAATATATTAACATTCCCTGTACCCTTACAAAAAACAAGTATACATCTTTTTGCCAAATACTTTATCAACACTGTACATGCATTAAATTAATATGACGATTATGCTGCTTTTGATTCATACATGTATTGGTCAAATACTTTATCCAACACTGTACATGCATTAAATTAATATGACGATTATGCTGCTTTTGATTCAGACATGTATTGGCCAAATACTTTATCCAGCACTGTACATGCATTAAATTAATATGACGATTATGCTGCTTTTGATTCATACATGTATTGGCCAAATACTTTATCCAACACTGTACATGCATTAAATTAATATGACGATTATGCTGCTTTTGATTCAGACATGTATTTGCCAAATACTTTATCCAACACTGTACATGCATTAAATTAATATGACGATTGTGTTGCTTTTGATTCATACATGTATTGGCCAAATACTTTATCCAACACTGTACATGCATTTATTTAATATGACGATTGTGTTGCTTTTGATTCATACATGTATTGGCCAAATACTTTATCCAGCACTGTACATGCATTAACTTAATATGACGATTGTGTTGCTTTTGATTCATACATGTATTGGCCAAATACTTTAACACTGTACATGCATTAAATTAATATGACGATTGTGTTGCTTTTGATTCATACATGTATTGGCCAAATACTTTATCCAGCACTATACATGCATTAAATTAATATGACGATCGTATTGCTTTTGATTCATACATGTATTGGCCAAATACTTTATCCAACACTGTACATGCATTTATTTAATATGACGATTGTGTTGCTTTTGATTCATACATGTATTGGCCAAATACTTTATCCAGCACTGTACATGCATTAACTTAATATGACGATTGTGTTGCTTTTGATTCATACATGTATTGGCCAAATACTTTAACACTGTACATGCATTAAATTAATATGACGATTGTGTTGCTTTTGATTCATACATGTATTGGCCAAATACTTTATCCAGCACTGTACATGCATTAAATTAATATGACGATTGTGTTGCTTTTGATTCAGACATGTATTGGCCAAATACTTTAACACTGTACATGCATTTAATTAATATGACGATCGTGTTGCTTTTGATTCAGACATGTATTGGCCAAATACTTTATCCAACACTGTACATGCATTTAATTAATATGACGATTGTGTTGCTTTTGATTCATACATGTATTGGCCAAATACTTTAACACTGTACATGCATTTAATTAATATGACGATTGTGTTGCTTTTGATTCATACATGTATTGGCCAAATACTTTAACACTGTACATGCATTAAATTAATATGACGATTGTGTTGCTTTTGATTCAGACATGTATTGGACAAATACTTTATCCAGCACTGTACATGCATTTAATTAGTATGACGATTGTGTTGCTTTTGATTCATACATGTATTGGCCAAATACTTTATCCAACACTGTACATGCATTTAATTAATATGACGATTGTGCTGCTTTTGATTCATACATGTATTGGCCAAATACTTTATCCAACACTGTACATGCATTAAATTAATATGACGATTGTGTTGCTTTTGATTCATACATGTATTGGCCAAATACTTTAACACTGTACATGCATTTAATTAATATGACGATTGTGTTGCTTTTGATTCATACATGTATTGGCCAAATACTTTATCCAACACTGTACATGCATTTAATTAATATGGCGATTGTGTTGCTTTTGATTCATACATGTATTGGCCTAATACTTTAACACTGTACATGCATTTAATTAATATGACGATTGTGTAGCTTTTGATTCATACATGTATTGGCCAAATACTTTATCCAACACTGTACATGCATTAAATTAATATGACGATTATGCTGCTTTGATTCAGACATGTATTTGCCAAATACTTTATCCAACACTGTACATGCATTTAATTAATATGACGATTGTGTTGCTTTTGATTCATACATGTATTGGCCAAATACTTTATCCAACACTGTACATGCATTAAATTAATATGACGATCGTATTGCTTTTGATTCATACATGTATTGGCCAAATACTTTATCCAACACTGTACATGCATTTAATTAATATGACGATTGTGTTGCTTTTGATTCATACATGTATTTGCCAAATACTTTATCCAACACTGTACATGCATTAAATTAATATGACGATCGTGTTGCTTTTGATTCATACATGTATTGGCCAAATACTTTAACACTGTACATGCATTTAATTACTATGACGATTGTGTTGCTTTTGATTCATACATGTATTGGCCAAATACTTTATCCAACACTGTACATGCATTAAATTAATATGACGATCGTGTTGCTTTTGATTCAGACATGTATTGGCCAAATACTTTATCCAGCACTGTACATGCATTTAATTAATATGACGATCGTGTTGCTTTTGATTCAGACATGTATTGGCCAAATACTTTATCCAGCACTGTACATGCATTAAATTAATATGACGATTGTGTTGCTTTTGATTCAGACATGTATTTGCCAAATACTTTATCCAACACTGTACATGCATTAAATTAATATGACGATTGTGTTGCTTTTGATTCATACATGTATTGGCCAAATACTTTATCCAGCACTGTATATGCATTAAATTAATATGACGATTGTGTTGCTTTTGATTCAGACATGTATTGGCCAAATACTTTATCCAGCACTGTACATGCATTTAATTAATATGACGATCGTGTTGCTTTTGATTCAGACATGTATTTGCCAAATACTTTATCCAACACTGTACATGCATTAAATTAATATGACGATTGTGTTGCTTTTGATTCATACAGGTATTGGCCAAATACTTTAACATTGTACATGCATTAAATTAATATGACGATCGTGTTGCTTTTGATTCATACATGTATTGGCCAAATACTTTAACACTGTACATGCATTTAATTAATATGACGATTGTGTTGCTTTTGATTCATACATGTATTGGCCAAATACTTTATCCAGCACTGTACATGCATTAAATTAATATGACGATTGTGTTGCTTTTGATTCATACATGTATTGGCCAAATACTTTAACACTGTACATGCATTTAATTAATATGACGATTGTGTTGCTTTTGATTCATACATGTATTGGCCAAATACTTTATCCAACACTGTACATGCATTAAATTAATATGACGATCGTATTGCTTTTGATTCATACATGTTTTTGCCAAATACTTTAACACTGTACATGCATTTAATTAATATGACGATTGAGTTGCTTTTGATTCATACATGTATTGGCCAAATACTTTATCAACACTGTACATGCATTAAATTAATATGACGATTATGTTGCTTTTGATTCATACATGTATTGGCCAAATACTTTATCCAGCACTGTACATGCATTTAATTAATATATCGATTGTGTTGCTTTTGATTCATACATGTATTGGCCAAATACTTTATCCAACACTGTACATGCATTAAATTAATATGACGATTGTGTTGCTTTTGATTCATACATGTATTGGCCAAATACTTTAACACTGTACATGCATTTAATTAATATGACGATTGTGTTGCTTTTGATTCATACATGTATTTGCCAAATACTTTATCCAACACTGTACATGCATTTAATTAATATGACGATTATGCTGCTTTTGATTCAGACATGTATTTGCCAAATACTTTATCCAACACTGTACATGCATTAAATTAATATGACGATTGTGTTGCTTTTGATTCATACATGTATTGGCCAAATACTTTATCCAACACTGTACATGCATTAAATTAATATGACGATCGTATTGCTTTTGATTCATACATGTATTGGCCAAATACTTTATCCAACACTGTACATGCATTTAATTAATATGACGATTGTGTTGCTTTTGATTCATACATGTATTTGCCAAATACTTTATCCAACACTGTGCATGCATTAAATTAATATGACGATCGTGTTGCTTTTGATTCATACATGTATTTGCCAAATACTTTAACACTGTACATGCATTTAATTAATATGACGATTGTGTTGCTTTTGATTCATACATGTATTGGCCAAATACGTTAACACTGTACATGCATTAAATTAATATGACGATTGTGTTGCTTTTGATTCAGACATGTATTGGCCAAATACTTTATCCAACACTGTACATGCATTAAATTAATATGACGATTGTGTTGCTTTTGATTCATACATGTTTTTGCCAAATACTTTATCAACCACTGTACATGCATTTAATTAATATGACGATTGTGTTGCTTTTGATTCATACATGTATTGGACAAATACTTTATCCAACACCGTACATGCATTAAATTAATATGACGATTGTGTTGCTTTTGATTCATACATGTATTGGCCAAATACTTTAACACTGTACATGCATTTAATTAATATGACGATTGTGTTGCTTTTGATTCATACATGTATTGGCCAAATACTTTATCCAACACTGTACATGCATTTAATTAATATGACGATTGTGTTGCTTTTGATTCATACATGTATTGGCCAAATACTTTAACACTGTACATGCATTTAATTAATATGACGATTGTGTTGCTTTTGATTCATACATGTATTGGCCAAATACTTTATCCAACACTGTACATGCATTAAATTAATATGACGATTATGCTGCTTTGATTCAGACATGTATTTGCCAAATACTTTATCCAACACTGTACATGCATTAAATTAATATGACGATTGTGTTGCTTTTGATTCATACATGTATTGGCCAAATACTTTATCCAGCACTGTACATGCATTTAATTAATATGACGATTGTGTTGCTTTTGATTCATACATGTATTGGCCAAATACTTTATCCAGCACTGTATATGCATTTAATTAATATGACGATTGTGTTGCTTTTGATTCATACATGTATTGGCCAAATACTTTATCCAACACTGTACATGCATTAAATTAATATGACGATTGTGTTGCTTTTGATTCATACATGTATTGGCCAAATACTTTAACACTATACATGCATTTAATTAATATGACGATTGTGTTGTCTTGATTCATACATGTATTGGCCAAATACTTTATCCAACACTGTACATGCATTTAATTAATATGACGATTGTGTTGCTTTTGATTCATACATGTATTGGCCAAATACTTTAACACTGTACATGCATTTAATTAATATGACGATTGTGTTGCTTTTGATTCATACATGTATTGGCCAAATACTTTAACACTGTAGATGCATTAAATTAATATGACGATTGTGTTGCTTTTGATTCAGACATGTATTGGACAAATACTTTATCCAGCACTGTACATGCATTTAATTAGTATGACGATTGTGTTGCTTTTGATTCATACATGTATTGGCCAAATACTTTATCCAACACTGTACATGCATTTAATTAATATGACGATTGTGCTGCTTTTGATTCATACATGTATTGGCCAAATACTTTATCCAACACTGTACATGCATTAAATTAATATGACGATTGTGTTGCTTTTGATTCATACATGTATTGGCCAAATACTTTAACACTGTACATGCATTTAATTAATATGACGATTGTGTTGCTTTTGATTCATACATGTATTGGCCAAATACTTTATCCAACACTGTACATGCATTTAATTAATATGGCGATTGTGTTGCTTTTGATTCATACATGTATTGGCCAAATACTTTAACACTGTACATGCATTTAATTAATATGACGATTGTGTAGCTTTTGATTCATACATGTATTGGCCAAATACTTTATCCAACACTGTACATGCATTAAATTAATATGACGATTATGCTGCTTTGATTCAGACATGTATTTGCCAAATACTTTATCCAACACTGTACATGCATTAAATTAATATGACGATTGTGTTGCTTTTGATTCATACATGTATTGGCCAAATACTTTATCCAACACTGTACATGCATTAAATTAATATGACGATCGTATTGCTTTTGATTCATACATGTATTGGCCAAATACTTTATCCAACACTGTACATGCATTTAATTAATATGACGATTGTGTTGCTTTTGATTCATACATGTATTTGCCAAATACTTTATCCAACACTGTACATGCATTAAATTAATATGACGATCGTGTTGCTTTTGATTCATACATGTATTGGCCAAATACTTTAACACTGTACATGCATTTAATTAATATGACGATTGTGTTGCTTTTGATTCATACATGTATTGGCCAAATACTTTATCCAACACTGTACATGCATTAAATTAATATGACGATCGTGTTGCTTTTGATTCAGACATGTATTGGCCAAATACTTTATACAGCACTGTACATGCATTAAATTAATATGACGATTGTGTTGCTTTTGATTCAGACATGTATTGGCCAAATACTTTATCCAACACTGTACATGCATTTAATTAATATGACGATCGTGTTGCTTTTGATTCAGACATGTATTGGCCAAATACTTTATCCAGCACTGTACATGCATTAAATTAATATGACGATTGTGTTGCTTTTGATTCAGACATGTATTTGCCAAATACTTTATCCAACACTGTACATGCATTAAATTAATATGACGATTGTGTTGCTTTTGATTCATACATGTATTGGCCAAATACTTTATCCAGCACTGTATATGCATTAAATTAATATGACGATTGTGTTGCTTTTGATTCAGACATGTATTGGCCAAATACTTTATCCAGCACTGTACATGCATTTAATTAATATGACGATCGTGTTGCTTTTGATTCAGACATGTATTTGCCAAATACTTTATCCAACACTGTACATGCATTAAATTAATATGACGATTGTGATGCTTTTGATTCATACATGTATTGGCCAAATACTTTATCCAGCACTGTACATGCATTAAATTAATATGACGATTGTGTTGCTTTTGATTCAGACATGTATTGGCCAAATACTTTAACACTGTACATGCATTTAATTAATATGACGATCGTGTTGCTTTTGATTCAGACATGTATTGGCCAAATACTTTATCCAACACTGTACATGCATTTAATTAATATGACGATTGTGTTGCTTTTGATTCATACATGTATTGGCCAAATACTTTAACACTGTACATGCATTTAATTAATATGACGATTGTGTTGCTTTTGATTCATACATGTATTGGCCAAATACTTTATCCAACACTGTACATGCATTAAATTAATATGACGATTGTGTTGCTTTTGATTCATACATGTATTGGCCAAATACTTTAACACTGTACATGCATTTAATTAATATGACGATTGTGTTGCTTTTGATTCATACATGTATTTGCCAAATACTTTATCCAACACTGTACATGCATTTAATTAATATGACGATTATGCTGCTTTTGATTCAGACATGTATTTGCCAAATACTTTATCCAACACTGTACATGCATTAAATTAATATGACGATTGTGTTGCTTTTGATTCATACATGTATTGGCCAAATACTTTATCCAACACTGTACATGCATTAAATTAATATGACGATCGTATTGCTTTTGATTCATACATGTATTGGCCAAATACTTTATCCAACACTGTACATGCATTTAATTAATATGACGATTGTGTTGCTTTTGATTCATACATGTATTTGCCAAATACTTTATCCAACACTGTGCATGCATTAAATTAATATGACGATCGTGTTGCTTTTGATTCATACATGTATTTGCCAAATACTTTAACACTGTACATGCATTTAATTAATATGACGATTGTGTTGCTTTTGATTCATACATGTATTGGCCAAATACGTTAACACTGTACATGCATTAAATTAATATGACGATTGTGTTGCTTTTGATTCAGACATGTATTGGCCAAATACTTTATCCAACACTGTACATGCATTAAATTAATATGACGATTGTGTTGCTTTTGATTCATACATGTTTTTGCCAAATACTTTATCAACCACTGTACATGCATTTAATTAATATGACGATTGTGTTGCTTTTGATTCATACATGTATTGGCCAAATACTTTATCCAACACTGTACATGCATTAAATTAATATGACGATCGTGTTGCTTTTGATTCATACATGTATTGGCCAAATACTTTAACACTGTACATGCATTTAATTAATATGACGATTGTGTTGCTTTTGATTCATACATGTATGGGCCAAATACTTTATCCAACACTGTACATGCATTTAATTAATATGACGATTGTGTTGCTTTTGATTCATACATGTATTGGCCAAATACTTTATCCAACACTGTACATGCATTAAATTAACATGACGATTGTGTTGCTTTTGATTCATACATGTATTGGCCAAATACTTTATCCAACACTGTACATGCATTAAATTAATATGACGATCGTGTTGCTTTTGATTCAGACATGTATTGGCCAAATACTTTATCCAACACTGTACATGCATTAAATTAATATGACGATCGTATTGCTTTTGATTCATACATGTTTTTGCCAAACACTTTAACACTGTACATGCATTTAATTAATATGACGATTGTGTTGCTTTTGATTCATACATGTATTGGCCAAATACTTTATCCAGCACTGTACATGCATTTAATTAATATGACGATTGTGTTGCTTTTGATTCATACATGTATTGGCCAAATACTTTATCCAACACTGTACATGCATTAAATTAATATGACGATTGTGTTGCTTTTGATTCATACATGTATTGGCCAAATACTTTAACACTATACATGCATTTAATTAATATGACGATTGTGTTGTTTTGATTCATACATGTATTGGCCAAATACTTTATCCAACACTGTACATGCATTTAATTAATATGACGATTGTGTTGCTTTTGATTCATACATGTATTGGCCAAATACTTTATCCAACACTGTACATGCATTAAATTAATATGACGATTGTGTTGCTTTTGATTCATACATGTATTGGCCAAATACTTTAACACTGTACATGCATTTAATTAATATGACGATTGTGTTGCTTTTGATTCATACATGTATTGGCCAAATACTTTAACACTGTACATGCATTTAATTAATATGACGATTGTGTTGCTTTTGATTCATACATGTATTGGCCAAATATTTTATCCAACACTGTACATGCATTTAATTAATATGACGATTGTGTTGCTTTTGATTCATACATGTATTGGCCAAATACTTTAACACTGTACATGCATTTAATTAATATGACGATTGTGTTGCTTTTGATTCATACATGTATTGGCCAAATACTTTATCCAACACTGTACATGCATTAAATTAATATGACGATTGTGTTGCTTTTGATTCATACATGTATTGGCCAAATACTTTATCCAACACTGTACATGCATTAAATTAATATGACGATCGTGTTGCTTTTGATTCAGACATGTATTGGCTAAATACTTTATCCAGCACTGTACATGCATTAAATTAATATGACGATCGTATTGCTTTTGATTCATACATGTTTTTGCCAAACACTTTAACACTGTACATGCATTTAATTAATATGACGATTGTGTTGCTTTTGATTCATACATGTATTGGCCAAATACTTTCTCAACACTGTGCATGCATTAAATTAATATGACGATTGTGTTGCTTTTGATTCATACATGTTTTTGCCAAATACTTTAACACTGTACATGCATTTAATTAATATGACGATTGTGTTGCTTTTGATTCATACATGTATTGGCCAAATACTTTATCCAACACTGTACATGCATTTAATTAATATGACGATTGTGTTGCTTTTGATTCATACATGTATTGGCCAAATACTTTAACACTATACATGCATTTAATTAATATGACGATTGTGTTGTTGTTGATTCATACATGTATTGGCCAAATACTTTATCCAACACTGTACATGCATTTAATTAATATGACGATTGTGTTGCTTTTGATTCATACATGTTTTGGCCAAATACTTTAACACTGTACATGCATTTAATTATTATGACGATTGTGTTGCTTTTGATTCATACATGTATTGGCCAAATACTTTAACACTGTACATGCATTAAATTAATATGACGATTGTGTTGCTTTTGATTCAGACATGTATTGGACAAATACTTTATCCAGCACTGTACATGCATTTAATTAGTATGACGATTGTGTTGCTTTTGATTCATACATGTATTGGCCAAATACTTTATCCAACACTGTACATGCATTTAATTAATATGACGATTGTGTTGCTTTTGATTCATACATGTATTGGCCAAATACTTTATCCAACACCGTACATGCATTAAATTAATATGACGATTGTGTTGCTTTTGATTCATACATGTATTGGCCAAATACTTTAACACTGTACATGCATTTAATTAATATGACGATTGTGTTGCTTTTGATTCATACATGTATTGGCCAAATACTTTATCCAACACTGTACATGCATTTAATTAATATGACGATTGTGTTGCTTTTGATTCATACATGTATTGGCCAAATACTTTAACACTGTACATGCATTTAATTAATATGACGATTGTGTTGCTTTTGATTCATACATGTATTGGCCAAATACTTTATCCAACACTGTACATGCATTAAATTAATATGACGATTATGCTGCTTTGATTCAGACATGTATTTGCCAAATACTTTATCCAACACTGTACATGCATTAAATTAATATGACGATTGTGTTGCTTTTGATTCATACATGTATTGGCCAAATACTTTATCCAGCACTGTACATGCATTAAATTAATATGACGATTGTGTTGCTTTTGATTCATACATGTATTGGCCAAATACTTTATCCAGCACTGTACATGCATTTAATTAATATGACGATTGTGTTGCTTTTGATTCATACATGTATTGGCCAAATACTTTATCCAACACTGTACATGCATTAAATTAATATGACGATTGTGTTGCTTTTGATTCATACATGTATTGGCCAAATACTTTAACACTATACATGCATTTAATTAATATGACGATTGTGTTGTTTTGATTCATACATGTATTGGCCAAATACTTTATCCAGCACTGTACATGCATTTAATTAATATGACGATTGTGTTGCTTTTGATTCATACATGTATTGGCCAAATACTTTATCCAACACTGTACATGCATTAAATTAATATGACGATCGTGTTGCTTTTGATTCATACATGTATTGGCCAAATACTTTAACACTGTACATGCATTTAATTAATATGACGATTGTGTTGCTTTTGATTCATACATGTATGGGCCAAATACTTTATCCAAGACTGTACATGCATTTAATTAATATGACGATTGTGTTGCTTTTGATTCATACATGTATTGGCCAAATACTTTATCCAACACTGTACATGCATTAAATTAACATGACGATTGTGTTGCTTTTGATTCATACATGTATTGGCCAAATACTTTATCCAACACTGTACATGCATTAAATTAATATGACGATCGTGTTGCTTTTGATTCAGACATGTATTGGCCAAATACTTTATCCAACACTGTACATGCATTAAATTAATATGACGATCGTATTGCTTTTGATTCATACATGTTTTTGCCAAACACTTTAACACTGTACATGCATTTAATTAATATGACGATTGTGTTGCTTTTGATTCATACATGTATTGGCCAAATACTTTATCCAGCACTGTACATGCATTTAATTAATATGACGATTGTGTTGCTTTTGATTCATACATGTATTGGCCAAATACTTTATCCAACACTGTACATGCATTAAATTAATATGACGATTGTGTTGCTTTTGATTCATACATGTATTGGCCAAATACTTTAACACTATACATGCATTTAATTAATATGACGATTGTGTTGTTTTGATTCATACATGTATTGGCCAAATACTTTATCCAACACTGTACATGCATTTAATTAATATGACGATTGTGTTGCTTTTGATTCATACATGTATTGGCCAAATACTTTAACACTGTACATGCATTTAATTAATATGACGATTGTGTTGCTTTTGATTCATACATGTATTGGCCAAATACTTTATCCAACACTGTACATGCATTTAATTAATATGACGATTGTGTTGCTTTTGATTCATACATGTATTGGCCAAATACTTTAACACTGTACATGCATTTAATTAATATGACGATTGTGTTGCTTTTGATTCATACATGTATTGGCCAAATACTTTATCCAACACTGTACATGCATTAAATTAATATGACGATTGTGTTGCTTTTGATTCATACATGTATTGGCCAAATACTTTATCCAACACTGTACATGCATTAAATTAATATGACGATCGTGTTGCTTTTGATTCAGACATGTATTGGCCAAATACTTTATCCAGCACTGTACATGCATTAAATTAATATGACGATCGTATTGCTTTTGATTCATACATGTTTTTGCCAAACACTTTAACACTGTACATGCATTTAATTAATATGACGATTGTGTTGCTTTTGATTCATACATGTATTGGCCAAATACTTTCTCAACACTGTGCATGCATTAAATTAATATGACGATTGTGTTGCTTTTGATTCATACATGTTTTTGCCAAATACTTTAACACTGTACATGCATTTAATTAATATGACGATTGTGTAGCTTTTGATTCATACATGTATTGGCCAAATACTTTATCCAACACTGTACATGCATTTAATTAATATGACGATTGTGTTGCTTTTGATTCATACATGTATTGGCCAAATACTTTAACACTATACATGCATTTAATTAATATGACGATTGTGTTGTTTTGATTCATACATGTATTGGCCAAATACTTTATCCAGCACTGTACATGCATTTAATTAATATGACGATTGTGTTGCTTTTGATTCATACATGTTTTGGCCAAATACTTTAACACTGTACATGCATTTAATTATTATGACGATTGTGTTGCTTTTGATTCATACATGTATTGGCCAAATACTTTAACACTGTACATGCATTAAATTAATATGACGATTGTGTTGCTTTTGATTCAGACATGTATTGGACAAATACTTTATCCAGCACTGTACATGCATTTAATTAGTATGACGATTGTGTTGCTTTTGATTCATACATGTATTGGCCAAATACTTTATCCAACACTGTACATTCATTTAATTAATATGACGATTGTGCTGCTTTTGATTCATACATGTATTGGCCAAATACTTTATCCAACACCGTACATGCATTAAATTAATATGACGATTGTGTTGCTTTTGATTCATACATGTATTGGCCAAATACTTTAACACTGTACATGCATTTAATTAATATGACGATTGTGTTGCTTTTGATTCATACATGTATTGGCCAAATACTTTATCCAACACTGTACATGCATTTAATTAATATGACGATTGTGTTGCTTTTGATTCATACATGTATTGGCCAAATACTTTAACACTGTACATGCATTTAATTAATATG
This sequence comes from Congeria kusceri, assembly GCA_027627225.1. Lineage (NCBI taxonomy): Eukaryota > Metazoa > Mollusca > Bivalvia > Myida > Dreissenidae > Congeria > Congeria kusceri. The sequence goes on along the minus strand of CM051028.1, from coordinate 30,084,867 downwards.
ACGATTGTGTTGCTTTTGATTCATACATGTATTGGCCAAATACTTTATCCAACACTGTACATGCATTAAATTAATATGACGATTATGCTGCTTTGATTCAGACATGTATTTGCCAAATACTTTATCCAACACTGTACATGCATTAAATTAATATGACGATTGTGTTGCTTTTGATTCATACATGTATTGGCCAAATATTTTATCCAGCACTGTACATGCATTTAATTAATATGACGATTGTGTTGCTTTTGATTCATACATGTATTGGCCAAATACTTTATCCAGCACTGTACATGCATTTAATTAATATGACGATTGTGTTGCTTTTGATTCATACATGTATTGGCCAAATACTTTATCCAACACTGTACATGCATTAAATTAATATGACGATTATGCTGCTTTGATTCAGACATGTATTTGCCAAATACTTTATCCAACACTGTACATGCATTAAATTAATATGACGATTGTGTTGCTTTTGATTCATACATGTATTGGCCAAATACTTTATCCAACACTGTACATGCATTAAATTAATATGACGATCGTATTGCTTTTGATTCATACATGTATTGGCCAAATACTTTATCCAACACTGTACATGCATTTAATTAATATGACGATTGTGTTGCTTTTGATTCATACATGTATTTGCCAAATACTTTATCCAACACTGTACATGCATTAAATTAATATGACGATCGTGTTGCTTTTGATTCATACATGTATTGGCCAAATACTTTAACACTGTACATGCATTTAATTAATATGACGATTGTGTTGCTTTTGATTCATACATGTATTGTCCAAATACTTTATCCAACACTGTACATGCATTAAATTAATATGACGATCGTGTTGCTTTTGATTCAGACATGTATTGGCCAAATACTTTATACAGCACTGTACATGCATTAAATTAATATGACGATTGTGTTGCTTTTTATTCAGACATGTATTGGCCAAATACTTTATCCAACACTGTACATGCATTTAATTAATATGACGATCGTGTTGCTTTTGATTCAGACATGTATTGGCCAAATACTTTATCCAGCACTGTACATGCATTAAATTAATATGACGATTGTGTTGCTTTTGATTCAGACATGTATTTGCCAAATACTTTATCCAACACTGTACATGCATTAAATTAATATGACGATTGTGTTGCTTTTGATTCATACATGTATTGGCCAAATACTTTATCCAGCACTGTATATGCATTAAATTAATATGACGATTGTGTTGCTTTTGATTCAGACATGTATTGGCCAAATACTTTATCCAGCACTGTACATGCATTTAATTAATATGACGATCGTGTTGCTTTTGATTCAGACATGTATTTGCCAAATACTTTATCCAACACTGTACATGCATTAAATTAATATGACGATTGTGATGCTTTTGATTCATACATGTATTGGCCAAATACTTTATCCAGCACTGTACATGCATTAAATTAATATGACGATTGTGTTGCTTTTGATTCAGACATGTATTGGCCAAATACTTTAACACTGTACATGCATTTAATTAATATGACGATCGTGTTGCTTTTGATTCAGACATGTATTGGCCAAATACTTTATCCAACACTGTACATGCATTTAATTAATATGACGATTGTGTTGCTTTTGATTCATACATGTATTGGCCAAATACTTTAACACTGTACATGCATTTAATTAATATGACGATTGTGTTGCTTTTGATTCATACATGTATTGGCCAAATACTTTAACACTGTACATGCATTAAATTAATATGACGATTGTGTTGCTTTTGATTCAGACATGTATTGGACAAATACTTTATCCAGCACTGTACATGCATTTAATTAGTATGACGATTGTGTTGCTTTTGATTCATACATGTATTGGCCAAATACTTTATCCAACACTGTACATGCATTTAATTAATATGACGATTGTGCTGCTTTTGATTCATACATGTATTGGCCAAATACTTTATCCAACACTGTACATGCATTAAATTAATATGACGATTGTGTTGCTTTTGATTCATACATGTATTGGCCAAATACTTTAACACTGTACATGCATTTAATTAATATGACGATTGTGTTGCTTTTGATTCATACATGTATTGGCCAAATACTTTATCCAACACTGTACATGCATTTAATTAATATGGCGATTGTGTTGCTTTTGATTCATACATGTATTGGCCTAATACTTTAACACTGTACATGCATTTAATTAATATGACGATTGTGTAGCTTTTGATTCATACATGTATTGGCCAAATACTTTATCCAACACTGTACATGCATTAAATTAATATGACGATTATGCTGCTTTGATTCAGACATGTATTTGCCAAATACTTTATCCAACACTGTACATGCATTTAATTAATATGACGATTGTGTTGCTTTTGATTCATACATGTATTGGCCAAATACTTTATCCAACACTGTACATGCATTAAATTAATATGACGATCGTATTGCTTTTGATTCATACATGTATTGGCCAAATACTTTATCCAACACTGTACATGCATTTAATTAATATGACGATTGTGTTGCTTTTGATTCATACATGTATTTGCCAAATACTTTATCCAACACTGTACATGCATTAAATTAATATGACGATCGTGTTGCTTTTGATTCATACATGTATTGGCCAAATACTTTAACACTGTACATGCATTTAATTACTATGACGATTGTGTTGCTTTTGATTCATACATGTATTGGCCAAATACTTTATCCAACACTGTACATGCATTAAATTAATATGACGATCGTGTTGCTTTTGATTCAGACATGTATTGGCCAAATACTTTATCCAGCACTGTACATGCATTTAATTAATATGACGATCGTGTTGCTTTTGATTCAGACATGTATTGGCCAAATACTTTATCCAGCACTGTACATGCATTAAATTAATATGACGATTGTGTTGCTTTTGATTCAGACATGTATTTGCCAAATACTTTATCCAACACTGTACATGCATTAAATTAATATGACGATTGTGTTGCTTTTGATTCATACATGTATTGGCCAAATACTTTATCCAGCACTGTATATGCATTAAATTAATATGACGATTGTGTTGCTTTTGATTCAGACATGTATTGGCCAAATACTTTATCCAACACTGTACATGCATTAAATTAATATGACGATTGTGTTGCTTTTGATTCATACAGGTATTGGCCAAATACTTTAACACTGTACATGCATTAAATTAATATGACGATCGTGTTGCTTTTGATTCATACATGTATTGGCCAAATACTTTAACACTGTACATGCATTTAATTAATATGACGATTGTGTTGCTTTTGATTCATACATGTATTGGCCAAATACTTTATCCAGCACTGTACATGCATTTAATTAATATGACGATTGTGTTGCTTTTGATTCATACATGTATTGGCCAAATACTTTATCCAACACTGTACATGCATTAAATTAATATGACGATCGTATTGCTTTTGATTCATACATGTTTTTGCCAAATACTTTAACACTGTACATGCATTTAATTAATATGACGATTGAGTTGCTTTTGATTCATACATGTATTGGCCAAATACTTTATCAACACTGTACATGCATTAAATTAATATGACGATTATGTTGCTTTTGATTCATACATGTATTGGCCAAATACTTTATCCAGCACTGTACATGCATTTAATTAATATATCGATTGTGTTGCTTTTGATTCATACATGTATTGGCCAAATACTTTATCCAACACTGTACATGCATTAAATTAATATGACGATTGTGTTGCTTTTGATTCATACATGTATTGGCCAAATACTTTAACACTGTACATGCATTTAATTAATATGACGATTGTGTTGCTTTTGATTCATACATGTATTTGCCAAATACTTTATCCAACACTGTACATGCATTTAATTAATATGACGATTATGCTGCTTTTGATTCAGACATGTATTTGCCAAATACTTTATCCAACACTGTACATGCATTAAATTAATATGACGATTGTGTTGCTTTTGATTCATACATGTATTGGCCAAATACTTTATCCAACACTGTACATGCATTAAATTAATATGACGATCGTATTGCTTTTGATTCATACATGTATTGGCCAAATACTTTATCCAACACTGTACATGCATTTAATTAATATGACGATTGTGTTGCTTTTGATTCATACATGTATTGGCCAAATACTTTATCCAACACTGTGCATGCATTAAATTAATATGACGATCGTGTTGCTTTTGATTCATACATGTATTTGCCAAATACTTTAACACTGTACATGCATTTAATTAATATGACGATTGTGTTGCTTTTGATTCATACATGTATTGGCCAAATACGTTAACACTGTACATGCATTAAATTAATATGACGATTGTGTTGCTTTTGATTCAGACATGTATTGGCCAAATACTTTATCCAACACTGTACATGCATTAAATTAATATGACGATTGTGTTGCTTTTGATTCATACATGTTTTTGCCAAATACTTTATCAACCACTGTACATGCATTTAATTAATATGACGATTGTGTTGCTTTTGATTCATACATGTATTGGCCAAATACTTTATCCAACACTGTACATGCATTAAATTAATATGACGATCGTGTTGCTTTTGATTCATACATGTATTGGCCAAATACTTTAACACTGTACATGCATTTAATTAATATGACGATTGTGTTGCTTTTGATTCATACATGTATGGGCCAAATACTTTATCCAACACTGTACATGCATTTAATTAATATGACGATTGTGTTGCTTTTGATTCATACATGTATTGGCCAAATACTTTATCCAACACTGTACATGCATTAAATTAACATGACGATTGTGTTGCTTTTGATTCATACATGTATTGGCCAAATACTTTATCCAACACTGTACATGCATTAAATTAATATGACGATCGTGTTGCTTTTGATTCAGACATGTATTGGCCAAATACTTTATCCAACACTGTACATGCATTAAATTAATATGACGATCGTATTGCTTTTGATTCATACATGTTTTTGCCAAACACTTTAACACTGTACATGCATTTAATTAATATGACGATTGTGTTGCTTTTGATTCATACATGTATTGGCCAAATACTTTATCCAGCACTGTACATGCATTTAATTAATATGACGATTGTGTTGCTTTTGATTCATACATGTATTGGCCAAATACTTTATCCAACACTGTACATGCATTAAATTAATATGACGATTGTGTTGCTTTTGATTCATACATGTATTGGCCAAATACTTTAACACTATACATGCATTTAATTAATATGACGATTGTGTTGTTTTGATTCATACATGTATTGGCCAAATACTTTATCCAACACTGTACATGCATTTAATTAATATGACGATTGTGTTGCTTTTGATTCATACATGTATTGGCCAAATACTTTAACACTGTACATGCATTTAATTAATATGACGATTGTGTTGCTTTTGATTCATACATGTATTGGCCAAATACTTTAACACTGTACATGCATTTAATTAATATGACGATTGTGTTGCTTTTGATTCATACATGTATTGGCCAAATATTTTATCCAACACTGTACATGCATTTAATTAATATGACGATTGTGTTGCTTTTGATTCATACATGTATTGGCCAAATACTTTAACACTGTACATGCATTTAATTAATATGACGATTGTGTTGCTTTTGATTCATACATGTATTGGCCAAATACTTTATCCAACACTGTACATGCATTAAATTAATATGACGATTGTGTTGCTTTTGATTCATACATGTATTGGCCAAATACTTTATCCAACACTGTACATGCATTAAATTAATATGACGATCGTGTTGCTTTTGATTCAGACATGTATTGGCTAAATACTTTATCCAGCACTGTACATGCATTAAATTAATATGACGATCGTATTGCTTTTGATTCATACATGTTTTTGCCAAACACTTTAACACTGTACATGCATTTAATTAATATGACGATTGTGTTGCTTTTGATTCATACATGTATTGGCCAAATACTTTCTCAACACTGTGCATGCATTAAATTAATATGACGATTGTGTTGCTTTTGATTCATACATGTTTTTGCCAAATACTTTAACACTGTACATGCATTTAATTAATATGACGATTGTGTTGCTTTTGATTCATACATGTATTGGCCAAATACTTTATCCAACACTGTACATGCATTTAATTAATATGACGATTGTGTTGCTTTTGATTCATACATGTATTGGCCAAATACTTTAACACTATACATGCATTTAATTAATATGACGATTGTGTTGTTTTGATTCATACATGTATTGGCCAAATACTTTATCCAACACTGTACATGCATTTAATTAATATGACGATTGTGTTGCTTTTGATTCATACATGTTTTGGCCAAATACTTTAACACTGTACATGCATTTAATTATTATGACGATTGTGTTGCTTTTGATTCATACATGTATTGGCCAAATACTTTAACACTGTACATGCATTAAATTAATATGACGATTGTGTTGCTTTTGATTCAGACATGTATTGGACAAATACTTTATCCAGCACTGTACATGCATTTAATTAGTATGACGATTGTGTTGCTTTTGATTCATACATGTATTGGCCAAATACTTTATCCAACACTGTACATGCATTTAATTAATATGACGATTGTGTTGCTTTTGATTCATACATGTATTGGCCAAATACTTTATCCAACACCGTACATGCATTAAATTAATATGACGATTGTGTTGCTTTTGATTCATACATGTATTGGCCAAATACTTTAACACTGTACATGCATTTAATTAATATGACGATTGTGTTGCTTTTGATTCATACATGTATTGGCCAAATACTTTATCCAACACTGTACATGCATTTAATTAATATGACGATTGTGTTGCTTTTGATTCATACATGTATTGGCCAAATACTTTAACACTGTACATGCATTTAATTAATATGACGATTGTGTTGATTTTGATTCATACATGTATTGGCCAAATACTTTATCCAACACTGTACATGCATTAAATTAATATGACGATTATGCTGCTTTGATTCAGACATGTATTTGCCAAATACTTTATCCAACACTGTACATGCATTAAATTAATATGACGATTGTGTTGCTTTTGATTCATACATGTATTGGCCAAATACTTTATCCAGCACTGTACATGCATTAAATTAATATGACGATTGTGTTGCTTTTGATTCATACATGTATTGGCCAAATACTTTATCCAGCACTGTACATGCATTTAATTAATATGACGATTGTGTTGCTTTTGATTCATACATGCATTGGCCAAATACTTTATCCAACACTGTACATGCATTAAATTAATATGACGATTGTGTTGCTTTTGATTCATACATGTATTGGCCAAATACTTTAACACTATACATGCATTTAATTAATATGACGATTGTGTTGTTTTGATTCATACATGTATTGGCCAAATACTTTATCCAGCACTGTACATGCATTTAATTAATATGACGATTGTGTTGCTTTTGATTCATACATGTATTGGCCAAATACTTTATCCAACACTGTACATGCATTAAATTAATATGACGATCGTGTTGCTTTTGATTCATACATGTATTGGCCAAATACTTTAACACTGTACATGCATTTAATTAATATGACGATTGTGTTGCTTTTGATTCATACATGTATGGGCCAAATACTTTATCCAACACTGTACATGCATTTAATTAATATGACGATTGTGTTGCTTTTGATTCATACATGTATTGGCCAAATACTTTATCCAACACTGTACATGCATTAAATTAACATGACGATTGTGTTGCTTTTGATTCATACATGTATTGGCCAAATACTTTATCCAACACTGTACATGCATTAAATTAATATGACGATCGTGTTGCTTTTGATTCAGACATGTATTGGCCAAATACTTTATCCAACACTGTACATGCATTAAATTAATATGACGATCGTATTGCTTTTGATTCATACATGTTTTTGCCAAACACTTTAACACTGTACATGCATTTAATTAATATGACGATTGTGTTGCTTTTGATTCATACATGTATTGGCCAAATACTTTATCCAGCACTGTACATGCATTTAATTAATATGACGATTGTGTTGCTTTTGATTCATACATGTATTGGCCAAATACTTTATCCAACACTGTACATGCATTAAATTAATATGACGATTGTGTTGCTTTTGATTCATACATGTATTGGCCAAATACTTCATCAACACTGTACATGCATTTAATTAATATGACGATTGTGTTGTTTTGATTCATACATGTATTGGCCAAATACTTTATCCAACACTGTACATGCATTTAATTAATATGACGATTGTGTTGCTTTTGATTCATACATGTATTGGCCAAATACTTTAACACTGTACATGCATTTAATTAATATGACGATTGTGTTGCTTTTGATTCATACATGTATTGGCCAAATACTTTATCCAACACTGTACATGCATTTAATTAATATGACGATTGTGTAGCTTTTGATTCATACATGTATTGGCCAAATACTTTAACACTGTACATGCATTTAATTAATATGACGATTGTGTTGCTTTTGATTCATACATGTATTGGCCAAATACTTTATCCAACACTGTACATGCATTAAATTAATATGACGATTGTGTTGCTTTTGATTCATACATGTATTGGCCAAATACTTTATCCAACACTGTACATGCATTAAATTAATATGACGATCGTGTTGCTTTTGATTCAGACATGTATTGGCCAAATACTTTAACACTGTACAAGCATTTAATTAATATGACGATTGTGTTGCTTTTGATTCATACATGTATTGGCCAAATACTTTAACACTGTACAAGCATTTAATTAATATGACGATTGTGTTGCTTTTGATTCATACATGTATTGGCCAAATACTTTATCCAACACTGTACATGCATTTAATTAATATGACGATTGTGTTGCTTTTGATTCATACATGTATTGGCCAAATACTTTAACACTGTACATGCATTTAATTAATATGACGATTGTGTTGCTTTTGATTCATACATGTATTGGCCAAATACTTTATCCAACACTGTACATGCATTAAATTAATATGACGATTATGCTGCTTTGATTCAGACATGTATTTGCCAAATACTTTATCCAACACTGTACATGCATTAAATTAATATGACGATTGTGTTGCTTTTGATTCATACATGTATTGGCCAAATACTTTATCCAGCACTGTACATGCATTTAATTAATATGACGATTGTGTTGCTTTTGATTCATACATGTATTGGCCAAATACTTTATCCAGCACTGTACATGCATTTAATTAATATGACGATTGTGTTGCTTTTGATTCATACATGTATTGGCCAAATACTTTATCCAACACTGTACATGCATTAAATTAATATGACGATTGTGTTGCTTTTGATTCATACATGTATTGGCCAAATACTTTAACACTATACATGCATTTAATTAATATGACGATTGTGTTGTTTTGATTCATACATGTATTGGCCAAATACTTTAACACTGTACATGCATTTAATTAATATGACGATTGTGTTGCTTTTGATTCATACATGTATTGGCCAAATACTTTAACACTGTAGATGCATTAAATTAATATGACGATTGTGTTGCTTTTGATTCAGACATGTATTGGACAAATACTTTATCCAGCACTGTACATGCATTTAATTAATATGACGATTGTGTTGCTTTTGATTCATACATGTATTGGCCAAATACTTTATCCAACACTGTACATGCATTAAATTAATATGACGATCGTGTTGCTTTTGATTCAGACATGTATTGGCCAAATACTTTATCCAGCACTGTACATGCATTAAATTAATATGACGATCGTATTGCTTTTGATTCATACATGTTTTTGCCAAACACTTTAACACTGTACATGCATTTAATTAATATGACGATTGTGTTGCTTTTGATTCATACATGTATTGGCCAAATACTTTCTCAACACTGTGCATGCATTAAATTAATATGACGATTGTGTTGCTTTTGATTCATACATGTTTTTGCCAAATACTTTAACACTGTACATGCATTTAATTAATATGACGATTGTGTTGCTTTTGATTCATACATGTATTGGCCAAATACTTTAACACTGTACATGCATTAAATTAATATGACGATTGTGTTGCTTTTGATTCAGACATGTATTGGACAAATACTTTATCCAGCACTGTACATGCATTTAATTAGTATGACGATTGTGTTGCTTTTGATTCATACATGTATTGGCCAAATACTTTATCCAACACTGTACATTCATTTAATTAATATGACGATTGTGCTGCTTTTGATTCATACATGTATTGGCCAAATACTTTATCCAACACTGTACATTCATTTAATTAATATGACGATTGTGCTGCTTTTGATTCATACATGTATTGGCCAAATACTTTATCCAACACCGTACATGCATTAAATTAATATGACGATTGTGTTGCTTTTGATTCATACATGTATTGGCCAAATACTTTAACACTGTACATGCATTTAATTAATATGACGATTGTGTTGCTTTTGATTCATACATGTATTGGCCAAATACTTTATCCAACACTGTACATGCATTTAATTAATATGACGATTGTGTTGCTTTTGATTCATACATGTATTGGCCAAATACTTTAACACTGTACATGCATTTAATTAATATGACGATTGTGTTGCTTTTGATTCATACATGTATTGGCCAAATACTTTATCCAACACTGTACATGCATTAAATTAATATGACGATTATGCTGCTTTGATTCAGACATGTATTTGCCAAAAACTTTATCCAACACTGTACATGCATTAAATTAATATGACGATTGTGTTGCTTTTGATTCATACATGTATTGGCCAAATACTTTATCCAGCACTGTACATGCATTTAATTAATATGACGATTGTGTTGCTTTTGATTCATACATGTATTGGCCAAATACTTTATCCAGCACTGTACATGCATTTAATTAATATGACGATTGTGTTGCTTTTGATTCATACATGTATTGGCCAAATACTTTATCCAACACTGTACATGCATTAAATTAATATGACGATTGTGCTGCTTTTGATTCATACATGTATTGGCCAAATACTTTAACACTATACATGCATTTAATTAATATGACGATTGTGTTGTTTTGATTCATACATGTATTGGCCAAATACTTTAACACTGTACATGCATTTAATTAATATGACGATTGTGTTGCTTTTGATTCATACATGTATTGGCCAAATACTTTAACACTGTAGATGCATTAAATTAATATGACGATTGTGTTGCTTTTGATTCAGACATGTATTGGACAAATACTTTATCCAGCACTGTACATGCATTTAATTAGTATGACGATTGTGTTGCTTTTGATTCAGACATGTATTGGCCAAATACTTTATCCAACACTGTACATGCATTTAATTAATATGACGATTGTGTAGCTTTTGATTCATACATGTATTGGCCAAATACTTTATCCAACACTGTACATGCATTTAATTAATATGGCGATTGTGTTGCTTTTGATTCATACATGTATTGGCCAAATACTTTAACACTGTACATGCATTTAATTAATATGACGATTGTGTAGCTTTTGATTCATACATGTATTGGCCAAATACTTTATCCAACACTGTACATGCATTAAATTAATATGACGATTATGCTGCTTTGATTCAGACATGTATTTGCCAAATACTTTATCCAACACTGTACATGCATTAAATTAATATGACGATTGTGTTGCTTTTGATTCATACATGTATTGGCCAAATACTTTAACACTGTACATGCATTTAATTAATATGACGATTGTGTTGCTTTTGATTCATACATGTATTGGCCAAATACTTTATCCAACACTGTACATGCATTAAATTAATATGACGATCGTGTTGCTTTTGATTCAGACATGTATTGGCCAAATACTTTATCCAGCACTGTACATGCATTAAATTAATATGACGATTGTGTTGCTTTTGATTCAGACATGTATTGGCCAAATACTTTATCCAACACTGTACATGCATTTAATTAATATGACGATCGTGTTGCTTTTGATTCAGACATGTATTGGCCAAATACTTTATCCAGCACTGTACATGCATTAAATTAATATGACGATTGTGTTGCTTTTGATTCAGACATGTATTTGCCAAATACTTTATCCAGCACTGTACATGCATTAAATTAATATGACGATTGTGTTGCTTTTGATTCAGACATGTATTGGCCAAATACTTTATCCAACACTGTACATGCATTTAATTAATATGACGATCGTGTTGCTTTTGATTCAGACATGTATTGGCCAAATACTTTATCCAGCACTGTACATGCATTAAATTAATATGACGATTGTGTTGCTTTTGATTCAGACATGTATTTGCCAAATACTTTATCCAACACTGTACATGCATTAAATTAATATGACGATTGTGTTGCTTTTGATTCATACATGTATTGGCCAAATACTTTATCCAGCACTGTATATGCATTAAATTAATATGACGATTGTGTTGCTTTTGATTCAGACATGTATTGGCCAAATACTTTATCCAGCACTGTACATGCATTTAATTAATATGACGATCGTGTTGCTTTTGATTCAGACATGTATTTGCCAAATACTTTATCCAACACTGTACATGCATTAAATTAATATGACGATTGTGATGCTTTTGATTCATACATGTATTGGCCAAATACTTTATCCAGCACTGTACATGCATTAAATTAATATGACGATTGTGTTGCTTTTGATTCAGACATGTATTGGCCAAATACTTTAACACTGTACATGCATTTAATTAATATGACGATCGTGTTGCTTTTGATTCAGACATGTATTGGCCAAATACTTTATCCAACACTGTACATGCATTTAATTAATATGACGATTGTGTTGCTTTTGATTCATACATGTATTGGCCAAATACTTTAACACTGTACATGCATTTAATTAATATGACGATTGTGTTGCTTTTGATTCATACATGTATTGGCCAAATACTTTAACACTGTACATGCATTAAATTAATATGACGATTGTGTTTCTTTTGATTCAGACATGTATTGGACAAATACTTTATCCAGCACTGTACATGCATTTAATTAGTATGACGATTGTGTTGCTTTTGATTCATACATGTATTGGCCAAATACTTTATCCAACACTGTACATGCATTTAATTAATATGACGATTGTGCTGCTTTTGATTCATACATGTATTGGCCAAATACTTTATCCAACACTGTACATGCATTAAATTAATATGACGATTGTGTTGCTTTTGATTCATACATGTATTGGCCAAATACTTTAACACTGTACATGCATTTAATTAATATGACGATTGTGTTGCTTTTGATTCATACATGTATTGGCCAAATACTTTATCCAACACTGTACATGCATTTAATTAATATGGCGATTGTGTTGCTTTTGATTCATACATGTATTGGCCAAATACTTTAACACTGTACATGCATTTAATTAATATGACGATTGTGTAGCTTTTGATTCATACATGTATTGGCCAAATACTTTATCCAACACTGTACATGCATTAAATTAATATGACGATTATGCTGCTTTGATTCAGACATGTATTTGCCAAATACTTTATCCAACACTGTACATGCATTTAATTAATATGACGATTGTGTTGCTTTTGATTCATACATGTATTGGCCAAATACTTTATCCAACACTGTACATGCATTAAATTAATATGACGATCGTATTGCTTTTGATTCATACATGTATTGGCCAAATACTTTATCCAACACTGTACATGCATTTAATTAATATGACGATTGTGTTGCTTTTGATTCATACATGTATTTGCCAAATACTTTATCCAACACTGTACATGCATTAAATTAATATGACGATCGTGTTGCTTTTGATTCATATATGTATTGGCCAAATACTTTAACACTGTACATGCATTTAATTAATATGACGATTGTGTTGCTTTTGATTCATACATGTATTGGCCAAATACTTTATCCAACACTGTACATGCATTAAATTAATATGACGATCGTGTTGCTTTTGATTCAGACATGTATTGGCCAAATACTTTATCCAGCACTGTACATGCATTAAATTAATATGACGATTGTGTTGCTTTTGATTCAGACATGTATTGGCCAAATACTTTATCCAGCACTGTACATGCATTTAATTAATATGACGATCGTGTTGCTTTTGATTCAGACATGTATTGGCCAAATACTTTATCCAACACTGTACATGCATTAAATTAATATGACGATTGTGTTGCTTTTGATTCAGACATGTATTTGCCAAATACTTTATCCAACACTGTACATGCATTAAATTAATATGACGATTGTGTTGCTTTTGATTCATACATGTATTGGCCAAATACTTTATCCAGCACTGTATATGCATTAAATTAATATGACGATTGTGTTGCTTTTGATTCAGACATGTATTGGCCAAATACTTTATCCAGCACTGTACATGCATTTAATTAATATGACGATCGTGTTGCTTTTGATTCAGACATGTATTTGCCAAATACTTTATCCAACACTGTACATGCATTAAATTAATATGACGATTGTGATGCTTTTGATTCATACATGTATTGGCCAAATACTTTATCCAGCACTGTACATGCATTAAATTAATATGACGATTGTGTTGCTTTTGATTCAGACATGTATTGGCCAAATACTTTAACACTGTACATGCATTTAATTAATATGACGATCGTGTTGCTTTTGATTCAGACATGTATTGGCCAAATACTTTATCCAACACTGTACATGCATTAAATTAATATGACGATTGTGTTGCTTTTGATTCAGACATGTTTTGGCCAAATTCTTTTTCCAACACTGTACATGCATTAAATTAATATGACGATTGTGTTGCTTTTGATTCAGACATCTTTTGGCCAAATACTTTATCCAACACTGTACATGCATTAAATTAATATGACGATTGTGTTGCTTTTGATTCATACATGTATTGGCCAAATACTTTATCAACACTGTACATGCATTAAATTAATATGACGATCGTATTGCTTTTGATTCATACATGTATTGGCCAAATACTTTATCCAACACTGTACATGCATTAAATTAATATGACGATTGTGTTGCTTTTGATTCATACATGTATTGGCCAAATACTTTATCCAACACTGTACATGCATTAAATTAATATGACGATTGTGTTGCTTTTGATTCATACATGTATTGGCCAAATACTTTATCCAACACTGTACATGCATTAAATTAATATGACGATTGTGTTGATTTTGATTCATACATGTATTGGCCAAATACTTTATCCAACACTGTACATGCATTTAATTAATATGACGATCGTGTTGCTTTTGATTCATACATGTATTGGCCAAATACTTTATCCAACACTGTACATGCATTAAATTAATATGACGATTGTTTTGCTTTTGATTCATACATGTATTGGCCAAATACTTCATCAACACTGTACATGCATTAAATTAATATGACGATCGTATTGCTTTTGATTCATACATGTATTGGCCAAATACTTTATCCAACACTGTACATGCATTAAATTAATATGACGATTGTGTTGCTTTTGATTCATACATGTATTGGCCAAATACTTTATCCAACACTGTACATGCATTTAATTAATATGACGATTGTGTTGCTTTTGATTCATACATGTATTGGGCGAATACTTTATCCAACACTGTACATGCATTAAATTAATATGACGATTGTGTTGCTTTTAATTCATACATGTATTGGCCAAATACTTTATCCAACACTGTACATGCATTTAATTAATATGACGATTGTGTTGCTTTTGATTCATACAGGTATTGGCCAAATACTTTAACACTGTACATGCATTAAATTAATATGACGATCGTGTTGCTTTTGATTCATACATGTATTGGCCAAATACTTTAACACTGTACATGCATTTAATTAATATGACGATTGTGTTGCTTTTGATTCATACATGTATTGGCCAAATACTTTATCCAGCACTGTACATGCATTAAATTAATATGACGATTGTGTTGCTTTTGATTCATACATGTATTGGCCAAATACTTTAACACTGTACATGCATTTAATTAATATTACGATTGTGTTGCTTTTGATTCATACATGCATTGGCCAAATACTTTATCCAACACTGTACATGCATTAAATTAATATGACGATCGTATTGCTTTTGATTCATACATGTTTTTGCCAAATACTTTAACACTGTACATGCATTTAATTAATATGACGATTGAGTTGCTTTTGATTCATACATGTATTGGCCAAATACTTTATCAACACTGTACATGCATTAAATTAATATGACGATTATGTTGCTTTTGATTCATACATGTATTGGCCAAATACTTTATCCAACACTGTACATGCATTAAATTAATATGACGATCGTATTGCTTTTGATTCATACATGTTTTTGCCAAATACTTTAACACTGTACATGCATTTAATTAATATGACGATTGAGTTGCTTTTGATTCATACATGTATTGGCCAAATACTTTATCAACACTGTACATGCATTAAATTAATATGACGATTATGTTGCTTTTGATTCATACATGTATTGGCCAAATACTTTATCCAGCACTGTACATGCATTTAATTAATATATCGATTGTGTTGCTTTTGATTCATACATGTATTGGCCAAATACTTTATCCAACACTGTACATGCATTAAATTAATATGACGATTGTGTTGCTTTTGATTCATACATGTATTGGCCAAATACTTTAACACTGTACATGCATTTAATTAATATGACGATTGTGTTGCTTTTGATTCATACATGTATTGGCAAAATACTTTATCCAACACTGTACATGCATTTAATTAATATGACGATTATGCTGCTTTTGATTCAGACATGTATTTGCCAAATACTTTATCCAACACTGTACATGCATTAAATTAATATGACGATTGTGTTGCTTTTGATTCATACATGTATTGGCCAAATACTTTATCCAACACTGTACATGCATTAAATTAATATGACGATCGTATTGCTTTTGATTCATACATGTATTGGCCAAATACTTTATCCAACACTGTACATGCATTTAATTAATATGACGATTGTGTTGCTTTTGATTCATACATGTATTTGCCAAATACTTTATCCAACACTGTACATGCATTAAATTAATATGACGATCGTGTTGCTTTTGATTCATACATGTATTGGCCAAATACTTTAACACTGTACATGCATTTAATTAACATGACGATTGTGTTGTTTTTGATTCATACATGTATTGGCCAAATACTTTATCCAACACTGTACATGCATTAAATTAATATGACGATCGTGTTGCTTTTGATTCAGACATGTATTGGCCAAATACTTTATCCAACACTGTACATGCATTAAATTAATATGACGATTGTGTTGCTTTTGATTCAGACATGTATTGGCCAAATACTTTATCCAGCACTGTACATGCATTAAATTAATATGACGATTGTGTTGCTTTTGATTCAGACATGTATTTGCCAAATACTTTATCCAACACTGTACATGCATTAAATTAATATGACGATTGTGTTGCTTTTGATTCATACATGTATTGGCCAAATACTTTATCCAGCACTGTACATGCATTAAATTAATATGACGATTGTGTTGCTTTTGATTCAGACATGTATTGGCCAAATACTTTATCCAGCACTGTACATTCATTTAATTAATATGACGATCGTGTTGCTTTTGATTCAGACATGTATTTGCCAAATACTTTATCCAACACTGTACATGCATTAAATTAATATGACGATTGTGTTGCTTTTGATTCATACATGTATTGGCCAAATACTTTATCCAGCACTGTACATGCATTAAATTAATATGACGATTGTGTTGCTTTTGATTCAGACATGTATTGGCCAAATACTTTAACACTGTACATGCATTTAATTAATATGACGATCGTGTTGCTTTTGATTCAGACATGTATTGGCCTAATACTTTATCCAACACTGTACATGCATTAAATTAATATGACGATTGTGTTGCTTTTGATTCAGACATGTTTTGGCCAAATACTTTATCCAACACTGTACATGCATTAAATTAATATGACGATTGTGTTGCTTTTGATTCAGACATGTTTTGGCCAAATACTTTATCCAACACTGTACATGCATTAAATTAATATGACGATTGTGTTGATTTTGATTCATACATGTATTGGCCAAATACTTTATCCAACACTGTACATGCATTAAATTAATATGACGATTGTGTTGCTTTTGATTCATACATGTATTGGCCAAATACTTTAACACTGTACATGCATTAAATTAATATGACGATTGTGTTGCTTTTGATTCATACATGTATTGGCCAAATACTTTAACACTGTACATGCATTAAATTAATATGACGATTGTGTTGCTTTTGATTCATACATGTATTGGCCAAATACTTTAACACTGTACATGCATTTAATTAATATGACGATTGTGTTGCTTTTGATTCATACATGTATTGACCAAATACTTTAACACTGTACATGCATTTAATTAATATGACGATTGTGTTGCTTTTGATTTATCTCATGGTGTAGTTGTAATGTCTCGAAGTATGTGCAAGCAGGTTTAGAAATCTATTTCCACGTTCTTCGTCTATGTAGTAAGTTGCTAAACGACACCCACGTGCACAATTCCTCTGCTAACTTTTCCGCCTTTTCATTACCGCAAAATTTACGCTGTTCTTGTGTACGCGAAGACGAACTGGCAAAAATAACGCGACGCTGTGTTAGGGCCGTATACATCACCAGTCTGATTCTGCACATATCCGCCCCGTGCATGTCGTAGTTACTTCCGGCAGGGGAGTTT
This sequence comes from Congeria kusceri, assembly GCA_027627225.1. Classification (NCBI taxonomy): domain Eukaryota; kingdom Metazoa; phylum Mollusca; class Bivalvia; order Myida; family Dreissenidae; genus Congeria; species Congeria kusceri. The sequence goes on along the minus strand of CM051028.1, from coordinate 30,065,892 downwards.
GGAGAAAACAGTTTGGCAATTCTTCGTTATTACTGCCTTCCGCGTAGATTTAGTAACCTGCAACGGTAAGTTAAGGTTTTTATTGGGAACTCGATTTTATAGCAACAACTTTAAGTGACATATACCTATGAAAACTCCTAACGCATCACATATCCAAAGCTCATTTAATTTTTAATACATAACAAAGATAGTACCATACACTTACATGTCATCAAAACACGATATAGTGATATGGTAACATGTTCCAATAGTACAATCGCGCCGAACAGTGTTCAGAATGAGATATGGCTCAAAAACGCGAACAAGGGACATAATAAAAAATCACACACGTCAATAACGGTTATGTCCCCCTCTTGCAATCAGTACCGCAGTACTTCTCCAACGCATAGAAAAAAGTGGTAACCGTGTCCAAAAGAATGGTGACCACTCTTATTTTTTCCATGCGGTTTTCTATGTATTAAAAGGAGATTTGAAAATGTGATGGGTAGGGCTGTCCGGCTAGCGCAGTGGTTGGTACACTCGCTTCTCACCTAGGCGTCCCGGGTTCGCTTCCCACTCCCGGCGCATATGAGTTTGGTTGGTGGTGACCATACCGGACAGGTGTGGTTTCCTCCGGGTACAAGGTCACATCAAAATTAAAAAATATTCAGTAAAATATAAATAGCTTGAAACTGCAGCTAAAATTCGTTCCAACCTTCGTGAGTCTCTAGTAAATTAATTAGGTAGGAGTGCTGGGACACACTTCGGTTCCTCACATAATGCAGTCTCAGGCGCGGAAGGACCTCATAAACTTCGAAATACACACACACATATGTAATGCGTAACATGCTAATGTCACACACACACACATATGTAATGCGTATCATGCTAATGTCACACACACACACATATGTAATGCGTAACATGCTAATGTCACACACACACACATAATGCGTAACATGCTAATGTCACACACACACACATAATGCGTAACATGCTAATGTCACACACACACACACACATGTAATGCGTAACATGCTAATGTCACACACACATATGTAATGCTTATCATGCTAATGTCACACACACACACATATGTAATGCGTAACATGCTAATGTCACACACACACACATATGTAATGCGTAACATGCTAATGTCACACACACACACATATGTAATGCGTAACATGCTAATGTCACACACACACACATATGTAATGCGTAACACGCTAATGTCACACACACACATATGTAATGCGTAACATGCTAATGTCGTAAGTCCGTCTGTCCTAGGCGTTAGGATCAAGTTTTTGATCCAAACGTGACAGGATAAAGCCCCGGTGAAGAGACTACTATTTTCTTCCTTGTGCATACCTTGATATAATATGTTGTTTTGTAAGTCCTGGTGTTCTAAGTTTTGCAGGAATTTTGTCACATTTTCCAAAAATAAGAAAATATGTGTATACTTTTTTCGACAATAAATACAATATTTTTATAATCATACAATTTATTTATTTCATTATTAAAATATGCTTTGTATGGGTCCTTACTGTAGCGTTAACATTACTCGGGGTAATTCTTTAAAATGCGTCATTAAAAAAAACAACAGAAGCAGGGCTTCTGTTCTAGCCTTCAAACACATGAAGCCAACTATATAGTTCAAAGTATCAGAAAAACAGATGTCAAATGTGTTTTATACTAGTATTTTATTATTGAATACGGAATCAGTGCCTTTAACTTTAAGCGCTGCAAAAAAAGAATCCCTCGCTAAAAACGAGTCTCTCAACAATACAACAGATGTAATTTTCTTCGTTTGAGTTTACGAATAAGAAGGAAATTAATTTCCCTTAATGCAATGTAATGAACGCTAAGTGGGGTTGTTAGTCAGCACGAGGAAATTCTAAAGGTTTGGCGGTATGCGGTCATTCAGCTTTGGACAGTCGAACTGTGCAGACAAAGTTTAAATTTTTGCAATTTTTTACATTCCTATTTTTTCTAATTTGAAAGTAGAATGAATTTAATTTTTCAGCCATCAATAAATAAGAATCTAACAGTTGAACGGTAATTGTGTATTTATAACTTTTTTTTTTATTTCGAATGTACAGTGTATGTTTTTGTAATGTAGCCTCTACACCTGCAAGTTCGTGGGTGTTACGCATTCGACTTTGCGCATGCGCATAAAACCCCACTTGTTTTTTAAGAAGTCTTGTGTTTATTTGTTTATTTTGTTCTATGTAAGAAAACACATAGTATCTTTTCTCGCATGAAATTTAAATAAGTGGAAGATGTCTGTCTGTCTGTATAAAGTGGATGAAGGGGTATTTAAGGCATATCGTTTCTCAGAAAATGTAGGTAAAGCACGTACATATGGAGAAAAACAAAATGAGATGTTCGTTTGAAAATGTTATCAGTATGATGTAGATCGTTCGTTCCATCATGGGACCTGCTGGCAATACCTTGCGCTCCATCATGGGACCTACTGGCAATACCTTGCGCAGTCGGAAATGCATTATTATCAGTGACTATGTTAGACATTTGCGCGTCTCGTACCCCATACAATGTAACAACTAAATATAAACATCCGAATGACATAAAATGAAACGAAAAAAAATATCCGAGCCGGATAAAGCACCAGGTGGCACCCGAGGGATCGGGTCTCCGACGTTCATGGTTCTCAAGGTAATATGCCTGTCGGATGTGCGCGCTGGGTGTTTAAACTTACAATTATTTTGCTTATTTTGTAAAGCCATGAGTGTGAAGGAAAAACATTGATTCGTCATTTTCATGATTTCCGCGTATGAATATGTCAGAGAGCGGAAAAAGTACTCGTAAGTGAAGTGAAGTTAAACAACGCGACGTGAACAAATGTAAAATTAATAAATAATTGACGGGTAATTGTTGGTTATTGCGGTAATAACCAACCGTTGGAGTTCCGATGCGTAGGAATTATAACACGATGGCGGTAGCCCGAGTGGTTTGATAACAAATATCAGAACGACAAACCGTTGGTTATTACCACAATAACCAACTGTTACCAGTTAATTATTTCGATTCTAACACGATCTAATATAAAATTCGTATTTTTTAAGGTTATGAGTGAGAACTATACTTATCTATACTCCGCCCATTTTCTGAGAAGTGCACTCATACATGCGTTTCAGTGACGTCAATAAATCATAACAATTCAAAATGACGTCAGCTTATTGATAAACATTGATCGAATTACGTCATACTTATCGATATAATACAGTGAAAATTCGTGGCTAAAAAGCGCAAATTACAAGCATATTAACAAAACGTAAACGATTTTGTGAACTTAAGTATAACATATGTAGAACAGATGTGGTCTTATTGCGCAACATAGTGCAGAAATTATTTGTTTGTCTCAATTTACTATCGCGCGCTTAAGCACTTGCATTTTACGGAACAATTTCTTCGATTTTCCAGAACTATTTTCAAAACATTAGGCTCCGCCCATTATTTGTTGCAGAATAACCCACCGTTCTTTTCCATCTATATACCACTAGCTGAGTGCCATTGTTTTTTCCTATGATTAATTGTGAATGAGAATGCTTTGCATGTGATTTGTTACTGTTTTATTTGGGTACATATTTAATCTCTGACTTAAAATGCTAAAATATAGGATTTTTCGACAAGCTTTATGTTTTGAAACACATCACTTGGATAATTGCAAATATTAAGTGGATCCATAATTTGATTCCTATTCGTGTTTTTTTTTAAATGTTGCTTACACTTATTAAAAACAACTTTGCTGACAAAATTGTATATAGTGTTTTTCTACTTATGGCAGTGGTTTAAAGGAAAGCAATTGTAGATTCAATCGACACATGTTTCTTCACAAGTACTTGCAAGTAAGAACACGTTTGTGCCGTATCTAAGCGACATGTACAAATGGTGTCCGCTGGATTAAAAATGTCACTTGTACTTCGATGAAGAATACAACCCTTGTGAGAGGGGCATAAATGTCATAGAACTTTCTAGATGTGAAAGCTGCGCCGACTATGCATAATATGATGAATAAAAGGCCCTGATGTTCGCCAAACTGTCCGCGGTGGCATACGCCGAATCAGAGTATCTGTCTCAGTGCGCCAGTCACATTCTGCCAGACGATGACTTTGAAATTGTGGAAGCCATTGGAAGAAAATGTATGAAGTGGTTTGACTACAAGAAATGTTTTGTGTACACCGCATTATCGCATCGCCATCGCAAGATTCTGGTTGGTTACCGCGTAACGACAAGTAAATTCAAGCAACTAACAGAAGATAGATAGTTCATAGATATTTCAATTTTGCGTTGAACAGACGCTATGATCCATGCATAAGACAAAGCGTACAAAAGCACACTAACACTTACAAGGTTACGCATGCGCAAATAAATTCCTTCATTGTTACATATAAAATATTCAATGTTTGAGCTCAATTTTCACCATGACCAAGCGACTTCCCAATATATCACCATACATTGCTGGAAAAGTAAGGCCATAACCTTTTGAAAAAAACAGCATGTCAACAATTTCTATACTTTGTAACTCAAAATATTTACCTTAGAATAAACACACCGGTTTTGACAGGCATGGGGGCTGCCATTTTGTGCATGAATACATGGGCCAAAAGCTGGGAATCATTTAAGATAAAGTAGTGCCTAAAACTGTCTTTTGTCTTATTTCTTACATATATACCTTTAAATTGATACGAAAACATATCATTTAAACTGTATTTTAAAAACCATATGCATTATACACTGAACCCTGTGTGTTTATTATCTAACTGTAACCCTGAGAATGTGACTTCCGTTTTGGTGTAATTTGACCACAAAAGTATGACGTGGTGGTTACAGGTCACTCTTTAGGCGGCGCTATGGCATCTTTGACGGCATACGCACTAGTTCGAGAGGGGGTTGTTGCAAAAAATCGAATGACATTGTACTCGTTTGGCATGCCCCGTGTTGGAAACAAAACGAACGCGTCCAATCACGACAAGACCGTTCTAAATAGTTGGCGAATCATTCATTGGCGTGACATGGTTGCTAGAATACCGCCTAAAATCCTTGGATATTATCACCATAAGACTGCAGTTTTGTATCCAGAAGAAATGGATGAAACTTCTGAGCACACTATTTGCACAGACAACGAAGACTCGACATGCAGCGAACTGCTAACGCTGTCAGTTTCTGAAAACAGTGACTGTCAAACCAATTTAAAATATAAGAGAGAAACAGATGAACCCAAATTCCCCGAAAAACACTGTGGGGTCATTTTGTTGAAAGACGGAGGGGAAATTATGAATACTAGTGAGTAAATAAATGTTCTCTATTTAAATGTGAGCTAGCACTAAAAGTGTGAATAAATGAAGAATTCATATTACGAGAGATGATCAAAAATAATGTATACTTTTTATATATATTTTTAAACATATAAATACTTTAAAGAAAATAAGTACATTAAAATAAACTGGAATATATATTGCATCAATTTACAAAATTTCAGTGATTTTACTCTTCTCTGTTAATGATGGCAGACATTTAAAATGAGTCACTTTAGAGCACCTCAGAGCACGTCAGTTGGAAGTCAATGACGTTGATAACCTCATTTACTTCAGGGAAGATTTTGCGCGAAGGAAATGTTGTTATTTCGCCATTATTCAATATTTTCGGATATTTCAACATGCATTAATGATGGAGAAATAAACGAAGCGAGCCATTTCGCTTACTACCTGACCATTGACTGTCCGTGCTGATCAAGCTAATTTAAGCTGATTGACGTCGTCATCGTCGCGTCTCTTTTTCCTTATCCATTCATGTCTCATTGTTTACAGAGCCACCTAAATATTATATTGCACTAATTAAAAACACGTTCCCTGCTCAAAACTGTATTCTATGCGGTTTCTTCATAAAAACAAATGTTTGAATAGATTATTTACAAATATCTTGACTCGATTTAATTACCACCCGAATTAAGAGTTGATTTCACAGTTACATTTTTTTCTCAATTGACGTTGTGCATCACCTTCATATCAATATTGTTTTTATTAATAGGCATTCTTAAAATAAAGCCAATTTTTGGTATGATGTCAATGTATGTTTGTCTTACATAATACCATTTTTTTTAAAAGTAAATACACTTATTTCGTGCAGAATTTACGATATATTTACTTGTTGTAATGCAAATAAATGGCGTGTTCCGCTTAACGGTTACCATGGTTATATTGTCAAATAGATTAGGCACATAACAAATTCATTTCACAATATTACTTATGAAACATATTCCATTTGTATCCCGATACATTTTTATATAGGTTTTATTCAATTAATTTTATTTAGTTATAAACAATATAAAAAGTCTACGTTATTATTTAAACATCCCTCGTAGCAAATACAAAATGTTAATTGTGTTATTTCAAAATGTAGTATCTGTTTAACCCATTTACAATGCAATATTCACCACTTCGCTTGTTAAATGTGATCTTTAGTTTTCGGTTACATTCAGTTATCAAGAACGTGACGGAGAGCACGTGCGATTTCGAGAAGGACGCCTGTGATTGGACGAGAAGTCCCGTAAGTACGTTCGCGTTCAAGAGAAACAACGGTCCCAGCGACAGTGAAGGAGTGACTGGACCAGATTCGGATTCAGTTGGTTCTTTGTCAGGTATAATATTGTCTGCAAAATACACCATAGATGTCCGTCCATTTAGACAAGGCTTTGCTTACAGCATAATTTATACTGATTCCGCGTTGTTTTGATTGTCGTGTGTAGTTGCATTAACATTCACAAATAACATACGAAAGCGTAACTAATGTTTAACTGATCGGAGGAGAAATCACCGATAATGAAAGAAAGTTCTATAGTTGATCATCTCTGTCTTGTAGAGATATACTAGAAAACTGATAATCATCATACCCTTTTCCAACATTCTTAGTTACTCTGGAAGACAGAAATAGTAATTATATATATTTATGTAAGAGTGTTAATTTCTTTGTTGTGGATCTTTGCGTACTAATTCAGTACGGATCCTTTTGTTATGAAACGCTGTTGCACCAAAATTACCAGTGGTGTATTTTGCACAATTATATATTTTAAAACCTGTTGGACGAAAAGTATGTCGTATAAAAAGGATCTTATTATATCTTTCAATGCAGGTTATTACATTTACGCCGAGGCTTCGGGAAATGAGCAACAGCTAACTGAATTGCGCTCTCCAGAGTACCACAATGTACGGCGACAACATAGGATCGCTGAAACTCACTATGTTTAATCGAAAACTTCTTCTAAGAAAGTTTTCAAAGAATCTGTTGATCAGGGAAAGCAGTGGAAGAAACTGAGCAATAATGTCGACGTGACAAAATGGAAGGATGTAATGATCTATTTAAGAATTGTTTACACAATTTGCTAATAATTTCGTTTTCAGAGCAGCATGGTTCGATTACAATATCACGTTATTGCTGTTTCACCTTTTTGTATTTTGTTTCAAAAAATAAACCCATCTCGATGTCTCAGTCGATTTAGTAAAATGTCACTATCAGCTTATCTTTTATAACTTAAGTTACTTTTTCTTTACGTAATTACATTTAAAACATTTTAATCAAATCGAATTGTAAGTTCTTATCTCAATAAAAAGCATAGATCAGAATAGTCTGGAACTTTTATTATACATCATGTACTTTCAGTTTGAATTCGAAGCGAGGATCGGAAAAGACTACAAAAGCGATATTGCCTTTGACATCATTCGCATACGGCCAAATAAGTGTTGAAAACCTGTGTGTAATTAGTTTATAAGCAATTTTCTAACTTTCTACTTAATATTCGCGGCTTGTTGGTATTTTGTCAAAGTTCAAAGAAGTAGTAGAATAAAAAAAAGCTCCGTAATGTATATATAAGACGACCAAGAACTGCATTCTATATCTACATCTGAATGCATTTGCATAGGTAGTTTTTTTTTATTCCATATTGCTTATTGTTTCATTTTTGTAATGACGTTTGTTTCCCAACATCAGTTTATGATGCACTTTTAGTAACATAGTGTATAATGTATTTTACATCCTATATCTGCATGTATACTGATGTTTGTCGGAATCACTACAGTTAAATATATAAACACAACGCGCAGCCACCAGCACACCTATATAACGTATAAATGTGTATAAAAAAATATTGTAATATTTACATATTTCGCCACCTTGTTTGTTTTTACACAAGGCATTTCGCTCTACAATGTAGTACGCATGACATTATGACACATTTAATTATTTAAAGAATCGAAGTATTTTTCGTAGAAAATATGTACACATATCGAATGTTCGACCAAACTGGACACATTTTATTCACTACACCAATGATTACTTAACGGCCAATTCAGCTAATGATCCATGAAGTCAAAAATAACATTAATATTTAAAAAAAAAATCCTAAACCCCAAATCCCATCTTTCATGTACATGAATTATGTTATAATGAATGGCAGTTTTAAATCTGAATTCTTAACATGTTTTGCACACGTGGTATATATTTCGAAAATACTGCACGAACGATAATACTTAAGAAATGTATTTACAAATAAAAGAACGTTAGTCAGTATCAATGCAATATCGTTCGATACAGTAAAATATTTCCCCAAATAACTTATATACTGTACATGTTGATCACATGCTGTATAACATTTTAATTCAAGTGATTTGTAAAATTTTAATATTTGCACAAACAAATGGGCCAAGCGTCTAAAGACTACAACGAATATGATTTTCCAATAAAAATTATTTCCTGTATTAAAGAGACTAAGTCAACGAAAAGTTGATTTCCTATTGCACTATAAATGATGTTAGATGATAGAAATGAGCTATACTTAGACATGTACATTAAATAAGAATACATCATGTAATACATAATGAGATATTTGATTTAAAAGCAATCAGCAAACATGTTTGTAAAAGTTAAAGCTCAAAGCGAGTATCGAACTCACGACTGAGGAGCCATACGAAGAAATGACAGAAGACAGCGCTTTAACCAACTGCGCTGTTCTGTTTAGCAAGGAAACGTGTGTGAACTATGGTTATACAAAATACTCACAATTCTGACGTGAAAAGCCCCAAACAAACACGAAATATATAATAAATTGATTTTTATCTCAAAATGCGATAACTGTTTTCCCATTGTATATACAGTTTTTTTTAACTGTTATTATATGTCATTAGTAATGTCTAAATTTCATATTTTTTAAAGAAATCACCACCTTCGGGCCCTTTTCGTTGACCCAGTCACTTTTAATTAGCATATGAAGTCTACGAAATATGTACTGATGTTTGTTGTGTTTTAACGTATCGTTCAAAGGCACTTTATACTGCTTTGCATTTACTAAAGGAAAAAGAAAAGCGACGACTGTGCTATCAATCACTTATGATGTATGAATGATAAGAGATAAGACACGTATAAGCTTGAGTGGTATAAATACTAAAACGTGATTGCAGAGCACAAACTGTCAAGATAGGTAACTCATCTTATCAATTGAATTGTCCAGTTAAAAGTTACCTCCCTTGTTATATTTTCACATCTAAAAGAATCCTTTAAATATTTGTAAATCCGGACCGTGATCCGCATCAATACCAAAATCTAATCATTTGTTTAATGGCCCATGTCAGACCCTCCTTGAAAATTTCATCAAATACCAGCAAAAAAAAAACAATTCTCCTCTGTGACGTTCATATAGGTCACGTGCCAGTAAAGATCCACCTATAGTCTCAGAATGAGGGTCATAATGCGTACACAGGTATTTTGCCGATTAAGCGTTATATATTGGATATATTAGATGCTGGACCGAAAATAAACCAAATGGGTTTCTTGTCGTAAATACTGGTCAGAGTATAGCTGTTTAAATAGAATACGTGCATCCTCGCATATAAATGTATAAATGAGAAAGATCGACCGTTCTTTATTTTATACCATGCGCGTGTCATTGTTTCTGCATCCATCCTATTGTCGTAAAATACCCTGATGAATCATGTCTTTCTTATAAAATGTTCAATGATTAACTCACTCCAAACTGAGGTTGTTTAAATTGAAAAAAACAACACACACAACTGATCTGAGTATTATAGTATTTAGTAATAACATTGCACTATAGATGTACAATGTTTATTAAAGTTAAACTTGTATGTTCATGGGGATCTTTAAAGGGCATTTGTTTATATCAGATATTCCACTATGAATGAAAATATTTCAGCATGTGTTTTATTGTCTCTGTGATGCCATCATATCACCCCAGCAGACAGAATTATGTTGAATCAGGAAGTTTTAGTTTTGATAAATTTTAAAATTATAACAATTAGAATAATTAATACAAAATAGTATTTCACGATTAAATGATAATATAGTTAAACGGGCTACGATTTGCGTTGTTAGATAATCATCGTGATGATATTCGCGTTAGTAAGATCATGCGGACGACCTCGCGCAACAATTAAGTGGTAACACGATTATTTCCTAGTTAAGATTCGCGTTGTCAGATAATTATCATGATAATATTCGTGTAAGTAAGCTAATGCGAAAGTCGTATCTCAAATATTAACGTGTTAAAATTTGCGTCGTAAGATAATTGTCATGATAATATTCATGTTAGATAACTGGCAACATGAATTGGTTTGCAACTACATTTGCGATACATGAACATTAAGTGGTATGGCGAATATTAACTAGATAAGATTTGCGTTGTAAGATAAATATCATGATACTATTTGTGTTAGTAAGATGATTCGGAAGACCTCGCAACACCAAGAAAATTTATCTAATGTCAGTTCTGGGCACTTAAAGGCCATTTAGTATAATAATGCAATATATTGCAGAAAAATATTCGCTAACACTATCTTAATATCCAGATAAATATAATAATTTATAAGTGGTAACTCGAATCTGTTTCGCGAACGCTTAGTAGTTAATACGAATATATTCGCGAACCTTATCGTATGGCAGTTCTATGCCACCATATTAATGGAATTAAAGTGTGTATGTACGATCTTTCGTATCAATTCTTATCAAATAAGCAGATTACAGTGACAATGAAACTTGACAGCATACAGAACCAAGAAATGTCTTAAAAAAGACAATCGGCGTTGAAATTAATATTGAGATGTCATTTTTTTACCCAAAACATTATACAAGAGGGACAAGATGATCGTTTACGTGACCCCAGCTTGTTTGGTCCCCACTAAGGAGACTCCTTTCGGACACTAAGAAACCTTATCGGACCCAAAATTTATTGGAGATAAACTCAAACATTATTAAGATGTTTACCGTGAATAAATCGATCATACCTTCCATGTTTTCACCGGTGATAAATATATAACCTAAATGCTAGTAATTTACGTTACTATAATTGTTACATGAATGTGTCAGGAAATTGTAACATATTAGCATTGTCAGAAAATAATTGCGGAAATGAATGAACATTATTATATATCAGACGAGTGTACATAGTTATGTTAAATAATATACTATACGTATCATAAGTTTGCAAATATTGTATTCATGCTACGCAAATGAAGTAAAAGTAACATTTCTACGTATTACGAGACTTCTTTCACCACATTTTATTTATAGAAAGATGTTAAATATTTTATTTTTTAAAATTGAATAACATCTACTGAAGAAGTCAATAGAAAGGTGCAAATATAAATCATTCTTAATCAAACGCAACCGCAATTCAAATATATATTACTATGCACAGTAAGTTTATAAATTTAAATTTCCCATTTATTGAAATTATCGGGTTTATGATTCTCCGGACGCTAATTGATGAATGTATATTAGCATAGCTCTACCACGCGCTATTTTTAGAAGGATGCAACCTTTATCTGCTGTGGGTTGAATACGCTGGAATAGACAAATTCATACCGATCTTCGCCGAATATCTACGTATTGCTCCGAAAGGTTTCAGAGCGCAATAATTCTCACAAAATAGGATAATTGTAATTGCTATTTATAGCGCGTGCCGCTGATGTAGGCTAAACAAAATAATGATTTCATTATGTGAAAAAATATTACATTAAGTTCATGACATACAGTGAGCAAAATTGTTCATAATTATGTTCAGTTCTAGAGTGTATGACGAAGATATGTTTATAACTTTATTTTAACCGCTTATGCAAACAATTATGTAAATTTTAATCCCTCAAAATATGCAACAGTTATTAGTGAACATTAAACCATTGTTGTAAGTTTGCATTCCCTGTAATTATAAAATTAGCCCAATTCTATTGGCATTTAATTTTCCCGCTGCATAAAATTATTGCAAGAAATCTAGGTCAAAAGTGATCTTAGACATCTAAGCCGAAAAACCCCACATAAAAACGACGAAAGAAACACTTCAATCAGGCGCTTTCCTGCCTATACGCGAGCACGCGGCTGAATCCACATGATTTTGACAAAAAATCAGACAAAAGCTCTTGAATAAATGCGTTTATTTAAACCCGTTGCGGATTAAAAAGGATAATAAGATTTGCATTTTTTCAACAAAATATGACTTAAGATTAACTATTCAATATGAACTTCGTCGAAATGTGCCCAGATCTACAGATTAACAAACTGGATACAATGTTGTAGTGTAGAAAGAACTATATGACAAGTAATAATATATTTTGTCCAGTATAGGTTATTACATTAAAATGGATTTAAGAACTATAGCCAAATCGTTAACATTGACAGTCATTAATAGGATAGTCAATATACTAAATGGGAGAGGACATTGTGCCGAGTCTTATTGCAAATGAAAAGCGTACAGGTATAAAGATTGTATATGCAACGTAATTGTATGTGGTAATGAATGACATTCTAATACTGTTTCATGGAACATTAGCAACGCTTGCAAATGTGCTGTTAAACATACAACTCGGTTTCTTAAACATTTTGTAATAAAATGAAAAAAATATTAAAGAGAAAATAAGCCCATTCGGCGTAATCAGTAATTGTACAAAATCAGCCAATTCTGCTTAATCAGTAATTCTAAAAAATCAGCCAATTCTGCGTAATCAGTAATTCTAAAAAATCAACCAATTCTGCGTATTCAGTAATTATAAAAAATCAGCCAATTCTGCGTCATCAGTAATTCTAAAAGCAGATACATTTGCATTTGATAAAATCTGTAGTGTACGCATATAAGAGCGGTAAATTTAAATGGATGAAATGTATTCATAGTTTCAAACCGGCAGATTTATTGCTCATTAAAATGTGAATTACTTGCAAAACTACGTCTAAGCAAAATTTAGCCTATCAGATGTAAACTTTATGCATGCTTTCGTTGCAGATGGATTATTATTTAACTAATAATTATCTAAATTTAACTTTAAATGACTTTACTGATCATGCTGAAAATGTCAATTCGCAAATATGTGAATACTTCCTTTTAATTGTGTTTATTCCCGTAGTTTTGTATGTCATAATAGAGGCCCAGGATAGAGTTGAATTACCTACAATTCTCTGAAAGCAGACAGAAAAACATAAAAATGACGATGTAAACATACATACATACATTCGAGTTTGTCTTAGATTCGCCCTTGAACATAATATTAATATATATATCAAATCTTTTAAGTCAGATAATTTTAGTAATATTACACAGTTAGCATATAAGTTTATATGGATATTGACACTGAAAGTGCCATTGAACAGTTCGCCGGCTAGAAAGACAGACATTTAGACTTATGGTAATCGCGAGCTTGTATTTGTTTGATTCTCGGTTCTATTGCAGAGTGAAATGCTCAAAGCAAAGTTTTTGTGTCGATAAGTATCTGATAAAAACGTAGATTTAAAGTGCTTTATAAAGCATGCTAGAATGTTCAAAATACACCAATTTCGCAATTATTAAAAAAAATCATATTGGTTCTTGTAGGGGTTTGGGGGTTACTGCATACCCGAAACAATATTGTGAATCAACATGAATATAGGGCTAGCTACGTAGGCCTACCTGAATATGAATTTGAATTGAAATACCAGTAAAGAAAATCTAAATACAGGTTGACATATTGCTAAATTTTATATTTTCGAATACTCTCGCGTGGTACGTAGGTAGGCACTTACTATATGTGTACACCTGATGGTAGGTAGTATGGTAGGAATCGCATAAATACATTTACCCTATGTCACGTATGATTGTAGATAGTACGTGCACGCAAGCTAGTCGGCGAATTACACTTAAATTGGTTCCTTATAAATATTAGGCTTTCACATAGTTTCTCTGTCAAGGTACGAGATACCGGGTAAATATAATTTAAGCGAATTACACTGTAACAATCGTTAGCACGCTGAATCGCATTAATACATTTACGCCAGGTCACGTTTGATGATGACGAGCTTACATTATATTGAAAATTATGAAAAACTCAACATGCAGAACAGTAGAGGTTTTCACACAGTAGCAAGTCCCTGGCAATATCAAATGCGAGTGAAATCCGGTCCGGATGCATTGGCTTGTTCTAGCGAAATCCAGTCTTTTCTTTCTGTCATCGGTGGCACTGACGCACAATTATTTGAAAAAGCGACATTTAAAAGAAATTAAAATTCTGTGTACTCGCCCACGATGACTTACATGTTTTTAAATGGACATGTTCACAAATAATTTGCAGTTTACATACATGTAAGGATAACATTTTGGTATAAAGACTAAATGAAAATGTGTTACATGCAGGAACATGCAAAGCGCGTGTAACACGCAGGGAGCTAGAAAGAGGAATGTTTATGATTTATATCTAAACATATTTAATCTATGAACACGTAGGGATTGTGTGTATACCACCTTATTTAAAAGAGATCAATATGTGTTCAGAATCCGCGTCTCAAGGACAAAGTCACGAGACTTGCATCGTGGACAATTATTTGATATTTAATGTAAAATGTTCCAATAAGCTTACAACTCTGAGATGTCTACTCAGAAATGTTATAAATATTAAAAATATTATCCATTTTGTTCATTACAGTGTATTCATAACCGTCTGTAATATATGACTATGTTTCATGTTATATAAACAGTGAAAAAGCATTATAAAAATGACCACGATAACTAAATGAAAAGCATTAAGATATAAAACTCAAAGTAAATAACCCGTCACTTAGTATAACTATTGATTCCTGTCGTCTTTGTTTTGTTTTGTCATGCTAGTGTTTGATGAATTTAATTTAAAACTGTGTTAAACACGTGTCTTTAAAATATCGAACCCACATAGTCTACACCTACACACATAATTGAATTTAACTAAATATCACGTGATGCGTGACTGAGCCCACGTGTCTCTTCTTTCAAACGACTACTATAAAAGCACAAGGAGAAAACAGTTTTTGTAAGGAAAGAAATAATGGATACGATAGGTAAGATTTTAATATATTAAAATATTAACATTCGTTGTACTTGCTTGTATTTTATAGTGGTGTTCGATTTTTGTGTCATGTGTTGTTAGTGTTCTGTACAATTCAATAATAATTGCATTTGACATGTATGTATTTTATAGTGGGTTTTGATCAATGTGTCACGCGCTATGAGTGCTCTATACTATTCAATAATAATAATCGATTTTACGCATTATGAATTATGAATAAACGGGTGCATTGCTGTCGCCAGAGGTTGTCTGTGTCGGTATTAGCGATTGTGTGTTATACTTAGTGCCAATATCTAGTTGCCTAGTGGTTAGGGCTTTCGCCTACGAAGCGGGAGGTCTACGGTTCGAGGCTCGCACAGAGCTTGTTCTGAAATGGCTAGTTGACTACCCAAGAGGTAGTTAAATTTTAAAGGGACTGTGGTGACCATGTGTACGTTATGCAAGTTTAGTTCAAATATGACGAACATAATTGAAAAAAAAATCTTATCTCTGATAGTATTGATTTGAATATAATTGTCGCCAATTAAAGTAACTAACCGAGCGACACTGGGAAACACCCTATTCTATTTATAGACGCTGCGACGCCGTTAGAACATTTTGATTTTTTATTGAATGATGTAATTGGTGTACATGAAATGGTACCATGCGCGTTCTTTAACAGTACTATTTTTGTATTATTTTGTTTCGTAGCAAAGTTTATTAATAAATGTGATGCAGGTCATAGCTTCATTTAATATATTGGAAAAACGATTATAAAATAACATGTTTGTCACCAGCACTACCATTATTAAATATAAACATAATTTATAATGTTGTCAAATGATAAATTAATATATGAAAGATTATGTTATTGACATGTTCGGTACCAAATAACTGTCATTATTATTCATTGAAATTACTGGTCTGTTCATGACCTTCAAAACTGTTTACTTCAAATAACAGGATGGCAACACATACATATCTAGACAACGCATAATTATCTAGACAACACATAAATATCTAGACAATGGATTGGAGCTTTAAGGGACTTGCTCACAGATTTTCGCATTTATGGAAAAGTATGCTATTAAATGTCTTAACTTGACAGATTTAAGCATCGGAACTAAAAAAAACTCAAGTATAATTACACGTATGCCATTAAATGTCTTAATTTGACAGATTTAAGCATCGGAACTAAAATGCTCAAGTATAATTACAAGAAAAGTATTTAGAAAAAAAAGAAACAAACAGATTCCTCCAGGGTTCGAACCCGGGCTCTCCGCATTAAAAGGCTTAACCACTCGGCCGCTCCGACTTCTATATTTCATCCTGCGTTATTAACTTTATGTAAGTGTTCCACGTGTTGTCAACAATTTCAACCAAATCCACAGAAAATTATTCCATATTCCATTTTAGAAACGCTTTATAATTTTATCAATTTCAACTGATGATTACTCATTAAACAAAACGGTTAACACTATATTTTTAGGACCGTAGTGTTATTTTGCTCTCTCGTATACACTGTTCTTTTTTTTTGGAATCGGTGACAAAAATTGTCAATCTGTGAACATGTTCCTTTAACAAACTGTGTAGCAGAACACTATGTGGTATGTGTAGCAGATATTAATGAGTATAGGGTATGATCCTTACTTGGATTTGCGTATTCTAAAAATGTTGTGATCAACTGTATTTGTTGATTTATCAGATACACTTATGTCACCTTTATTTCGTAAAATCCTTACTTTTCCTTTTTGTTAACATATTCATTCTGTACAATCTTCTTCTATTAAGACATGTCACAATATCATCGCGTGTTGTTTTTTTGTTTTTTTTTCTTAGATTTGGCTCTTTACATTAGGCTTTAATAACGAAACTGTTGACAAATTATTTGCAGATGTTTATTGCATAGTTAATCAGAAATACAAAAACATAATCTGCTAAAATATCCAGAACATTAATGTATGCAATGGTGTAATACTGTAAAATACACTTTTCACCAGGAGTTAGTAGTTTGGAACTGAAAATATTAATTATTTTAGTTGATGTTACCATAAATCAATTTACCATAAACCAATTACCATGTACTTAATGCAAAAACAAATTTCTTGGTTAAATGAAATCTGTTAGTTCTAAGACAATGGAATTTGTGTACGGAGTGCAGTAACGATCGGATCATAAAAACAATATAAACGAACTGTGCAACATATATGTTGATTATAAATGCATAGCAACGTTAGGTCAGTTGTCTTTGAGATATCCGCACTGTCTCATAGCAACGTTAGAAGTCAGTTGTCTTTGAGATATCCGCACTGTCTCATTATACGAAAACATGCACATTTGATTTTAATAGGCAGCTATACCCTAATAAACATGTATTACTTTTCTAATGAAAATATAAGATACAATGTTGAAGCGAAATTTTTTTACATTATTCATTTTTGTTATTGACATATCCATCATTTTGTAGAAGAGCATTCATTTATTTGCTCTATTTTTCCTAACTTGCCAGTTTTTAATGTGTACCAGAATAACATAAAACACATACAACTTCATAAGTTTTTTTCTTTTTTCAAAATGATATATACTAAGATGATACTTCATTAAAAATGAGATTTGTTGGTGGAAGTTGAGTTTGTATTATTCCCCTTAATTAAATATTATTCAATATCGCTTCTCACCTAAGCGTCTCGGGTTCGCTTCTCACTCCCGGCGCTTGTGAATATAGTTGGTGGTCACCATAGCGGACAGGTGGGGTTTCCTCCGGGTACTCCGGTTTCTCCCGCCACCCCCACCCCCCACAGCACCAAAATTAAAGTATCTTTCAGTAAAAAATAAATAGCTGGAAATTGCAGCTATGATTCAAAATTCGTCCAAACTTTCGTGAGTCTCCAGTAAGTTAATAAGGTAGGAATGAACTCCGTGTCCTTACATAATGCAGCCTCAGGCGCGAAAGGACCTCATAAACTTCGAAATACACACTCACACACACACACACACACACACACACACACAAGGTGATTTGTTGATCTTATTATCAAACATTATGTTTTCTTACAATATAACACTATACATTTTAATATTAAACCTATGCACAACATTTCAACTACATTTAAGAAAGTTATACGTACAAACTTGCGCACATATTGTTGAACATTGGGTAATGTTTATACAATGAAATGTATGGTTTGAATTCATCTGAAAAGATTTTCTTTAAATTTTCCAAAGCTCAGCAGCTGTGTATGTTCGTAAAAAATCCACATCATTTATATTTGGTAATTAAAGAATACGAAATACAGTATCTTTTGTTTATTTGTTTTACCTAAATAGTGAAACTAATTTTTAATATGATGTATATTAATAAACACCTCGTTCAACAAAATAACTTTGTATACTCTGTATAAGGCACAACAATAAAACATATAATAAGGTAACGAACATTTTTAAGGCAAAAACCTTTCCTGGGTTCTGTATTTTGACATCATGTAGAAGCAACCACTGACTGGATAATGTTCCAATCTCATTAAAATCAAATCCTTACGTTGTTAGGATCTGAAGACATCGTATAACAGGTCACGTTCAAATGACTGTCCCAACAAATACAATATCAGCCCTGCTGCGCCCAATGAAATCGTTTTTGCACTGCAAAGTTTGGCCACTGTTATTTTTCTCGTTAATAACAATGGATATAGTGGTACCTTATGCGAGTAAACATCCAAAGTTCATGTTAATGTTGTGCTTAGTTTTTGTGGTTGATATATTAAGTTATATCACAAGATTTTGAAGATACATTTTGAATGGCTCATGTAAAAGTCGTCTGAACGTGACCCCTAATGCGAAGTCATCCAGTCAGCGGATAATGAAGTAGCGTCAGACTGGAGATGGTCTTACTGAGATTGGATAATATTCAAGACGTTGATGAATTGGTGAAGTCAAAATAATTCATTATTGCATGTTCATCACCTTTTAAACATTTTGGTGGCATCATATTTTTGCATTTTTAGGTGTGTATAATGCACCCGTTCATTGAATTGTTAACACTATTGCAGAAAAACAGTCGTCAACCTGTTGTGGAGGATGGAATCCTGTGGACCCAAAACAATATGGAATCGTACAAAAATATGCGCAATCCGCATCTATGCAGATAGGATTCGATTATATCGTAGATAAAGTACTGAATGCTGAATGTCAAGTAAGTTGTAATATATCGTTTGTATTTCTATTTGTATACATTCAATTTTGCCAAAAACGAATTGCACATGCTAAAACTTTGGCGATAAAATTATTTGATGTTGTTTGTATTTCTAGTATTTTTTATCAGCACAATAGAAGAATTTCGAAATGTATTTATATTGTTTCGGACCACAAACTATGACGTTGTTACAAAATCAAATGTATTACCTGGTGTGTATTTCAACAAGGAGGACACTAACTATTTATTTCAGTTTTGTTGATTGTATTTTTGAACCTAAATGAGATATGTTGTGA
Organism: Congeria kusceri; assembly: GCA_027627225.1. Taxonomy (NCBI): domain Eukaryota; kingdom Metazoa; phylum Mollusca; class Bivalvia; order Myida; family Dreissenidae; genus Congeria; species Congeria kusceri. The sequence goes on along the minus strand of CM051028.1, from coordinate 30,046,081 downwards.
TAATGACGGAGTGTATGACGATAATCTGAACACGAAATATGTTGCTTTTCTACAAAAGAAGATATTGTTGTAGCATTAGTATATGCTTCCTATTTCTTACATTGAATTTGTGAATGGAAATCACGAATTTCTATAACACCTAAAGTTTATTATCTATTTTAATAAATACCACATTATGACACGATGTACAAAATCTGGAGATGTGTATCCTTATTGGTGAAACTCTCCTTACCATCTTGCTAAATGATGCATGGAATTGCAGGTTGTCGCAGGAATGAATTACCGCATTGACATGGATGTTCACTGGAAAAGTGTTAAGGGGAAAGACATGGCAGTTATGGTAATTATAGACGTTTGATATATATATATATAGTGTGTGAAGTGTAAAGTGTGAGCAATAAAAGCAAAACAATGGCAACATAACATGAAGAAAACATATTTGTATTTCACATTTCACGATAAGCATCATGTAAAGCTCACGTAGATGAACATTGAATTGGATTTTAATCGTTTTTTGTAACGAAACTCGTGTAATTTAATGTACATGCATGCTCATTAAATAGTGAAATATTAATTCAAAATCACATACTATTGTTCTATGCGTCGGCGATATGTAGCTGTAATATACATATAATAAATACGCGCGTTATACGAAAATAATATTTGAGGTATGTCTGTATCTACGTGTGCATCTCGATTCGTCATCGTTTTAGATGTATACCATTTTAATAAATGTATTTACAAATATTTTGACTTCACAATTGTTTTAATGTATTTGCATAACTTACAAGGTGTAATATACATTATGAGTTAAACTTGCCTGCAGTTAAAATACACTGAGTTTATGTATGTACTTTTATTAATTTTTATTACATATAGTCATGGAATTGCCATGTGGAGTTCTTTGTTCCGCTCCCGAACGAAAACGAAAGAACACCGGAGTTGAGATCGTTGAGCTGCAGTGATGTTAAAGCCGTGCCGACCGAACTGCCGGGAAAGGATGATCGTCGAAAATGTGTACCATGTCCTGCTCGCTAATATATTTTATTTCAAACATTAGCTTACCCATTTTTATATCTGTTTTTCAACACACTAAACGTCACAACATAGTACGTCGATAATCAATATGTTTTAGAACATTTATTGCATTTTATGTGTGATTTTTGAACATACTAGTAATTATGGCAACATTTTTTTTGTATTACCTTACCTGATATAGTCTATTTTAAATCATTGGGTACTTTAACTAGAGGAACATCGTTTACAGTGAATGTTTTTCAAATTACAATCTTCACATAATGATTGTTATGCTGTTTATACATATAAACACTTTTGCTTATTACTGCTCCTTGATCTATTGCTTATGAAAGGACTTAACTAATTATTACTCTGAAACAAAAGTTTGAAATAGTCAACATGTTTGTGCTTGCTTTTTTGTTTGGTATACTGTTTCTCAATCGGCTTCTATTTTACTTTTAAATTCGAATTTTATTGGTGTGGCTAACAAATTTACACACTACTGACTGTGCTAAAAAATGTCTTCCGAAAATATAATAAATTAATATTTTGCCTTTTTGAAAAATATGTCCATTATTATTACATTGAAGCAATTTCTTTGCTTTGCAAACATACAGTTATTGTTCAATGTTTGTTCTATAAAGTGCAAAGGATTTTTTCTAATTAACCAATATTACATCATATTTTCTGTAAAATTACTCTATGCTGTAATGTATAACACCAGCTTATATGCGCTGTATGTATTTTTGAAAAAAAAAGAGCACATATATTCAGATCGTCGGTGTACTTCATTCAGCATGTTTGTGATGTTGTGAAGGGTAACATTGCCCCTATTGCAGCAATAATTTATCAGTGCAGTCCGCACCGGCTGATGCAGGACGACACTTTCCGCTTTTTATAGTATTTTCTGTTTCAAGGAAGTCTCGTCTAAACGTCTAAACATAAATCAACTGTAGGCGGAAAGTGTCGTACATCTGCGGACTGCATTGGCTCATCCAGTACGACACTTTGCGCACATGCATTAAGCCCGGTTTCCCACGAAACGCCTCATTTGTGTAAATACCCTTTAGCAGGCGACCATGCTATAAAAACCATATGCATTCATAAACATACACTCATGGACATAAACCCTGTTGAGCTTGAATACCATAAGATGTGCATATTTTACATACTCTCTAATGACAAGATGTGAACCACCACCAAATGTAAAGGTCCCGTCACACTGTGGCGAATTTAAGCTACGAGTTCTGGCGAATCGTAACCCACCACAACTCGCCCGGTGTCGTGTAGATCTGGCACATATGTCGTTCTTTGTCGCAGCGATGTCTAATTATGTCTTCTTATTTAAAACTGTTTAAAATGTTCGCCGCTTCTCGGTGACTTTTGTATTCTCGTTCTCGTACCGAACATATGTCGAAGGAATCTCGCGCATTCTCAAACACAGTCGAACACAATCCGTAGACATGTCTTTCCTTGTCGTAGCGTCTCGCCGTATGTTATCGTTCTACGACTTAACACGAGTTTACTGTGAGTTTAGGGGACTTGCCTACGACATCTGCTCGTCCGTTTCTCGTAAAATGCCGTCATAAAACTCGTGCTAATGTCCTCACATGTCGTACAGACTCGTCAATACAGAAAGCTCAAATTCACCACAGGGCCTTAACGTAGAACAAATACGATATCCACTGTCACATTTCATATTAGGTGCGTGATTTTGTGAGTGGTATGAATCTAGTGGCGACCGCTTTGATGTAACATGGTTAGTGACTAGTACGTGCTTAGCAATCGCAGAGATTTCGCCATGTCCACCTAGTACATGTACTTACCTCTTTCGGTATGATGGAGGCTTACAAGAAAATCGATTTTAGGAATAAATAGCATTAATTTTTCTATGATGAAACCAAATAAATTAAAACAATCAGTCGATAATAAAAATTCGCAAAATTAATTACAATAACACAGCAAAGTACAGTGGATCAATTTAACGATTTGTAACAAAATATCTTAAATTCTATCTGTCTGTTGGACTGATTTTACATTTTGATCTATTAGCCAATATTATCGTTTTCTTCTCTCTCTTAACATGCTTTTCATTAATTATTTACTACATCGGCCTTAAATCGACGTGCCGTTAAATATACCAAAAAAATTAAGACCATTACCTTTTGAAATTGCAGGTTGCTTTATTTCTTCCAAAAAACATAAAACAAAGATATAATTGGCAGAACAAAAAGGGCACGTGTTGTAAGTGGCAATTGTTCTAAGTTACAGAGTGTTGGGATTTAAATTCATTCAAACATTATGATTGATTTTATTGAGTATAGAGGACCGACAGAAGGAGCGTTACGCAAAATACAAAAAAAGAAAACACGACACGATTTGAATATACATGTACATGGTCAAAACTAAAGACTAGCAGCACTCCTCATACTGGAAACAAATCGTTTATATAAAAGTTAAGTAATAGTTTTGGAATAAATATCAAATATATATGAAAAATACAACGTTATTATTCACCGTACGCAGTATAATCTGAATCATCCTGGTGGACATTATTTATGAATGCCAGGGGCGGCTCCAGGATCTCGAGTTAGTGGGGGGGCGTAAACTTTTGTTCGTGCAGTAGTACTCCCTTTATGTTGTTTGTCGGTCTTCAGTGATCAGCTGCATATCCGTATCAAAGGTATATGAAAAATGATTGCACATCATCTTCTTAATCATCATCATCATCATCATCATCATCATCATCATCATCATCATCATCATCATCATCATCATCATCCAATGCGCTTTGTTTCAATGAATACATTAATACTTTACCGTATTATGTTCGAAATACTTGTTGGAACATGTGTATGTCATGCACCTGTTTTTGCAGTAAATTGCTCTTGTTTGATGTGCCTGTCCACTAAATACGTATTTGACATTCAAAGTTATATATATCAGGAACATCTTTAAACATGTAAAATCTGTAGCTGACTACATTCAAACACACACGCACCGAAGTGTAATGGTCTCTTTTTCAAGTGAATGCCATTAAATAACTGACATGTTCACAGTCATGCTCGTCAATTGTTTTCAAATGTGCTATGCACTGTTTATTTTGTCATGGAACTGAACTAACGGACAGGCAGACGAACATGTTTATTTACGCGAAATATTGTGAAAAGATACTCGTGTGATTGCGTTGAGACATAATACGGTAAGTGATGCCGACATTGTGTCAATTTTGCTGTCATGGTGCCGGAAAAAAATAAGAAATCGGCAGGAATTGGATCTAACCTTGTGGACTCCACTCTACTTTGTTACTTAATATCTCTTGTACGAATGCATTAAACAATATAAATTTGGTGTGATTGCTAATGGAACATTTAACCAAGAGTTTTTCGATTTAGATTTTTTGGAGCTAACTCTTGATATTTATTGAGACAGAACTGTTCAAACTTAAAACTATAAATTGATTTGGCTTGAATTTGAACTTTAAATCATATTTATTCGAAAAGTTGAAATGTCTTTCATTTGGTATCCTGTGCCAACAGTGTATTACATCTGACATTTTTATTTATGAATAAAAAGCAACAACATTATAATCCTTTAATAAAGGTATATATACCCATTGTCTATAGTTTATCGTTCATCGACTTTGACGCCGGTACTACGGCGTACGTAATAAATCGTAGGAGCGGGCTAGGTCGCGTATGTTTTACTGAAATTGATATCTTTTACCAAAATGAGCGAGCGGACACATTTTTTAGCATATTTATCCAGTTTTGTCCATTTTATATATGTCCATATATGTATGGTCTGGACGTTTGTTGTTTTTTTTTTTTTGGGGGGGGGGGGGCGCCGGGTGCGCTCCTCCCCCTGGATCCGCTAGTGTGAATGCACTCTCTAGATAAAAATACAATAAAGCATCAACGATTGAAAGAACGCGTTGAAAACAATACGGGCATAGGAGAAACAATACCTCATATACTAGGTATTTTTTAGAAGGAGAAGTAATAACTCACAATTATTCTAGGTATTGTGTGAGAGATAAAAAGCAAGTTAATTGCAATATTGCACGTTTACATAATGATGACATATATAGCTATCAACCTGAAGTAATATTGCCATATTCATGTCATACAAATATAATATATCAACACAAAATTGACATCTTTGACAAATTGTAAAAATAAAATTAATATCTAAATACTTGATAATACCTTATATACAATAATACGAATGCATGTACAATCAAATATATATTTTTGTTTTAGGCATAATTTTGTTTCAATGTATATGTTGTGCTTTGTTGTAATTTTGTCCTGGAAAATAAAGAAATTTCGAATAACAAAAAAGAATGCATGCAAAACATAGTGTCTGTAGGGTTATACACTTTAAGCGTCTTATTTACATATCAAACAATTTGATGTACCAGCTGCATCAGCAGTAGGAAAGCCCTTATTAACATTTTAAGGCAACTTGACAATCACCATTGCCGTCCTTTACAGCTTCTTAAGCAGCAGCTGCATCGTCACCTCGGAATCCTCCCTGCTGTCGGGGCCAACTGAATCACCAGTGCCGTCCTTTACAGCTTCTTAAGCAGCAGCTGCATCGTCACATCGGCATCCTCCCTGCTGTCGGGACCAACTGAATCACCATTGCCGTCCTTTACAGCTTCTTAGGCAGCAGCTGCATCGTCACATCGGCATCCTCCCTGCTGTCGGGACCAACTGAATCACCATTGCCGTCATTTACAGCTTCTTAAGCAGCAGCTACATCGTCACATCGGCATCCTCCTTGCTGTCGGGGCCAACTGAATCACCATTGCCGTCCTTTACAGCTTCTTAAGCAGCAGCTGCATCCTCACCTCGGCATCCTCCCTGCTGTCGGGGCCAACTGAAACACGCGCCAAATGCGACATTTTATTCGTGAGCGCAGAGTTCGTTTCCTACAAAAACAGTGGTATAAGTACTGTATAATTTGCAAACAATGTACAACATCATATATAAAAGCGCTTCAGCACGATGAAGGATTCGATATTGTAAAAGGTATTATTTGATTTAATACATTATGAATGCAAAAGAACACCGGGCTTTCTAGCATGATAGCTTAATGAACAATAACTATTACAAAGAAATTATCGAATATTTAGGAAACGAAATCCATGTGTAGCGTTGCATAAATATTTTTCCCATTTTACTTGACCAACAATTATTTTATCATGGTGCATGAGTATCTATCAATACCGCCGTTCTGGATGTTCCTACGCAGCTCGGTTTTAGCGATGTGTGTCAGAAATCGCCAGAGTGGGGGTCCACGGTGATGGGGAAACATTATTTAATGCTTTTTGCGGGACACAACGTCATGACGTAAAATAATGACGTCTTTTCTCAATTTTTAGTCCGGCATCTTTGACGGTCCGATTATCTTACTATTAAATAAGGAACCTGTGTGAAATCAGTGAACATTACCAGAGCGGTAATTTCACTGTTTTAAAACAGTGAATTACCAATTTTATTTCACTAATATTTCCCTAAAAATCACTGGTAAGTATACAATACAGAGTTATATTGGTCTCTACTGCTTCACTTCATAGATACCAATATTGCGTAGGGGGGAGATCACAATGGATTAAATTGAACAATGACGTATTAACATAGCTCAAATGTTGTGGATTGCTTGTATACAGAGGTAAACGAGCTGGTTGTCGTAGGGCACGAACACTGACTAGACTTGATGGTGTGCATTGGAATAACCTTAAGCAGATATAATTAAATCATACACTTAGCATTAACGAAAAAAGGAAATGTAGGCTAAAAATGTCAACTATAAATGCCAAATCTGTACGACAAAAATCAGCTGAACTAATTCAACATGTTTTTGAAGAGCAGATTGATATTTGTTTGATAACAGAGACTTGGCTCACGACTGATGGTGGTGATGTTGTTAGGGGAGAACTAAGTCAAGATGGCTGCTGTTTTGACGATGTTCAAAACTTCGAGAAAAAAGGTGGAGGAATAGCCCTTTTACACAGAAGCAATTTAAAAGTATCAAGAAATCAACGTAAAACATTCAAATCATTTGAACATGCTGAATGGAAAATTATCAATAACAATTTTGTGTTCTTAATCATTGGTATTTATCGACCACCATACTTAGAAAAGCATCCTCATACACAAGCAACTTGTTTGAAAGAATTTTCGGAATTTTTAGATAAAATCTCTTTGATACCTGAACCTTTGGTGTTAATGGGTGACTTAGATGTAGATAATAAGTCAGATCGCTACACTAAGCAGTTCCTACAGTGTCTTCATTCATCTGGATATATTCAAACTGTACAGAATCCGCTACAAGTGTGGTCATATTTTGAATTTGATTATTTTCAGAAAAAAGTTAAATTTTCTGACTTCACAGAACCCCAGTGCGAATACTTTCTCTCTGATCATTGTTTCGTAAACTGTTACATAAAGCAAAGTCGTCCTCCATTAACTGTTAAAATTGCTAAAAATAGAAGTTGGAAATCTGTATCCAATACAGCTTTAGAGACTGATCTCTCTCAATCTATTGTGCTAAAAGAAAAATCATTAGATGTCGACAACCTTGTGGTGGACTTTAACAAAACTATATCTGATGTCATTGACAACCATGCGCCACTCAAGATTTAAAAAGTTATCTGCAGACACCATGCTATTATGTTGTTTTTTTAATCTATTAAACAGTATAAAAAGTCTTTTGATAAAATCTTCCTGAAAGACAAAACGAACATTACAGAAACTGCCTTCAAGAAAGTAACAAATTACTGCATGTCAGCAATAGAATCTGAATAAATACATATTACAACTCTATAATTATTGAAGCGGATGGCAATGTGAAAAAAATGTATGGTATAACAACCTCTCTGCTGGGTCGTGCAAAGGACAACCCTTTACCGCCACACACTGATGATGCGATAGTGGCTAATGACTTTCTCAGGTTCTTTAATGATAAAATTATGAAGCTGCGGGATGATTTGGATAAAATAGGCGTTGGGTCAACTTTCGACAATATGTCTGAAAGTGATAACAGTCCTTCTGTAATTTCTGGTTTTACCAAGTTTAAATCTCTAACAGAAAACGATGTTGTAAGACTTATTAAAGAATCAATATCAACTACGTGTGAATTAGACGTCATTCCAACTCCAATGTTAAAACAAAATCTACAAAGTATTACACCGATTTTAACCGAAATTGTGAATAGATCACTTCCATCAGGAGAGTTTCCGAAAGTGTGGAAAAGGGCCTTTATTAAGCCTCTATTGAAAAATAAAGGTCTTCCACTTGAACTACTTAACTATCGGCCAGTGTCAAATTTATCATTTTGATCCAACATTCTGGAGAAATCTGCTTTGCAACAAATTACTGAATACATTGAAACAAACCATCTTCTTCCACCGTATCAAAGTGCATATCGACAGTGTCACAGCGTGGACACAGCGATTTATTGGAAGCTGTAGACAGCAACAAAGTAACACTGGTTGTGACGATAGATCTGAGCGCTGAATTTGATACAGTTGACATTCCTATTGTTCTCCAAATTATCCATGATGATTTGGCATTAGAGATACTCCATTAAACTGGGTAGAATCATACTTGACGGATGGAACAATGCAAGTTGCGTAAATAACTCGAACTCTAACACAGAACACTTAATATTCGGGTCCCACGGGGCTCTTGTGCCAGCCCAGTTATCTTCACCATGTATATAGAAGCTTGGTTCAGGGTTGTACAAAAGTACCCAACTGAACTCTATCGATATGCTAAAGACCATAAAGTTGCTTTCAGAATTCTGGCTGGAGATGTAAAAAATGAGAAAACTGTTATTGAACTACTTCATAACTGCCTTCAGGACGTAATTATGTACATGACAAGGCTCAAGTTGAAAATGAATAATTCTAAACAGAACTAAAAATGTATGTAACAACGCCCCAACTAAGGAAAATGAATATTTCAAATGTTAATATTTGTGAATGCTGTGTAAAATGTGTTGATCATGTGAGAGACCTTTTAGGGAACTGATGGAAAGTATCTTTGACCTTTATATAAGAAAGAAATGTCAAATTGCACATGTTCAGTTTAGAAATCTGAAAGATATTCGCAAACATCCCTCACAAAAGTCTGCTAAGATTTTAGTACATGAACTTATTCATTCGCATATTGATTTTTGTAATGGTATGTTCTTCAATATTCCTGATTACTAGATTGACAGACTCCAAACAGTTCAAAACAATGCACCCAGATTCGTCACCAAATGCCAATTTTGAACAAACTACACTGGTTGCCTGTGAGAACGAGAATTATTATTATATATTTGTACATAGTCTATAAACTGTGTAAAGCGCATTAGAATATTATTAGTATTTTTTGCGCTATGGAAATGCATTTGTATTTGTATAATGAGAAGGTTGACTTATCAACCTTAAAAAGTAGACTCGCGCTTTAACGTTTGTTTATTTTCAATTAATGCAAGTTAATTTCACTATAAACAACGCAATATTTATGTATTATTACGAAGTTAAAAACGCAATATGACTATTTTAAACTATATTTGCTAATAATATACCATACTGTTCGTATTTTTATTGCAAGGTTTGAAAGGTAATGTCGCATTTAATAATATTTTACTTTAAATGTAATGTTACATACAAAGCAGTCACTTAAGTATAACTTAGCTCTTACACACACAATTGTACTTCTAAATAAATGTTTCTGCACTGTAGGATAGTGTTTATCTGAAATTGATTATTCTTTTCGAGCTCTAATTTGTTTCGTACAAAAATAATTGATTAATATGTTTTTGTATTGTTATATTCGAAGCGAGATTTTTGTCACTTATCAATACAATCATACATGTACGATCATTTTCAGATACATGGACTTCAACTGAAGAAATAATCGTGTATTTCAAATGAAAGTTAATGTACCTTCAGCAGTATAAGATCGCTACCAAGGTCGTGTCCCACCGGGATGGTGTTTCTGTTGAAGAGGGTCAGTAGGTCATTGCGGATCTCCTCAAATGTCTTGGTCACATTCTTCAGATGTTCCTCCTTGATTCCACTTCGGCTGAAAAGTAACGACCAAAACATGAACGTGCTTGACGTTTCTAATTGATTTCTAATAACCATAGAAAACATCACATAAGCACATCTTTAATTAAATAATTAATTCCTGTTCTTCAGTCATCACAAACATCTTGTTACAACTAGGTAAGCTGTTCTTCAAGTTTTAACTAGTTAGTTAACTGGAGTATAAATTTTGTAATGGAATACCAATATAAAATGGAAACGACCATTGTTTATCACTGTAGGAAACGTTCGTACCATTAACACCGTTGCGGGTTATTTTAAGTAAATCTCGGTAAAAACAATGAGGAACAATATAAACGTTTTAAGCTCGACTTTTCGAAGACAAAAAGTTGAGCTATTGTCGTCGCTCTGTCGTCTGCCTCTGTGTCTGCGTTAGTTAAGTTTGTTGTTTTTGTTTTTCTTTGGTTATGTTGTTTGGTGAAGTTTTTTTTTCAAGTGTCCATTTCTCAAAAACTATGAAAGGTATTCAATTTAAACTATAAAAACTTGTTCAATATCAAAAGGGCAATCCATTAAATCCAGGCAGATAACACTGTGATTTGTATTTCCAGAGTTATCTGTCATTGTTTGGACTTACAACGTATAATGTTTTGTCAAGTTTTCGGTTGATATAAAATTCCTCAATAACTATCAAAGACAGTAAATTGAAACTCAAGATACTCGTTCATGGTGCTAACCCCATTCTGCAAACAAGAGTTGCTATCTATTTCAAGGATTTTATCGGAGTTATTACTCATTTTGGAACTTACAATTTTCGCTTAAGTTCAAATTTATCAATATCTGTATGCAGTTTTGACTTGAAACTCAACGTACTTGAGGAGGTAGACAAGAGGAGATAACTCTAGGATTTCGTTAAAGTAATTGCCCTTTTTTCATCTAAGAATCTTCGCTTTAGGTCAAATTTCATAATATCTTGAAGAGGTATTGACTTGAAACTCAAAATACTTAATCACAGTTATGAACCAATTCCGTAGACAAGCTTAGATAACTATATCAAGTGTTTTGTTTGAGTTATTGCCGTTTTTTAAACTTAAAATTTAGCTTCAGGTCAAATTGCTCAAAATCTGTAAGAGGTATAAAATTGAACATACTTAATCACAGTGATTAACCCATTCTATGAACTAAGAATCTTGGCTTTAGGTCAAATTTCATAATATCTTAAATAGGTATTGACTTGAAACTCAAAATACAGTACAGTGATTAACCCATTCTATGAACAAGGCAGCTAGTAACTTCCTTAGCAACCAGTGACTTACCCTAGCAATTGTTCATTTTCTTAGCAACCCAAGACTTCCATAGTAACAAGTGACTTCCTTGGCAACCAATCACTTAATTAGCAACAATTTACTTACCTGAGCAACAAGTTACTTCACCTACCAACACTTGATTTCCTTAGCAACGTATTGCTTCCTTAGCAACTAGTGACGTTTTTTGACAACAAGTGACTTCCTTGACAACAATTACTCCCTTTAGCAACCAGTCACTTTCATAGTAACCATTGATATCCCCTAGTAACAATTGATTTCCCTAGCAACACATGACTTCCTTAGTAATGTTGACTTGCTTGACATCCAATTATTTCTTTAGCAAAAGCTTACTCCCCTTAGTAACTAGTGATTCCTTAGCGACCATTGACGTCCCAAGCAACCACTGGCTTCCTCTAGCAATAGTTAATATCCCTAGCAACCAATCACTTCCTTAGCAAAATATGATTTTAATGGCAATAAATGACTTCCTTCCTGAGTAAGAACTCACCTTAGCTTACAGTGACTTCCCTAGGCCACAGTTGATTTCCTTAGTAATGTACTTACTTTAACTTGAATATTTTAAGTATCTAGGGTTTTGTAGAACTAATATTGACAACTCCGGGTACTATTAAGTACAAGCCAGAGTAATATCAAATACGAGAAAGTCGAGCGTCCAGCACCCTTAAGAGGTGCTCTTGTAATTCGGATGTGTACTTGTCTTTTGTCTAAACTTGCGATGATTTTTTTTTCAAATCATTTCAGGTTGAGTTCAAAGCAAACATTGGTAAAGGCTATAGGAGTGATATAGCCCTTGATGGCATAAAAATGTCAAAAGGACAATGTAAACGGCAGTAGAAACCAACGCAACATTTGCTAATTCTGCACGGATCAAGATATAGATTAAAGCTGTGTTTTATACCATTGGTAGTACAGTTGCAGATGAAAGCTGTTCATACAAATATTTCCAAAACATTATAAACATTCATGTGCTTTCAAGAGTAATGAACATGCAGGCTGCCGATTTATATACCATTGTTTAATCATTTTATATTTTATATAAGAACCTATATGTAGCTTCATTTATCCAGTACTTCTGTTTTCTCTATATAGAATTTGATGTCTATTTTAGAAGTATCTTTAGAAGTTTTAAAGGGACTTGTTCACAAATTTTCGCAGTTTTGAAAAAATGTAATTTAATGTCTTGACTGCAAAAAATTAAGCATTTGTATTAAGCCAAACAAAAATATTTTATAAAGCAAAAAAAAAATATTTCAAACATTTGCCTTCGCCGTGACTCGAACCTACGACCACCGGGACCCTAAAAATGTTTTCCAAAATACCGATGAACAGCGTTACAAAGGCTATATCATTTTGTCCATTTCAATTGGTGATTTTTCATGAACGACATAATATTTCTTTGTCAGTAGTGTCTCGAATATTTCTTTTTTGGATCTATGACAATTTTTTGTTAATTGTTTGCAAATCTTATATTGTATATCACTTTCAATGTCGCTTAATCTGTAGTGGAGTTTTATGTTATTCTAAAGTTTGATATTGCAATTATACCTACATATTACTTAGTGTTTAGACAGTAAAATAAGCACTGCGTATGCCATGTTTCTTATACTGGCAAACGCATTTAATGTATCAGACGATAGTCTTCTAATACTAGACCTGCTCAAAATGACAAGACCGATTTTAAGTGGTAAACGGATTTATTTTTTCTTTTATAGTTTTTTTGTTAACTTTAACTTTAACTTAAAATTAATATATTTAGCAACTGTCGCTTACGTTATTATGAGAGGACCAAACGACAATATTTCAACGAATGTATCTAGATGCCTGGTGTAAGTAGTTCTGCAATATTGTGTCGCTATTTTATAATCCATTTCGCCCTTGACACTTGTTACTTTCTGACCTATCTAACTTTCTGACCCATCTCTTCTCCGATCAATAAATACGTCGATGTAATGACTAATTCAGCACATATTAATATTGGCAATCCGGTGTTTGGTCAACACAATCTGCTTTCAGTTTCATGAACATCAAGCCACCTCAGCCTCGCCAGACGACCTTTGCACAACCAGACTATGTCATGTCAAGAAATTCAAATTCAGTGGAAATTAAAATGGAAGGTTACTTAGCATCTGTTGAAACGTTTCGATAAAATATTATATTATGCAATATTGAAGTAAAAAAACAACATGCACATCTTTATACTGCAGTTTCTAGTTTGTGGTAATTTCTGACAGAGAATCTAGCACTATTTCATATATAACATGAACCTCAGTTTTAAATTAAGAATGTTTTTTTTTCTCATTTATTTCTCACATATTTTTATAATATAATATACATCGACATCTATTGGTAAATGGTACATGAGAATGTATCTGAGAGTATGCACTTGTGTGTACCTTTAACACATGGCAAATGTTTAGCGTATGCGTGAAAACATTTTCAAATATTGAGTTATATATCTTAAGAAAAGGTTAAATGAAAAAAAATACTTTTTTAACTATGTGTACTTTTAATCAAAAACAAGTAGTTTATTTTCGTTTGAGAAAGATTTTTCATTTAATTGTTTTGCCATAAATGTGTCTGTATAGTATAAATGATGGTTCGTAAAATTATGAATCACCTGAATTGATCCCATTTTTTTTGGTGTTGTTCATATTTATTTTTTATGAGAGCAATCTCAGATTCAATTTTTATTCTATTATTTAGGTATTCAATAAAGTATGCAAAGGTTGGTATGCATTTTTTGTATTTCATTTTAAATATAAATGATTTTAATAGGATAATAATGAAGTTAAATACATCTGAGTGTAATTTATTTTCAGTGCATCCAAAGAAAGCATTGGTTTTATTTATTTTAATTGATATGTTTTTACTAACAAGAAATGTTTCCATCTTTTTCCATATTATTTGAACATGTTGGCACTCCCAAAACAAGTGGTCTATTGTTTCAATATGCGATTGACAGAAATCACATAAGGTACTGTTGTTAAGTTTGCATTTAAAAAGATATGTATTTGTGGGGACAATTCGCATAATAAATTTGTATTGAAAGCTTCGTAAAGACATGTCGATGGTTGAAAGTTGGGGCACAATATAGATTTTTTTCCAAGTGGTCACGTCTATATCAGTAAGATGTTTGTTCCATTTGTTTTCAATATTTTTATTTTCCTCATTTTGCAATTGAATATTGTATATAAATTTATTCACGTATTTTGTTTTAGATACTGCTTTTGACAAAGTTTCTTCTGGTTGATTGATATTCAGCTCTTGAATGGTTTCTTCGGTTTTATATTTTGTTGGAATAGACGTTATTAAGGTGTTGAATTTCATAACATCGTTGGTATTGATGTCGTATAGGTATTTAATGCTTTCAAAGTTATACTTCGTTTTATTTCTGAAGTCATAAAGTTGATATATGTATTTTACACCTTTGTCATACCATTCGCGGTAAAATAATGTTTTGCCGTTGGCGGTTATTGACTTGTTATTCCATATTATTTCCTTTTTGACGTGTTTTTGTGAATGTTGTGACTTGTATATTTCATTTGTAGAAGACCACGATGATATAACATCATGGAGAAACGTGTTTCCTCTGCTTATTTCTGTTATAATGTTTTCACTGAGTTCACTGTCAAAAATTAGATTGTTTCCATATTTGTGTAATTTTAAGTCCCATAAAAGTTTCCATTTACCACAGTTTTCGAGTCTAAGTATCTTTTTATCCAGCTACTTTTTATTGCAGTTAAGAAATTATTAATGTTTGTAAGGTTTAAACCGCCATTTTCATACTTTTGATATAGTATTTTTCTTTTAATTTTGTTGTCCCATATAAAGTTAAATATACTGTTTGTTATATTATTCAGTATTACGCTAGAAGGATTCGGTAGAACTGAAAATGGGTAGATTAGTTTTGGCAACGCAAACGTTTTGATTACAGTGATTTTGCCCATTAAGGTTAGTTTCCTGTGTTGCCATTGTTTTAAACATGTGTTAAACTCATTTAGTTTTGGGATTAAATTATTTTGTACATTCAATTCACTTTGGTTGCAAAAACTTATTCCTAAAGTTTTTGCTTCTTGAGATGTCCAAATAAAAGGTATTTCATTGCAGAATTTAATGTTTGTTTTATTCAAGGATCCAATTCGTAATATCGTTGATTTCGCGGTATTAAGATTAAGGCCTGATACCTTTTTGAATTCAGCCAGGGTCTCTACTAATGTTTTGAATGAATGCTCGCATCCATTAATAAAAAAAGTTGCGTCATCGGCGAAGAAAGTTTGTTTTATTTCGTTTTCCGATACTTTTATGCCCTTAATTTTGCTATTTTGTTCAATATAGTTTGACAATAGTTGCAAACATATTATAAATAATGTTGATGACAACGGACAGCCATGTCTGACTCCTTTTTTTATTTCAAAACTATCTGTAAGATGCCCATTGTTTATGATTAAGCTTTTTATGTTAGTGTAAAATACTTTAACCCACTGGATAAGGTTTGATCCAAATTTAATTTTTGAAGACATTTTATTATAAATTTATGGTTTAAGCTGTCAAAATCTTTTTCAAAATCTGCAAAGAATAACAGTCCGGGTTTTTGTGTTGCATTTAGATATTCTATTACATCAAATATCAATCGGACATTTTCTCCAATGTATCGATTTTTCATAAATCCTGTTTGGTCAAAGGATATAATTTGAGGTAAGCATTTTTTTATTCGGTTTGTGATGGCTTTTGTAGCAATTTTATAGTCTATATTTAATAAACTTATAGGTCTCCAGTTTGCGAGATAATCTAGATCTTTTCCTTGTTTTGGTAGCAGTGTAATTATGCTTTGTTTTTGCAACTCAGTGAGCTCGCCTTTATCAAATGAATAATTAATTGAGTTAATATAATAGGGTTTTAGTGTATTCCAAAAGATTTTATAAAACTCGACGGTTAAGCCATCTGAACCTGGACTTTTATTGTTACTAATTTCTAACAGTGCAATACCGCATTCATATTCGTTAAGTTTTCCTTCACACGATTGTTTGCTTTCGTTAGTTAATATTTTAATTGGAGTGCTGAAAAAAATGTTGTCATCGTTTATTTCTTCTGACAAATCACTTTTAAAGAGGTTTTTATTGTACCTAACTTCTGCCTCCAAAATTTCATCTCTTGTTTCAAGTGTTTTACCATTTTCGATGAGTTTATTAATTGCCTTTTTTTCAGCATTTTTCTTCTCCAAGTTTGCAAAATAAGCTGTATTATGTTCATTGTTTTCTATTTTGATAGCTTTAGATCTAAGTATTGAACCATTTATTTTTGTTTCATAAATTTGTTCTAGGTTCAGCTTTTTTTGTTTAATTAATTCTGAAAGCTCATCGTTATTATTATTATTATTATTATTATTATTATTATTATTATTATTATTATTACTACTACTACTACTACTACTAGTGTTATTATTATTATTATTATTATTATTATTGTTATTATTATTATTATTATTATTATTATTATTATTATTATTATTATTGCAAATTTGTTGTTTTTCGAGCAGGCGAATTTCATTTTCTAGTTTATTTTCTTCTAAGTTCACATGATAATAAAGTATTTAAAAGAATTTTTCTGCACTTTGGATGTGTTTTATTACTTCCGTTCTTTTTATCTATATTTGTGTTCAAGACAGTATTGAAGTCTCCTCCTACAATATATGATTTATCATTGTTCAATAGGAGATAATTTTGTAGTGCATCAAAAACTGTTATGTCGTCAGAGTTTGATCCGTAAACATTTATAATTGTGATGAGTTTATTTTGAATTTTTATATCGGCAGAAAGTAACCGACCTACTATAATTTCTCTGCTTTGAATAATTTCTATATTACTTTTAGGATGAATAAAAATGGCAACCCCTTCGCTATTTGTTTTATTTCCACTATAAACGAATTTTCCAGGCCAATTATGTTTCCATTTTTCCAAATTATCCTTTGATAGATGTGTCTCTTGTAGCATGTATATTGAGTGATTTAACCCTTTGAGCCATTCAAAAATTTGAAATCTTTTATGTTTATTGCTTAAACCGCGAACATTTATTGTTGATATTAAGGTTTCCATAGATGAATGTTTATAGGGTGTTCATAGTATTTATGGCAAAACAATTGTTGTATTAACGCATAATGCGTTTTGTTATTGAGAAAGAAAAAAATCATTTTGGATTGTGGTCTTAAAAAACGTAGATCGTCTGATTTGGTAAAATGCAATATTTACTGGCGCAAAAATTTATTGTTTTACAATTGTTCGAAAAATACACGTGGATTTTTTTGCAGATTATTTAAGGAAGTTAAATTTTTATATGAGATAGAGATAGAGATTCTTGTAGTTAACAGAAAAACAATAAAAGAGAGAAAAAACAACAACAACAACATATTAATTAGACAAAAATAAGATTAAAAAAAACACACAAAAAACACACAAAAAAAGAGCATTGAAACACATTTAAGTATCCCTTTGTCCTTGACAGAATACGAAAACAAAAGCGGACAAAGAAATATAATGTGTTATGCTAAGAATTAACATGCCTATCTATACCTATTTTACACTCATTTCTTGTTAATTTTTTTTTTTTTATTTATGCTATAAATTTATCCAAGAAAGGAATGTCTAGGTAATAAAAGGTTTAAGCTGACATATAATTTAGATATATAGCTATTATATTTGATAGTGTACATTACACTTTATGCTATGGGTTAAATTATATCATATAGTTGCATTAATATAAATATAAGGGAAAGGTATTTAATCGGTTATTCGTATCTGTAAACAATTAATTTACTTAAAATTTATGAAAGTATTTAATTTATGTGTTCATTTCATATATAATTATTCTGAGTGTTTACAGTTACAGACATATTATCAACATACAGCTTCATGTTGTTGTTTTTCATTGTCTGACATGTGAATATTTTGTTCTAGATAAACTTTATCATCATAATGTTATATTTGTAACCAATTTTATAGCACATTAGATGATTCATTAAATACAACAAGTTGCTAACAATATATATTACATGAAGGTTACACCTCATGTAAAGTATCACATTATATAACAGTATTATGTTATAGCACAATAAGGTTTAGTAGATACAACAATATGTTGACAATATTGTAAACTGTAAAAGGTTTAAACTACAACAGCTGTACCTCATGTGTAATACCAATTACTATTATTTTGTTTAAAAACTATATGTGTATCCTCTTGCGAAGTTCGGAAGTCAACAATAGATTCATTAACCATGTTAGGTGAATATCGTATGCACGTTGTAAGCTAAAATGCAAAAATATATGCAGCATCAAAAAGGAAACACCAAAATACTGTTTTGTTTGAGTTCAATTTTTGTAAACCGTATTATGAAAATTTGATACATTCTTTTTAAGAACATGTACTAGAGGTATGAAAGCTGTTGCATTAGTGCTACAGTGAACGGGTATTTGATTTTAATTCAGACATATTTAACATTTCAAAAATATATTTTTGTAATAATGTTTCTAGATTGATGTATCTACAACAACAACACCATGTCTATTCGTGTAATACAAACATGCAGGCATATTAAATTGTGATCAAATTAAAATCAAGTTATAAACAGTTTATTTCTATTTAGTTAAAAGAACAACTTACTACCTGATGGTAAAACATTGATAATATTTCTAATGATTTACTTTCTGCGTGATAATTTAAAGCACAGTTTAAGATATTTTTACGACATAATTTGTGTTTATATAAATGGAGTAAATAAACATTTGTATTTGACCATACCCACCTATTAACAGCTACACATTTATATATACATTATACACGTTTATACACTCATACCTTTAAGTTGAGTTAGATTTAATAAATGTTACAATTTTAATATTTTTTAAAATTATCATGATTTATGTAAACAATATTAATCGAATTCATTTTTATTATATAGATTGAGTAAATAAATATTTGTATATGACCATACGCACCTTTTAACAACTTCAAATATATCTATAAAATGAACAAACATATACGTTTATACACGCATGCTTTTAAATTGAGTTAGATTTAATATTTGTTACAACTTTAATTCATTATTATAATTATCATTATTTTTTTAAACAATATAAATCGATTTCATTTTTATTATATAGATCGAGTATATAAACATTTGTAAATGACCAAACCAACCTATTAACAACTACACATTTATATATACATGAACACACGTACACGTTTATACACACATGCCTTTAGGTCAAGTTAAATATTTGTTACCAGTTTAATTCATTATTACAATTTAATCATGTTTTTTGTAAACAATATTAATATATTTTTATAGGATATATTATATAATTGAAAATGTTGCTGCAATCGTATATGCGCACTTTTTCGTTAATGTACGTACATGATTCTGGTATGTTCATAATAGGACGTTCGATTAAAAAAGGTGTATACAAGATTTGTATATACTATGCTGAATGTTTTCCACCCATAGTACAGCGATACTTCTTCACGCTTGACTTGTCTGTCTGTTCAACGTTCTGCATTGTTGATTTCAGTTCATATGTATATTTCACCACAAAGATTTGGTTCAGTTAACAGGTTCATACCAATTAGGTTTTTATATTCATCAAACTGTATCACTCGTATGTCCCCTCTTGCATTTTTGTGGTGTATTTTTCCGTCCCACGACCAGACAGATTCTTGATCAGATGTGGTCCTCTTTATTGTCATGAGTACTTTCTGATTGATATGTGTCAAATCCTCATTTAAGAAGATGCCGGTCCCTTTAAATTGCCGTCTGTTTGACATGACGTTATTCCTTTTCAGCCTCGACACGAATTTTACTATAATAGGACGTGTATGGCCATCTCTGGGTCTTCCTAATCTGTGTGCTATATCAATATCTGATTCTTGCAGGTTCAATTTTGGAATTTTTTCATTCAATATACGTACAATCTTATTGGTGGTTGTTTCAGCCGATTCATTGGAGTTTTTCGCTCTTTTCTCTAAACTTTCAGAGATACCAGAAATGCGTATGTTGTTTCTACGCCCGTATTGTTCAAGATCGTTTATTTGACCAGATTGTACACGGATGCTCTCTTTCAAGTTTGTGATGTTTTGGGCTTCATTTTCTTGGTTTGTCACTATTTGCTTTTCTAGCAGGGTTATTTTACTTTTCAAGGTGTCATTCTCTTTCTCCTTTTCGAAGATTTTGCTTTCAAGAACATTTATTTTGTGCTCTACAGATTTAAGAATTTCGTCTTTCATATTGGTTATTGTGTCCACAATGACTTGTTTGAGGGATAAGTTCTCTCCTGAACAAAGACTTGTAAGCTTTTCATTTATTGCTGCTAGTTCCTTTCTTATGTCTGTTTCAGCCATGATCGTTTCAGTTTCTTCTGTAATGATTTCTTGTGTTTTACCTTTCTTTTTCTTTTGTTTAATTGTTTGTTTTTCTTTATGTTGCTGTATACTGGTGTCTAATTCGCTACCACTTGAATCACTATGCTTTCTTTTGGAGATATCGGACATCTCTACATGTGTCTACATTTTATTTTTGCTCAGTATACCTGAAAAAAAAACTTGTGCGTGGATTGAGTGTCACGAAGAACTAGAGCATGAATAACTCGTGCACTGCGGATTTTCACTGCGAAATGCTATTTACAATATTTACTAATGGCGACCCGCATACAATCTACGTTTTCTGACCATTGTATCGTTTACGCTAAATATAATGTCATTGCGATATTTGTTTCTTGTTTAAAGCGAGTAAAGTGTTACCGGTATATTTATTATCCAATATAATCCAATTTTCACTATTTCACTATTTATGTATCCTATAAACCACTAAATTTTGTATATTTTTGTAAGCTGTAAAAACCACGACTTCCCACTTACACGCATAAATTAAGAATGTTGTTTCAATAAAGTTGCTAACACACACACACACACACACACGCACACGCAAACACACGAAACACGATAAAACAATAGCAATCTAATGAAGGTCCATATGTATTTTAAAATGATTTCTTATCAAAAATTGGGTAAAGGCGACTTTTATCACATGTTATTCATGAAACCAGTACAGCAATATACAGCTGTGCATATATTTTGGAAATATTCTCATATGTGCTTGTATGGGCCCGTATTCGCAAATCACCGTAGGGGAAACTTAAATTAATTTCTTAAATTCATAAAATTCCTTTAAGTTTCTTGCTGTTAAATGTATCGGTCTTTTTACATAAAAATGCTTCTAACTAGTAAACATTGCTTAGATGTTTGATATTTGGATTTCACTTAGAAAAAAAATGATTTTAAAGTTTCACTTAAGTACAACTTTAATTAAGATATCCTTTAGGAGCTTTGTGAATACCAGATCTGGTCTGATTAAGCTCAGTAGATGTTGTCCATAAATCTTCTGGTCCAAGTTGCTTTTGTTCTTGCGATCGTTTAAGTTTTATTGAGACTGATATTTTCCTTGCGTCATGCTCACGAAATCAATGGCTATATCACTTTTGTAGTTCTTGCCAATGGTGGCTACAAACTCAAACTGAAATACATACATGCAATGATTGTACAGCTGCATTCTTCACTATGGACAAGCGATCCTCTTTAAAATGTTATTACATGTAAATGAAATGTACACCGTTTCATTGATAATGATACACTTTAGAATGTTGTAAAATGAAATTGCATCAATACACAATCACGTTACTAACTTTCCACATGCCAACACGGAACAACATTACATCTAGCACGCATAGAACAAAATATCAATCGTCTAAGACAAACTGTCTAATCTGGGATCACTTCGCAAAGCTTTTTTTTAACAGCAGAGCACATTATACTTTACATGCGAGTAGTATATTTAATAAGTTGAGCTGTTTAAACTGCTAACGGTTTATGAGCAGACCGTAGAAAAATATTCGAATATATAAACGGTGTACTGCATTTAAAGACTGCCAATCAAAAGGCAATATAAATAAATCAACAGCTGCATTAGCGATGGAAAAATATGTTCCAAAGTTAATGGTTGCCTTTGTTACCTGCCTTATGGAAAACGACTTTCCGTGGCGTTTTTGTTGTATACATGTACAATTCCAGCGACCCCATATCTTCTCGGAACATGTGGTAATAAAACTCGAGGCAATAATTTCCCGCCAATAAGTTCGCTGAACGTAGTTTAGCAACTTGACCTATGTGTTCTGAAGCTTCGGCATATATGTAGTAACCTAGAATGATATTGCATAATTTAAGTTTTAGAAAAGTTCACATTAATCTGTAAAGGTCGTGAAAAATTTGCTCATCTCAAGTTTTAAAAATTGGTTATTTTGTCTACGTAGGTGTG
>CM051028.1:29908328-30018328 GCA_027627225.1 Congeria kusceri | reverse complement strand
ATTCAGGTCATAAATTTTGCTAATTTGCTGTATAATTTCATTACATAACACCTTAGAAAAAAAATTGAAGAAAAATATATATAATTATTATAACGACAAAGGTCGCAATCAGAAAATCTAAGTTTAAAAACATTTCAATCTCATAATTAACCAAAGTCTTAACTAATGACATCTATTTTCAAGAATGTTTTCAACCGTATATTGCACAATTTAATGCCTTGGATATCCACATTTTTGTATGTGTGATTGATGTGTTGTTTACATGCGCACGCAAATGTAAGTATTTCATGTCTGGCTTTGTAAGTCAGATTCTAAAACTCAACTTTTGTGTCAGTTGACACTTCAATGTCACAGTAATAGTTTTTTAACATGTCAAGCACAGGAACCTTGGATGGTAGGAAGCAAACCAAGGTTGACCAATCTGACCACTTCAACCGAGCGAGCCGACCAGTTACCAATCGGGCTTGATGGTGTTGATCTGATTGGACCAATCTGACCACTTCAACCGAGCGAGCCGACCAGTTACCAATCGGGCTTGATGGCTGATGGTGTTGATCTGATTGGACCAATCTGACCACTTCAACCGAGCGAGCCGAACAGTTACCAATCGAGCTTGATGGTGTTGATCGGATTGGCAGGGAAAATGGGGCTAAACGCATATTTCATATGGCATGGGAAATAATTTATTTTTAAAATTCAAATCTTGAAGAACTGTTTTCTGCGCTTAAGGAACAGATAGGTAACGTCAAACGCGCTAAATAACCTGGATTGGTATCATCAAAGGTATACTTTAAAACGATGTCAAACGGAGATTCCTTCAGCTCAAAGTATTTATCTTTAAACTGCATTGCTAATAAATATACTGATTGCGCATAAGAGTACTCATATACCAATAAGAGATTATCCTGAGACAAATAAATATTTAAGTATTATCATAAAGCTTGATAATGCGTTTGAATAAACAATTCAAAAGATTGTGCCACGATTTATCATAAAATCATGACCTTGACTGTGAGACCAAACCAAGTAATTAACGTTAAGAACAGCGATATAATGACATATATATCACAATGAATGTATTCCGTAATTATTTTTTGCTATCAACATGTTTTATTTCTAAAAAAATTATACCAGTATACACATAACAAAACATTAAAAAAACGAACGTAATGCCAGTATTGGACGACAGTTCAAAAATGATAGAAACAAATAACCCAAAGAGGAGTGAGGGAGTTATAGAGACATATTATCTGATAAAAGGAACATTATACGAAAAGAAGACAATACAGATATAGCGGGATCAGAAATAAAACGTATCAAAACAGAATTAAGAGCATGTAACAAAGACATTAACATTATGGAAAGTCAATATGATGTTTAGCAATATTTGTGAATTGTGAGGACATAAAACTCGTATAACTTTTTCAGTATTATATACACATTTGTTCATCGGTGTATATAAATAACAACAACTTAAATCACACAATTTGAGTATAGGACAAAGTATTCCGTGATTATACTTACAAAGTAAATACGGAGTCGTTGGCTACAAAGTCCAGTACAAAATACTTCGTGATTAACCTCGATTAAATGGGCGTTGAAAAGGAAAAAATTAAATTAATAAATTAGAATCTATTAAAACTTTTGTGTTGCTATTTTGCATTCTATTTATAAATATCATATCGATCATTATACATACATATATATTATTTATATAAAATTGCAAATCATACTTTAACCAAATGCTACCATTGCGTTTTGTTTTTTTCTAGATAGTTAACGGTATTTATTTCAATTTTAGGTTTATTAGTAAATGTGTTTTATTTGTACTCTCACATTAAACGCTAGAATTAAACAAAATCGAGAACTAAATATTTAGCAACAGCTAACGTGATATGCATAATATAACTTGGTAAGGAATGATATGCACATTAAAGCCACTCATGAGAAAACATGTTTTATATAAAGAAAATGCAACCATTGGGTAAAACAATAAAATTTAATATGTAGAATATATAATTATTAATCAATGACACATCCATTAGTAATCGTCATTATTCTAGTAAGCGCATACATGTTAAACTGTTTCGGAAATAGTTTCTACAGATATGTGTGGGCAACAGTCCATTTGTTATCGTAATCTCACAATTGATGTGGATCTTTCGATTCTACGTCCATTTACATATTCCTTTTTTCATCAGAATGTCATCAATGGCTATGTCACTCCTATAGCCTTTACCAATCCTTGCTTTGAACTCGACCTGAAATAATTATAAAAACACACGTTATCTTAAGTAAGTTTAAACATGAGTGAAATACACATTCGAATAAAAACATTACCAGTTTGCACCTCATTATTTTATAGCAGAGTTACGTACATACATGAGTCCGTCGTGTAGGTCCTGAGCGTATACGTTACAAGGTTGAAATCTCCATGCATAACCTTGGTCGCCTACTCTTTTAAAAATCGTCTTCATTTTTGCCCCCGTTGCATACATATTCACCTCCAGCGAGCCCATATCTGCTCCAAACATGTGATAATAGAATTCGAAGCAATAATTACCAGCGAAAACATTGGGGGAACGCAATATAGTAACTTGACCATCGTTGCCTGATGCTTCTGCATAAATGTAGTAACCTGAAATTATTAAATAAATAATTATTAAATAAAAATAAAATAACATGCACATGTGTTTTGTACAATATTGAACGTAGAGAAAACTAGAGAAAACGGCATTTACGGTATCGCCACATATTCGTTTAATTTCGAGTAATTCTCAGCTCATAATTTTTAAGAACATATTTAGTCAAATTAATTGTAAAGGTCATATTAATCATATAAAATGAAAATATACATTTACTCTTCATGTAACGAAATAAAGATACCCGTTGCAGAGTTGTGTCTGTCCGCCAATGGTCCAGTCATCTGGTTGTTATCTGAAGGACCTTTCGTTCTCTTAAAATTGAAGGTACTCCCCGAGCTCCGTGTCCAGTCACAGAAATCCTCCGAAAAGTCGCAAACACTTTCTGTGACATTCTTGATGTCTGACAAAGAAAATGTTGATTAATACATATTTTTAAATGATACATATGTACCTAAAAAAGAATATGTACGAGCTATCAACATGTCTACATATTTGCAAATACGCACACATGTTTATGTTAAATATTAAGTCAAATTCCGGCTGTTTTAACAGGAGAAAACTCTAATAAGATTTACTGCAAGTGACCTATTGGCAAAACAACACAAAACAATACAAAAACACGTAGAAAATAAAACACAATAAAACCGGGGACAACGTCTTCGAACGGTTAATGCAAAGCATTGTGGGTCCGTACCGGTGTATGTGCGCCAAAACCACGCCGCATTCGAACGGTTAATGCAAAGCATTGTGGGTCCCTACCGGTGTACGTGCGCCAAAACCACGCTGCATTCGAACGGTTAATGCAAAGCATTGTGGGTCCCTACCGGTATATGTGCGCCAAAACCACACACATTGCTAAGAGGTATTCATAATACATGTGTACATGCAAATAAAGAGTAACCTCATAGCATCGCAATTTAAATCAAACAATAACACAAGAGAATATTAAAGATCGCATGGAAAGTAAACATGACTGTATAACAAATATATATTACATTGCGATATATTAATATGTTAAAACGCCAAAATACTATTTAAGTATTGTTGTTTGGAATCATGTAACATAAAGGTTCATATATCAATTACAACCAACCAGTGCTTGCATCACGCAGCGAAATAACTTGACAATGGTCTTCTGGGAACTGGGACTCTGTAGTTGATCTCTTGTGTTGTAAGTGTTCTTCACAGTAAGAGCCAATGTTTATGTCGAAATATGTCTCATGATCAGATACGGAAAAAAAACCATCCGTTAGTTTAGGGTCTTCATTATCTACAAATATATCGTAGTGAGAATTTTGCTGCATATTTTCCCGGTAAAGCACTGGCGTTCGATGGTGATAAAATCCTGAACTTTGAAACGGTAACCTAGGGACTATGTCCTTTGCATGTATGATTCGCCAGCTGTTACTAACATATTTATCATAAAAGTACGCGTATTCCCTATTTCCAACTCTTGGCATGCCAAACGTATATAAAAACAGTCTCCCTTTTGAAATAACCCCTTCTGTTGCTAAAGAAAAAGCAGCAAGTGACGCCATTGCTCCGCCGAGAGAATGTCCGGTAACGACCACATTATAGTCTCTATACTGTAATGCAAGTTTCTTCACACTGTTTAATAGACATGGTTCGTACAGTTTTGTAAAAGCGTTTTGAAAATATTGATTGACCTCGATATTATGTCCTTTAAATGGTTGCAACTTATGGTTCAATGCTTCATCTAAAATTTGAGAATCACCGCCAGATGTTCCCCGGAAGGAAAGGACTATAGATTTATTTTTACTCAACACGCCGATAAACGCAAAGCATTCTTTGTAGTCTTCAATGTCGATGCTACATTTTCTTCCAATAGCTTCCACTAGCTCAAAATCTCCTTCTGGTACAAGATTCCTAAAGCACCTCTGTAGGTACTCTGGTTCAGCATAAGCAACAGCCGAAAGATTCGCGAAAAATGAAGCTTTAATGGGATCATAAGGTAGGCTTTCATCCGAGTCTTGGAAACACCGAGATCCTTCTTTTATATTCATCCACGTTTCACAGGGATTTGGAATTGAATCATCGGTATGACATTTTCTGTCGAGCGGACACCATCTACAAGTTACGTTACTACGCGATGTAAATGGGTAGGTTTTCATACAGTCATGGCAATTATTCTGTGAGGCACACCACTGTCCAAGAACTAAATATGGCAGTAAAGTCAAACACGCAAAATATCCAATCATTTGCAGGCGAAACATTTTGTGCTCAGTTCAAACAAATTCCTTCTTTGCATGAACTGTTTAATTTTCACGGCTTAACTGACTTGCAGTCAGCTCAATGTGCATGATGGTAACCGATTGTGGTAGCTTTTTATATTACAGCTATTTACTGATTTTTTCAAGTTTGCAGGATAATAAATCAGATAATGATTCTTTCTGTAATATTGTTTTCGATAACGCGAGACGTGTATAAACACGTCTTCTGAACAATACACTACTTCAAAGAGACTTGTTCACATACATTTGGTGATTGAATAGACATACCGGTACCCAGATAATGTTTAAGACATATATTACTTCTACCAATTTTTAAAATAATTTAATAATGTTAAATCTCCCATTAAATAATTATTTAACATTATAAAATCAGAAAATTGCATTAATTTTATCTATAATTTAACACATAATCATTGTACTTGAACATAACTGTTAATGTTAAAAAAGTGATTCGGAATATCGATGACTTTTAATTAATGCTTTAAAAATAACTTGGAGGAGTTTGAATGTTGAAAAACTGGAGAGGTCTGTTATCATAAAGCAGTTTGTGAACAGTTAAACTGCTTCAATGACAATATGTCGAAGTATAATAACTGCAAATACCTTACTTAATATTTATAAATTTCTTTATATTAGCTATAAGATTATTTATTATATATATTATTTATATACATAAAAACGGTAGTTCATACACACGAAACTATTATTATTATAATACATGCAACTGAATGCTTAAACTCTAAGGCCTAATGCGAATTCTTATTAAACAAATTGAATCACTGACTATGATTACGTATGGTTAAACACAAAAGGAAAATCTCAACTCATATCAGTTTTATTTCTGTTTATCAATGAACAGTTTATTGAAGCTTAAGTATGTTCAATACTTCACTGATTAAAAGCATACTTTACTTTATACTAAATATGGTGTTTGGTCAAAGGTGTTTCATTTCTGATACCATATCTAAGGTTCATACGTTTGTTTCTATCATGTGTTTATTTTACTCCACAAAGTACAGTGCTTTAAAGACTGAATCGAAATTAATGCTGTTAATGACATTGGTTTGTTTCATGTTTGGCGTTTAGACATTGTTCATATTTGTTATAAGAATACGTCTGCATGGCATTAACAAAACCATTCCTTTAATATCATGGGTTGTATATCGTTGTACATTTTGTTTTAAAAATAATTTCAACTGAAATTGGTTTTCTTTAATGCTGATACATCAACTATTGTGTGTGTTGGATCGGTTAATAATTTGTCAATATTTGAACATGTTTCATTTCTTCCGTTGAATTAAAGTTTAGATATTCTGTTAACGGACATTATCATGATATTTACTTTTTTTATTATATGTACAACAAGAGCACCGCCTAAATACCTCTTATAGATATTGAAAAATTTGACCTAAAGCAATAATTCGAAGTTGAAAAAGGGCAATAACTCCCCCAAAATCCTTGATATAGATACCTCATCGTGTCTACAGAATGGTTTCATAACTGTGATCAAGTATTTTGAGTTTCAAGTCAATACCTGTGATATATTGTGAATTTGACCTAAAAGGAAAATTGTAAGTTGAAAAAAGGGAAATAACTCCAACAAATTCCTTGAAAGAGTCGCCTACTGTTGTCTGCAGAATGGGGTCAGCACTATAAACAAGTACATGTACATTGAGTTTCAATTTAATGTCTTTGATAGTTATTGAAATTTTTTATGTTTACCAAAAAATTGTCCAAATATGCTAAGAAGTCCAAACAAGAGCAGATAACTCTGGAAATACAAATCACAAGGGTACCTGTCTTGTTGTATCGTCGTCCCCTTTCGGTAGTGAATAAGTAATGAAAGTTTCAAATGGATACCTTTGATAGTTTTTGAGAAATGGACTCTGACCAAAAACCTAACCGAAAAAACTTAACCAAAAAACTTAACTAACGCAGACGCTGACAACAGGGTGGCGACAATATATCGACTTTTTTTCTTCGAAACGTCGAGCTAAAAATGTTTGTTAGTTTAATGCAGTTAAGGATAGAAATATCAAAAGTTCTGTTTTTTAAATGTTTAGATAAAGACCCGTTGCTGCGATACATATAACTTATGTTTAAATGTTATAAACTCTTTCATATAGATCTATATATCAAATAGAGCCGAAACGTTATATGAACGGAGACGGAGGATTTGCAGTGAACTTCCTAGTCGAACAGGTTTTCGACTTCGAAGTCCTAACAACGCAATTATGATCCTATTAACACAATTATTTATTAAAATTGTTTGTGAACATAAGATCTACTTATTACTAAATTCGATTTTAATTTAGTTGATGATGCGATGACAAATCATTTACTATAAATATGGGAAATTTAGTTTTTGTTTATAAACACCCTGCAAATCTCGGTATTCATAACTCGTGTGAATTACCTGTATCGATTTGTCCATGTATAACGATTCTCACGTGCATTTTTACAGACTGCGTGCTTTTTTTTCTATTTATCCAATTACATTAGGTCCTTTCCCTCATTTAGGCTCGTCCTTACGGTCTAGGTCAAATGGTTACCTACATGTATCTAATCAACCATTCAAATATGGTAAGAACAATAAAAATCAGTAGCTCCAAACCGATCAATTCAATTATTGTATTGGTTAAATATTGTTTTCAAAGAGATTACCTGTTACTGATATTTTTAACACAAGGTCAAATTGTAAAAATTTTAAGACTAACCATAACTTGGTTATTGACCATTCACGCCATTCATCCAATTGTGTATGACTGTCTGTGTCTAAAGACGAACAATAAATAACAAAACAAGCACTTTCATTACACACCGCGTTTGTGCTCGATTCTACACGAGTTATCCATTTAGCTGAATGCACTATTTCTGTCAGGCTTTTGCTACTTTTTGTGGGGTGGGGTGAAAACAACACCAAGTGATACAGACAAACTATTTAATTACATAACACAGTTGTACAAATACAAATCTGATCCCTAGATATAATGCATTCATGAATATACACAATGCATTAACTTTCCAAATGTAAGTTAGTTTTTAATCACAAAGAAACCATATCACAACCTAGCTCTACGAGACTCTACACTTTAAATACATGCAAATACCCATTTATTAAACACAAGCGGATTTTAACACACTGGGCATATTCGTTTCACAAATAAACCAAATGGTACCTATTTATTTTTCACTCAAACCTCACATATCTATACTTACTCTTAAAGCTAAGTTCTCAAACTACTAATAAGCAATGTCGAACAATGAAGTATGAAAATTAAAGTAAACATATTTTCAAGATCTCCGAATTTCATAAAATACGAACATACAATTCGACAACCGTGATTCAGAGAGTAAAATAACACAAGTGTCAGATATCAAAGTAGCAACGCGCTTGTTACAAGTTGTAAGCGCAATTATACATGTGTTGACATGCTGATTTCGAGAATAAAAAGTTGTTACAATAAACAAAAATATATCCAAATAAGAGACACTGGCTTTGTGACATATACATATTTTTAAATATTTTGAACATTGTGGCCAGTCATATATACACGTATATTTGTGAACATCGTAAAATGGAATGGATTATGCGTCAGCTGCTGCTATTGGTCGGTTTGTGTCACGTGACCGCTCAATTCAGGCACTCGATAGTTCGCACCATGTCTGCAAAGAGAATAGTATATGCCACGTGTAAGGTGACTGCGACCAATATATTTTAAATACTTTAAAGCATTGTAATTAACGCAATTCCTGTAGCAGGCACTAGTTTAATGGGTGGGCACTTGGATAATATCTAAATTATGTTATACCTTGAACGGGGAAAATGAAAATGTGCAAACAAACACCGTCTGTGGTGCCCCTTTAATGATCCCAAGTATTACAACCAACCCACTACATTTATTATTTTGTAAAACTTATCGATAAATGCGCACTATTCTTACCAACGCAGCGGGCTCTTATAAAAAATGTGATGAGGCGTGTCGTGGGAAAACCCGGGCTTAATGCATTTGCGTAGTGTCGTCCCGGTTTCCCACGACGGGCTTCAAATATGTTCTTGCCATTTTTATCATTTGTCTATATCAATAACATGACATTGTTTTGTGTTGTATGTGTACTTCACGTATTAACTAACTACATATTATATATTTATGTTTGCACTCCAGCCTGTAGTCATTGACGTACTCGCTAGTAAGCGATGCATCTTGCTTCAGAACATGCACAGCCAATACAGCCAATTTCCTTGTGCGAGAGATGGTATCTCATACTCACAGCATCGAATTTCCCAGCTAACTGTATCAAAAAGACATTTCTATGCATGGCCACGTACATGTGGGTGTATCCGAATACGACCTTGAGAATTTAAGATTATATTAAATGCCATTAGAAGGCATGTTAGATACCAAAAGCAAAATAGGCGTGGCTTCTAACATTTCTTAAATTCATTGAAATGGGGCACATTTTTGTGTGAAAATATTTCAAAATGGCTGATATTTAAGTTGTTTTATTTTAGTTCTTTGAACCAATGTAGCAAATGAACAATGCCTGGATAAGAAGTGCGATAAATTCCAAATTACACCATGTGTAGGTCAAGTCAAGACAGTGAATTTTCCAAGAAATTGCAAGGTTGTGGTTACACGGGCAAGACTGTTCAAAACAATTTTATTTATTTAAAAAGTATCATAGTGCCATTTCCACCATGCGGCCGACAACTCTGTATATTCCGTAGACACCCGCACATGAACATGTATGTGATTACCTGACCCTACTCAGCGCATAAACAAATGTTCATCGTGACGGGGACACGTCTAGACCTTAAAACACACCCGCGCACAATGTCATGACCACGGGACCACACTGACCTTCGTAGATGGTCTGGTTTACGCCATACATGCATACATAACTACCTGTCCTTACAAACAGTACCATAAACCACACTCATTTACCACGTGACCTGACTGACCACGGGAGTCAGGCTGACCCAAGTCACCTAACTGATCCCGTGACCTGACTGACCATGTGACCTGATTGACCCGTGACCGACCACGTGACCTGACTGACCCCGTGACCTGAATGCCCCGTGACCTGAGTGACCCTTAACCTGACTGCCCCATGGCCCGACTTACCACGTGACCTGACTGACCCCGTGACCTGAATGACCAACTTGACCTGACTAACTACGTGACATGACTGACCCCGTGACCTGATTGACAACTCAAAGCACAAACAAATGTTCATAGTGAAGGGGCCAGATTTTTGTCTAGACCTCAAAGCACACCCGCGCACAATACTCGCAAACAATGTCAGGACCATGTGGCCACACTGACCTTTGTTGCTATTCTGGTATACGCCATAAATGCATACATATCTACCTGTCCTCACAAACAATACCCAAAATAAACTCATTGACCACATGACCTGACTGACCCATGTGACCTGACTGTTCCTGTGACCTGACTGACCTCGTGACCTGACTGACCCCGTGACCTGAATGACCCTGTGACCTGACTGACCCCGTGACCTGAATGACCCTGTGACCTGACTGACCCCGTGACCTGAATGACCACGTTACCTGAATGACCCGAGTGACCTGACTGACCACGTGACATGACTGGCCCCACGGCCTGATTGGACCCCTAACCCCATGACCTCATGATCCACGTGATCTCACTGACACACATGATCGCACTGACCTTCATAGCTGATCTGGTTGTCCCCGTTGATGTCCACCTCCCGCAGCAGCTCGTCCACCTCGTCGTCCTTCAACTTCTCCCCCAGGTGCACGAGCACGTGGCGTAGCTCCTTGGCATCGATGAACCCGTTACCGTCCTGAAGGGATGCAAACAGGGGGTTAGTCAAACAGTCGGCCGCTGACTGGTCGCTTATAAAGGGCTTTCAGGAGCAGGGCAGTTTCGGCGTGGCAACATGTGCCAGTAACGAACGATGAACAATTTTCTTTTCAAAAATTTACTTTCAAGTTATAGTTAAGTCACGTGCCCTAAGCCGACTTAAAACAGCCAGTTTCAGACGGAACCATGGAGATTTAAAGCGTTAAATGCGTCTTCTCATTGTTTAAACAAACGTTACGTTACAGGAGCGACACGTGTCGGAAGCATCCACCACTAGCAGCTCAAACAAGCGCACCAGTTAACTCTTACAAGATGATATACCAATTATGTGAGCAAATTGCATTACTCCGATAATATATGCATACCAATATACAAACACACTTGAAATAAACGCATAAGGACTGCGGATAAAGAGACTGAAAGAAAAGATAAATGCGACCAACCAAACTAAACATAACACAACGCACCTTGTCGAAGATCCTGAAGGCGTCTAGGAGACTCTCGCGGCTCTCGAGGGGAGGCGCCTTGGTCTGGATGATGCGCTTCAGGTCCTCCAGGGTGAACAACTTGTCCCCTTGGCGAGCTGCAGGGGAGAATATAGTGTAAACATGGGTGAGAATTTTTATTAATAATGTTTGTTCATTTGGTATGGTATTGTTGGATGGAATACATGTTTTCCATACTTAACTACGTTGGTTTATCAGTATCTTGCTGTGGTATTGACTGTATGTAAATGCACGCATCGTATCGTTATCGTATGAATGTGTGCCAACTAAAAAACTTCATTGGCATTCGTTTGTCTAATTACACAAATGCGTAATATAATAAACGTTGTTTTATGAATATTATATAGCTGGTTTAGTGTGAGGACAAAAATACAAGTGATATTTTAAATCATCTAAAAACATGCATCCCCCCCACCCCGCTGAGACACACATGGGCACCAACTACTATTCCCACTGGCACTGAGTTGGCACTGAGCTGGTAGTCACAAAGCTCCTCAGAAACCTTTGACTTAACTTGTATTTAAGGGAACATTTCAGATTAAATTTTCGATGTTAAATGCAAGGATTTATGTTCAAAGACCTGTAAATTAAGCAACAGGTGTTCAATATGTACTTAATAAAAACAATTAAAACACCGTAAGAAGGCTTATCAATGAAACGGCCACAAACTTAAGAAATGTTATGACATAAAGATAATATGTTCAGTATTGTTCTTCTAACGGGCTTTGTAAATACGGGTCCTGAATCCCATGCTTTGTAAATACGGGTCCTGAATCCCATGCTTTGTATATATGGGTCCTGAATCGCATGCTTTGTAAATACGGGTCCTGAATCCCATGCTTTGTAACTATCGGTCCTAAATCGCATGCTTTGTAAATATGGGTCCTGAATCCCATGCTTTGTAAATACGGGTCCTGAATCCCATGCTTTGTAAATATGGGTCCTGAATCCCATGCTTTGTAAATACGGGTCCTGAATCCCATGCTTTGTAAATAGTATTTACAAAGCATGGGATTCATTTTAATACGGGTCCTGAATCCCATGCTTGGTAAATACGGGTCCTGAATCCCATGCTTTGTAAATACGGGTCCTGAATCCCATGCTTACCTCCGAGCATGTCGCTGATCTCATCCATGGTGGGGCTGATGCCGATGCTGCGAATGATCTGCGTGGCCTGGTCCGTGCTCACCTTGCCGTCCTGGTCGCTGTCGTAAATGATGAACGCCTCCTTCAGCTCTGAAAATACCGGCACAAGTGGGTGATACAGAGCTAGGCGTACGAAACTAGCAGTAGGTTCAACAACCAGATGTGGGTGATGTAGAGTTAGGCGAACAAAACTATCACTTAGTTACATCAGCAACTGATGGAGAGCTAGGCGTACGAAACAATCACTTAGTTACATCAGCAACTGATGGAGAGCTAGGCGTACGAAACAATCACTTAGTTACATCAGCAACTGATGGAGAGCTAGGCGTACGAAACAATCACTTAGTTACACCAGCAGATGTGGGTGATGGAGAGCTAGGCGTACGAAACAATCACTTAGTTACACCAGCAGATGTGGGTGATGGAGAGCTAGGAGTACGTAACTATAAGTTAGTTCCACAAGGTTGCATACCAGTAAATCATTGTGTATCCCTCCGTGGTCCATTCGAAATTAGTGCCTATCACTTAAGAGTTCCTTTTCTCTTCTGGTATAAAAGCCATTTAGCAATCTCAGACATGCCTTTTGTGGTTATTTCTTATATCCTATGAATGTTTGGAACATTTTGGTGTACTTCATAAGAGGCTAACTTGAAATGTGAACTTTTATGGCGTGTTTACTATGGAATGGGGCTTTTGTCATATGACTGGTCTGCATTCAGGCGAGAAGCATTTTCTTAGAAGACATGACATATCTTTTTCATTGCCATTTCTGAAAGAGTAACGATTCATCTTGAAATTGATACCATGCTTGCAAAATCTTAAATAAAGGAAAGGCTAGAAAAATGCATGGAAAGTTCGCCGTTTTATAATGGGACCCTATGGGAATTGGAATTACTGGTATCTAACCTGTAAGAAAACCAGGGTCCGGACCTTTAGGGTCCACCTTTACATAAAATCACCATGTAATGGTGTTTTTCCATTGATTTTATTACTTGTCACGGGAAACAATGTGATTAATATCATAATTTACATGTTTTCTATGAATTTTAAAGCGAACCCTGATTTTTCG
The DNA here is from genome assembly GCA_027627225.1 of Congeria kusceri. Taxonomy (NCBI): domain Eukaryota; kingdom Metazoa; phylum Mollusca; class Bivalvia; order Myida; family Dreissenidae; genus Congeria; species Congeria kusceri. Next base: position 30,004,861 of record CM051028.1, on the reverse strand, counting down.
GGTTAAAAAAAAAGTACGGAAACTCGCCTTTTGCATATCACAACACATCGAATCATGTCATAATCAAAATATTGTACGTTTTATACATTATTGATGTCTACCGCATTAAAATAAGTCTAAATGAACTGGTAATTTGACTGGTTCATATGATTTAGGTACGAATTTTAGCTCCCGCTCCCTACACAATCCAAGTACTGAAAACGCAAGCCAAATGGCTTATCATGTGTTATACTCAAATGCGTTTTTGAAGCATTTCTACTAAGCAGATCGACCTGAAATTTTTTATGTGTGGTACAAGTAAGTTAATAATGATGTAGACAAGTTTTTTTCACGGTAGCAACATTTTGAGTTTTCTTGTAAGAAAACCAGGGTCCGGCCCTTTATGGTCCACTTTTACATAAAATCACCCTGTAATTATGTTATTTTATTGATTTTATTACTTTTAATGGGAAACAATGTGATTAATATCATAATTGACGTTTTCTACGATCTTTAGAGCGAACCCCGATTTTTCGAGCAAAAAAAAATACAGAAACTCGCCTTTTGCATCTCAAAGCACATCGAATAATGTAATAAGCAAAATTTTGAGTTTTCTTTAAGGTTGGATACCAGCAAATCATAGTGTATCCCTCCGTGGTCCATTCGAAATTAGTGCCTATTACTAAAGAGTTCCTGTTCTCTTCTTGTATAAAAGCCATTTAGCAATCTCTGACATGCCTTTTGTGGTTATTTCTGACATCCCCTGTATGTTTGGAACATTTTGGTGTATTTCATTGGAGGCTAACTTGAAATGTGAACTTTTATGGCGTGTTTACTGTGGTATGGGGCTTTTGTCCAAATATGACTGCCGAAACATTGTTTGCACAATCTGAAATAAAGGAAAGGCTAGAAAAATGCTTGGAAAGTTCGCCGTTTTATAATGGGACCCTATGGGAGTTTGAATTACTGGTATCTAACCACAAGCAGATGTGGATAATGTAGAGCTAGGCGTACGAAACTATCACTTAGTTACACCAGCCGATGTGGGTGGTGTAAAGCTGGGCGTATAACCATAATTATGTGAATAAAAACTTACGTAATGATGTTGAGTAGGACTAACTTTCATTATGTTTCATCACCAATGTGAATAGAGTAGATTAATGAAACTACATGCATGCAACCAGCTATGAATGATAAAGAGCTAGGTGTACGAAACGTTAAATTACGTTACACCATCAGCTACGAATATAAAGAAGTAAGTGTATGAATATTTCATTGTGTTAAATACAGCATCAAATCTTAATGATTGATGCAGATCTAGACGTACCAAAAAAAATCATTAAGTTATATAGAGCATGGTGAAAATTTTACTTAACTGGTGAAGTTGTATGCTTTTACATAGAAATGTCAAATTTGGAAAATACACCTTCAAAATAATCACTTGCTTCCAAACTGTAAGCCAGTCACAAATGTACCATTCAATAACTTAAGTGTACACTAAAATTATACTAAAGATATTTTCAGGAAGTCTAAATCCAATAAACACCACATAACAATCAATTCCCTGAAAAATAAAATTGTTTACCATCAATAACAAATACAATTTGATACAATTTTGCAGTCTGAAAAATACAATGGATATAAAATAATCATCGCCACGAGGAACAAAAGTTGCAATTCCTAACATTAATTTCTTCCAGTCGGACAGATAAGACAGATATATGGGTATTCCTTTGCCATATATAAACAGAATGTCAAGAGATATCCCCAAGCAATCCAATAAATTTGCCAAATAGAATTTTTTTTGGATATTACCGATGAAACTTTGTTATCTCGAAATAGATTTAACTTTGTGGTTTACTGCACACAGTATATCACTAAATATTGAGAAAATAATATGTTATTTACCAATAAGGTTATAAAATCATTATAAACTAGAATTCGCAGTCCCAACACACATGATTTTATTAATACACCTTTCGTAAGTGATAACAAATAATTTTTAAATTCATCATTTAATTTTATATCATAAATTGTACTTAACAGCTGTTCTTTATTGTTACATGTATACCTGGACTTGAATACATAAATGCACAATTAAGAAAAAGATCAAATATAGTTATTTTTATTTTAATCAGAATTAAAACAAACATAGTTTACAATGACAAACGTAACAATTTTTCAAATATCTAATTATGACCCATTATTGTTTTCTCTATTTCAGTACAATCATTGAAGGAATTCCAAATCACTGGTAGTTCCAGGTCACTTTAAGATTAATGGTTCTGAAAACAATTACAACCCTCTCATTTTGATTTTAATTAACTGGTGTTTGAACAGTAATATATTTGCAGTATATCACCAAAGTTTCAATTCTGTATGCTGATCTATGAACCGAAACGGGGGTTTATGAGTAATACATGTTGAAGAATCTACCTGAGCACCGGTTGCAGAAACAAGGCTACGTTTTATTCATCGCGATAAAACATCGAAAATGTCCAGTGCATTGGCACATTTATGGGATCAATTGGTAAATAAATGTATATTTTGTGTAATTTATACATAAAACATCTGCTTTCCAAATTGCTTTAGAAACCAACGGTTGTATCAACACATGTGTATTGGGGTGTTCCGGGTCGCTTGAAAGACATCATTGTTTAAGGGGGATATGTCAAGCAATTTCATGTGTATAAGCTTTATGGAATATCTCCATGGGTTGGTTGGGTCAGTAGACTCATGCACCGTGTAAGGCAAGTATTTATTGACCAATACAAATTATTTGTTACACAAATAAGGGTATGTTATATAGGGAAAGATCTAGACCAAAATAGCATGGTGCTGCACCCTGCTCCTTTTTGGTTCCCCCTGCTGCCCCTCTGGTCTGGTCAACATAGAAATGTTGAAAATCTTTAGAAAATCAACATCTTTTTGCAAATATTCAACTTCAAATGGATAAACTATGCTAAAAAAGCGTAATCAGAAACATTAGACTCATGAAAACCCCGAATTTAGCAAACTATTTAAAAATGACAACAAAATTGTCCAGTTTTCCCCCCCTGCTCCTTTTTAGCAGCACCCTGTGCCTTTTTTAGATCCTAGATCTTTCCATAATCATAAGTATGCTTCTCATAGATTTGATTTACCCTTCTATTAGTAATAAATAACATCACAGCTTTTCGTGGTATTTAAAACTGAAGACTGGTGCTGGCCATTTGGCGAACAAAGAAGACCCTTACTCTCATATTCTAAGGTTGTGAAATTTTATCAATATGCTTATGATTGTTATCAAATTGATTCACTTGTTATTACTGGTGATACTTGCATGTTTAGAAACTATGTGCAATTAACACATTGCGTACGTGAATGAATTTTGGATTGTTTATCGCATTCCGGTTAATGTACAGATTTCATTTATTTCGCGGATTCTTTTAATTCTTTTAGCTGGTATTTTTATGTATAATTTTACCAGTCAAAGGCATTGACAAACGTTGATAAATTAAAATATGATTTTAATGTTGCAGTCTAACATCTGAATGACTATGTAAGCTATATGGCTTTGTACCGGTTCATATATTGACCCACATCCTACATGAAATATAAATAAGATGACAAACTTGGGAAAATCGTCAGTATTCCTAAACTATTGTGTTGTTATTATTTGTTGTCCGGTTTCCAGAAATGAATATATCTTCCTAATGGTGTTGTTTGACAACTACTTAGTCCGAATTACAGTTAAAAATGCTTTTAAAACAAACCTTAAAGGAAACTGTAGCAGAAGCGTCTGGTTACCCTGAACACACATAACTGATTCGGAACCCCCACAATCAGTGCATACAGTTCAACAAAATATTTAACAACAAGGCTTAATGTTACCAAATGTTTCAAACAGGCATATTGAAGCTGAGATATCTGTCTTCCAAAGTATATTTAGGATAACCTGATTGAAAGTACATTTACAATGAAGAGAGCGGTTTTGTCATTAGTGACCCGGAACTATCCAATTGATAGTACAATGTTTAATTAATAACGTAATTAATAAAATAATTCTCACCAGCTTGCTGCTTTGGATTCAGAGTTATTCCCGGTGCCTGAAACAACACAACATATCAAATACATTTTATTATCATTCGGCGTAGTTGTTTAAGATCATTTTTGATCCAGATTTTCTTGCGATAATTATGCAGTGGGAAAATTGTATGCCAATAGAATTGGGCAAATTTTCTAATTCTAGGGAATGCAAACTTCAATCAATGGTTTAACATAAACCAATAACTGTTGCATACTTTTGGGGATAAAAAATTTACATAATTGTTTACATAAGCAGTTAAAATGAAGTAATAAACATATCTTCAACATATACTCTAGAACTGAGCATAAATATGAACATATTTTCTTATTGTATGTCATGAATAGAATATTATATTAATTCCCAGAATTAATCCACTATTTTGTTTTGCCTAGCGGCCTGCTCTGTTAAAAACAATCGATTCTAGAAAGTGAGTTCAACACACGATCACGAAAATAGCGTGCGTTGAGCTGCCGGTGTATAGCTGTTATAATATACATGCATCAATAAGCGTACAGAGAAACATAAGAGCGAATATTTCAATAAATGGGGAATTTATGTTTATAAACATACTGTGCATGTTAATTTGAAATTGAATTGCTCTTTAAAGAAACAAAGATAATTGTACATTTCTATCAACTTCCGCAGTAGATGTTAATCAATCTATAAAAAGAAAATTTCAATAAATAACATGTTGTGAATTAAGTCTCGCCCGGAATATGTCGAAATGATATTCATGCTACTTTTACTTCATTTGTGTAGCATTAATACATTATTTGCAATGCCATTTATACACAGAAACCCTTGATACATAATATTCCTACCAAATATTATTTTAAATAGCCATAGTCTACTGTAATATTTGTGTTATAAAAAATGGAAGTCATCATTATTTCAAATAGGCTGAATGTTTTCTGAAGATTGCTTTTCCTGAGGATAAACAGTATAAATTATTCATTATTAACTTCCAAGATGAAGGTAGGGCATATTACTTAAGAATAACTATACGCGTCTGACACTAAATACTTTTCAATAATTCCCGCAATTATTTTCGTACACTTTTAATTTGTATATTCGGCTGACAAATTTATATAATAATGATGTTAACGTAAATTATTTAGGTTATTCATGTATCACTGGTGAAAACATGGGGCACTATGATCGGTTTATTCACAGTACAAATATTAATAATTATTGAATGAATCACACATTAATTTGGGGATCCGAGTTTTCTTATGGTGTCCGAAATAGCTGGAGTCCGAGAAGTTTCTTATATAGGTTGGGACCGAAAAATCTGGGGTCCGAGTAGCCATGCAACCGACCATCTTGGCCCTCTTGTATTATGTTTAGGATAAAAATCATATCTCAATATTAATGTCAACGCCGATTGTCTTTTTAAGACAATTCTTGTTTTATTATATTACTTGAAAGATAATGTAAAAATGTATAGGCATTAAGCTTTCATAATACCCCTTTGAGAACCTCAACCATATAAATATAATGAATGACCCAGCCCTTGTATTTCAACAAGGCCATCTATTCATGTGTAGTCCAAACATAACTAGTATAACACAATAAACTATTATTCATTAATATTAACAGAACGATACGTTATCATCATATTCGTAATTGTAACCACTAGGTTAAAAGATATTTACAAAGTTTTAAATTTTTATTAAAGGTAGACAACCGCTGTTTAAATAACAAGGTCAATGGGATACCGAATCGAGGCTCCTCCATTGTGTCACCGTTGTAAACATACATTTTTGGGAGTTTGTTTTATGTACTTTTAAAATGAAATGTTTGTATTTATTGGTTCAGTCAAACTAAATAATATCTTATCTTACTAAAACAATGAAGTTTTCTCACACTCAATGGTCTTCAATGCCTTTTTTCTGTCTTTGAACCGGACACCTGACCTAGTTTTGCATAAAAAATGGCGGATGACATTGAACTTTGGGGAAAACCCCAGTACTATATTTTACAAATTACCTTCTTTTGGACAGCTTTTTTGTGTAAAACGTCATCAATTATGTAGAAAGCACATGTTTGGCGACATTTTAAGCGCAGACGTAATGAAAAACGACGAGACAGAAAATCAAGCGAATTGGTAAGAAATGACCCATATTTGATCATGCGTATTGCTAATTAGACTGTTTTGGAATAAATTGTACTATGATTTTTAAAAAGAAGATGCATTTATAAGAACATTGAGCCCACATGTCTGTGAATATCTTTTGCCGCAATTTGCCGCGATGCAGTTGAATTGGGAGGGTATATATTTCGGACATTCAATATTTCGGATACACAAAGATGAGCTGCGAGCGTATATATTTCGGACAATCTATATTTCGGATACACAAATTATTCATATTATTTGAAGTGCATGTTGTTAATAATAATTAACATAATAAATAAACAATATTGTTTTAGTTGATTCAAACTGTATTAGAAGAGATAATGACCTCTAGAAATTTGACCTTTTTCAGATGTTCTTGTTATTTTGTTAGGAACTATAATTAATAATTATATCATTATATTTTATGATTGTTAGAACTTAGAGTTAAGTGTTCGCAGCATTCATCATCACAAACTGGAAATTTCATACAATCATGGAACTAGTTTAACCATAAAAATAAATGGTTTGTCCAGATGTTTTCTTGAGATTTAGACTTTTATATGGTACATTATTAATTAAGGTTGTATCACACAGAACCCATTTTCAATATATGTTGTTCTTTTGCATTGACCGTTCCAGGGCGGTGACCCCAGTTTTATTCATGTTTGTGCGTATGTTATGTACGTGTGTGTCTTGTCTAGTGCATTTGTTTTGTGTCTCACTGAAGTTCACATTGGTCAAAGTTTTCTTATTGACTATGAAGCTTAAATAAAAATTGTGTTTGTTTCCCTTTAAATACCTACCAACACATAATTTCATAATATATAACAGTGTTCTACTATCCAAATCCCGTCTACAATTAACAGTAACAATGTATATAAATGGGGAAACACAGAATTTTAATTTAGGCCTAATTGTGTTTGCTTTTGGTTATTTTTCAGGAGTTCCATAATAATGTTGTATGGACCACCGATATTTTAGTTAAAATCCCTGACATAAGTTGTAATTTTATTATCTTTTCAAATATAACCGGCATGTCACTTTTAAAATATAGCCTGTATGTCAAGGTCCATACAACTTTGTTTCAAGTTTATTTGATTTGTTCATTAGACTTAGTTGCAAAATAACACAAACGACACATATTAACCATAGCAATTGCTTTTTGGACCCATAATTAAAGATTGAATGGTTAGCTTGTAATGAACATACTTCTTACTTCATACTTCTCACATTTAATAATCAATTTTAATTTCTAATAACAATTCATATTAAGGTAATCAGTCCATCATTGGCCTCCTGGTAAACAGAGTTATTTCTGAAGACATGTGTAAGCCACGGAATTTTCCAAAGTAAGCAAGTTGTTTCCATGTTGTTGGTATGGGTCTTCGGCATACAGACATCTTCCAATGTAGGCCGGAAACTGATGATATAATGATGGATTTCCTATCAATAATCAATATTTAACTTTTTTTAGTTACCATGACAACTTTTTTTCCCGATAACTTCCAGCTATGTAGTATTAAAGCCTCATTTTAAATTAATTCTTCTACAGTGGATCTTTTTTGTTTTAAATGATATTACAACATGTTTATTTTGCTTGAATGTTGTATTTTAGATGCATCGAAAATTATACATACGATAAACTATAGGCACATTTGATGATAGTAATGGAAACTTAAACATGCAATTACTTTGTTATCCTCATTGACTGATACTTTATTAAAAGTACATTGCTCTCCTTTTTGAAATATCTTTCTGTTGATGTGTAACATTAGAAGCTTTGCACTTGGATTGTCACAGTAAAATTGCATTATATGCATAGACTTGAGACGTTCTTATTTTTCCCTCAATTTTTGCTAACCAAGGCAACTTCAAAATGCAATAACTTTCAGACCGCTTATGATAAATGCTTCATTTAAAGTGCATTGATCTCCTGATTGAAATATCTTTCTTTTGATGTATGATTTTATAGACTTTTCACTTGGATTGTCACAGTAAAATTGCCTTAAGTGCATAGACTTCAGACGTTCTTTTTTTTTGCCTCACCTTTTTGATATACATGGCAACTTCAAAATGCAATAACTTTTATACCCTTTATGATAGAGGCTTCAATTAAAGTGCATTGATTTGCATTTGGAAAGACCTTTCCAACGATATATAGTAATGTATATAAATCTTAAATTCAAAAAATGGCCTGTCTTTGTTTAAAACATGACACACCTGTTCAATTAGTAAATAATTTACATTAATTTCAGTTATAAATAAAAAAATAACACCGAACAGAAAACGAAAGCTTCAGTTTAACATACCATTTCTGCCGTTTGTTGTGTTCAAATAAATTAATAAAGATGAAACGCTGATGTTCCTCAGACAAACACAACCGGTTATCCGAAACTATCCTTATCGATAAAAGTCGAGGCGCCACACGGGGGGAAATATGTCATGACATGAGAGACAACTCTAGCGTTCTTAGTGTAGTTACTTCCTGTATTTAGTGACATGCTCGTAAAATACGCCTTCGAACGGAACAAAATTGTAAATAATTTTTTAAAAACAAATACTAGTAATAAAATAAAACGCCAGTACGTACTTTCAATATTAATGAAGAAAATAAATATTGAGTAAATAAATAAATAAATACATGAGTGGGTGAGGGAGTGAGTGAGTGAGTGGGTGGGTCGGTGGGTGAGGGAGGGAAGAAGCGAATGAAAAAATAAATAAATAAATAAATGCTTGAACGAATCAATGAATCAATCAATGATTATTTTTTATTTTTTATTACCGTTAATTTCACATAATATCAAGACGGCCAAAAGCTCAAATGTACATGCTGCTGCTGTTCACGATAATGATGATGATGATGATGATGATGATTTATATTAACAATAGATCTACACATGTTTTAAAAAAAATATTTCGTCGTAGCTGTCTGAGATCACTTTTGATCCAGATTTTCTTGCGATAATTATTCAGCGGGAAAATTGAATGCCAATAGAATTTTCTATTTTTAAATTTTCTAATTCTAAGAAATGCAAACTTCAAACAATGGTTTAACGTATACCAATGACTGTTGCATACTTTGGGGGAATAAAAAATTTAATAATTGTTTACATAAGCGGTTAAAATGAAGTTATAAACATATCCTCGCGTATACTCTAGAACTGAGGCTAAATATGAACGGATTTTTTCATTGTATGCCATAAACATATCATTCACGTAACGAAATAACTATTTTGTTAAGCCTACATTTATATCAGCGTTACGCTATATAAATAGCTCCCATGCATAAATCACACTCACAGAGTTGTCGTTCCAAGTAGCCCATTGATTCTAGCGAGTTCATCGCATTCCACAAAAAAGTAGTGGCATTCGAAAAATAGCGCGCGTAGCTAGCAACGACTGTATAGCTGTGTTAATACACTCGTACATGCATAAATAATAGCGTTCAGAGAATCATAAACCTAAAAATGTCAATAAATGTGGAATGTATATTATATAAACTTACTGTTAATTTGATTTAAAATTGTGGTTACGATTTATTAACGATTATTTATAATTGCATTTTTCTATCAACTTCTCCAGTAGATGTTATTTAATCTGTAAAAAGATGCTACATTTTATGTATGTAAAATTTTATGAAAGAAGATTCGGAATATGTCGAATTGTTATTCGCGTAGCATGAATACACAATTTGCAATACTAATTATACACAGGAACCCTTGATATATCATATTTCTACTGATATAATTTTAAATCGTCATAGTCTAATGAATTTTTATGTTTGCGTTATCAAAAAAATAAAGTCTTAACATTTCAAAAATTGCTGAATGTTCCGTGACTATTGGTTTTTGTTGGGATACACAGGGTACATGCTTATTTGACTTCAAATTGTTATTTTTTATATAAGATAACTAACATGAATGGTATATTACCGGTACTATAAATAACTAACTCGTCTGATACATAATAATTTTATTTCATTCACGAAATTATTTTCTTACATTGTTAATTTGTTAAATTGGCTTGACAAATTCAGATAACAATTATGTTAACCTAAATTATTTTGATTATTCATATATCACTGGTGGAAACAGTATGATTGGTTTATTCACGGCATAGATATTAATTATAATTCTATTTAATTTGTTAATTTATAAATTTATCTCAACTTAACTTTTGGGTCCGAGAAGTTTTCTTATAGTGTCCGAAAAATCTGGGATCCAATAAGTCCCCTAATATTGGTGGGGACCAAAAAATCTGGGATCTGAGAAGTCACGTAGCCGATCATCTTGGCCCTCTGTTTAGGTAATCTTTAAATGACATCTCAATATTAATTTCAACGCCGATTGTCTTTTTTAAAGACATTTCTTTTTTCGAAATCCACCGTCTTTGCACTTACGGGTTTTAAGCAATTACAAACGCGGCAGTGCTTATACTGTAATGCTGTTTGCGACCTTGGAGTGCTACATATGACGATTGTACACTAATCGTCATTTTACGGACATTCATCCGCTCGCATTAAAAAAAGCAGCTAAACGAAAACCGAAGGAACACATTAATGCAGCTACTTTTCTGCGAATAGTGTTGCCATATAGATATTGAAATGTTCTACATTTATCAGTTATAACCGGTCGTGCAACATGTTCCTTTCTCCTAATGGCTTATTTTCCCGTATATTCCCGTGTATAGGGGTTTTGGACGAGTACTCTATGCTATGGCCATTGTCTGTGCTGATGTGGATTCTGTTATACTTTTACTTGTTTTGCAACCTTTTTATGTTTAGTGCTACTGCTAAAAATACGAAGCACGGCACATTGACAGGTCTTTATGGTTTTGGTTCATAAGTTCATGTATTCTTTGTCAATAACGCCAGAGAAGCTTCTTTACTGACGTCCAGTGTTTGCATTTTAGCGTACCCATCTCTGCTACGTTAATAGCCGTCGTAATATTATTCGAACTGACTGATGAAGATGTTCCTACGAAACAAATTAATCCAGGAACCCGTTCGCAAGATGTCATTATTTCTTCATTTATTGCGGCATCCAGTAGCGCTGTACGCAGGTCACATGAGCCATATAGCCAGCCACGCTTGATGGGTGTTGTTTACAGAACGCCATTTTTGCAGACACGAGAGATATACGTATGTTTACACGTGTCATAGTATATATTCCTTATATCCTAACCTTTGCTGACTCGAGCAGTAATGGCATTCCAGAAATGGCATTTATACTGAATATCCTAGGCCCATATCAACAAATTACTTGGTGAAAATTTAAGTACATTTTATAAATCATAAAATTTCTTAAGTACGTGTTGCTTCATTTAAAGATTATTTTGTGTTCCATGTTTTTTTCTGGTAAACACCACCAGATGATTCTGATTTTATCCTATTTCAACTATAAAATATTGATTTGCACGTGGAAAATTTAATTTGACATTTATGGTGGCATAGTTCTGCATAAGATCTCTAGATAATGTTCATGAAAGTTAAACAATTGTTCACGAAAAGTTGAGAAACTTTCGCGAAAACTTGAAAAACTTTCGATAAACGGTTTGATGATTTAGTGAAAATATATACTGGTAATCAAGAAAAAAAGTCAAATTAGTGCCAGCTACTACTTAAGATAATCAGATTTTTTCGCGAAATATTGTTACTTTTCGAGAAAAATTAAGATTTTTATGAAAGATAAGGTTGCAAACTTGAAAATTAGTCAAATTTTCATGAAAAGTATCTGGTTATCTTATGCAGAAGTATGCCACATTAGAAATTTTAATAAGAATAGGACTTACGATTTTCCTTAGGAGCTTTGTGGATATGACCCCCTAATTAACTTTGTGGATATGACCCCCTAATTAACTTTGTGAATATGACCCCTTAATTAACTTTGTGGATAATATGACCCCCTAATTAACTTTGTGGATATGACCCCCTAATTAACTTTGTGGATATGACCCCCTTATTAACTTTGTGGATATGACCCCCTAATTAACTTTGTGGATATGACCCCCTAAATATTATATATCAACCATTGACATTTCGCCACACTAATTTAACTAACGTTGTTCCCCAACCTCTTGTTTTGTCTGAGAAACTTTCTTATTACGTACCAACCACCACGTTCATACATGTAATTCCTCGCCCAAATCAGCTGCCATGTGGCTTTATTGAATAACTGTGTTTCAAGCAATGGTTTTAAGGGGATATATATCAGATTAAGGCTTGTGCGTGTAGGTATTTGTATTGAACGAACTGTCATTGTTGTTTGCATTCTGTCATTGGTATTGTGCATACTATATTTTGTACAATGCATACTTTCATCTGTACAATGCCTACTATCATGTGTACATGTAATATGATATGCGTACTATCGTTCGTAATGTGTATAATTTTATTCGTATTGTGCATACTATTATTTGTGATGTGCATACTATTATTTGTGATGTGCATACTATTCTATGTGATGTGCATACTATTATTTGTGATGTGTATACTATTATTTGTGATGTGCATACTATTATTTGTGATGTGTATACTATTCTATGTGATGTGCATACTATTATTTGTGATGTGCATACTATTATTTGTGATGTGCATACTATAATTTGTGATGTGTATACTATTATTTGTGATGTGCATACTATTATTTGTCATGTGCATACTATTCTATGTGATGTGCATACCATTATTTGTGATGTGTATACTATTATTTGTGATGTGCATACTATAATTTGTGATGTGTATACTATTATTTGTGATGTTCATACTATTCTATGTGATGTGTATACTATTATTTGTGATGTGTATACCATTATTTGTGATGTGCATACTATTCTATGTGATGTGCATACTATTATTTGTGATGTGTAGACTATTATTTGTGATGTGCATACTATTATTTGTGATGTGTATACTATTATTTGTGATGTGCAGACTATTATTTGTGATGTGCATACTATTCTGTGTGATGTGCATACTATTATTTGTGATGTGCATACTATTATTTGTGATGTGCATACTATTCTGTGTGATGTGCATACTATTATTTGTGATGTGCATACTATTATTTGTGATGTGCATACTATTCTGTGTGATGTGCATACTATTATTTGTGATGTGCATACTATTATTTGTGATGTGCATACTATTCTATGTGATGTGCATACTATTATTTGTGATGTGTATACTATTATTTTTGATGTGCATACTATTATTTGTCATGTGCATACTATTATTTGTGATGTGCATACTATTCTATGTGATGTGTATACTATTATTTGTGATGTGTATACTATTATTTGTAATGCTATACTATTCTATGTGATGTGCATACTATTATTTGTGATGTGTATACTATTATTTGTGATGTGCATACTATTCTATGTGATGTGCATACTATTATTTGTGATGTGTATACTATCATTTGTGATGTGCATACTATTATTTGTGATGTGTATACTATTATTTGTGATGTGCATACTATTCTATGTGATGTGTATACTATTATTTGTGATGTGTATACTATTATTTGTGATGTGCATACTTTTCTATGTGATGTGCATACTAATATTTGTGATGTGCATACTATTATTTGTGATGTGCATACTATTCTATGTGATGTGTATACTATTATTTGTGATGTGCATACTATTCTATGTGATGTGCATACTATTATTTGTGATGTGCATACTATTATTTGTGATGTGTATACTATTATTTGTGATGTGCATACTATTATTTGTGATGTGTATACTATTATTTGTGATGTGCATACTATTCTATGTGATGTGCATACTATTATTTGTGATGTGTATACTATTATTTGTGATGTGTATACTATTATTTGTGATGTGCATACTATTATTTGTGATGTGCATACTATTATTTGTGATGTGCATACTATTATTTGTGATGTGCATACTATTATTTGTGATGTGTATACTATTATTTGTGATGTGCATACTATTATTTGTGATGTGCAAACTATTATTTGTGATGTGTAAACGATTCTTTGTGATGTGCATATTATTCTATGTGATTTGCATACTATTATTTGTGATGTGTATACTATTATTTGTGATGTGCATGCTATTATTTGTGATGTGCATACTATTCTGTGTGATGTGCATACTATTATTTGTGATGTGCATACTATTATTTGTGATGTGCATACTATTCTGTGTGATGTGCATACTATTCTATGTGATGTGTATACTATTATTTGTGATGTGTATACTATTATTTGTGATGTGCATACTATTCTATGTGATGTGCATACTATTATTTGTGATGTGTATACTATTATTTGTGATGTGCATACTATTATTTGTGATGTGTATACTATTATTTGTGATGTGTATACTATTATTTGTGATGTGTATACTATTCTATGTGATGTGCATACTATTATTTGTGATGTGCATACTATTATTTGTGATGTGTATACTATTATTTGTGATGTGCATACTTTTCTATGTGATGTGCATACTATTATTTGTGATGGGTATGCTATTATTTGCGATGTGCATACTATTATTTGTGATGTGTATACTATTATTTGTGATGTGCATACTATTCTATGTGATGTGCTTACTATTATTTGTGATGTTCATACTATTATTTGTGATGTGTATACTATTATTTGTGATGTGCATACTATTATTTGTGATGTGCATACTATTCTGTGTGATGTGCATACTATTCTATGTGATGTGCATACTATTATTTGTGATGTGTATACTATTATTTGTGATGTGCATACTATTCTATGTGATGTGCTTAGTATTATTTGTGATGTTCATACTATTATTTGTGATGTGTATACTATTATTTGTGATGTGCATACTATTATTTGTGATGTGCATACTATTCTGTGTGATGTGCATACTATTCTATGTGATGTGTATACTATTATTTGTGATGTGTATACTATTATTTGTGATGTGCATACTATTCTATGTGATGTGCTTAGTATTATTTGTGATGTTCATACTATTATTTGTGATGTGTATACTATTATTTGTGATGTGCATACTATTATTTGTGATGTGCATACTATTATTTGTGATGTGCATACTATTCTATGTGATGTGCATTCTATTATTTGTGATGTGTTTACTATTACGTGTGATGTGAATGCTATTCTATGTGATGTGCATACTATTATTTGTGATGTGTATACTATTATTTGTGATGTGTATACTATTCTATGTGATGTGCATACTATTATTTGTGATGGGTATGCTATTATTTGCGATGTGCATACTATTATTTGTGATGTGTATACTATTATTTGTGATGTGCATACTATTCTATGTGATGTGCTTACTATTATTTGTGATGTTCACACTATTATTTGTGATGTGTATACTATTATTTGTGATGTGCATACTATTATTTGTGATGTGCATACTATTCTGTGTGATGTGCATACTATTCTATGTGATGTGTACACTATTATTTGTGATGTGTATATTATTATTTGTGATGTGCATACTATTCTATGTGATGTGCATACTATTATTTGTGATGTGTATACTATTATTTGTGATGTGCATACTATTATTTGTGATGTGCATACTATTATTTGTGATGTGTATACTATTATTTGTGATGTGTATACTATTATTTGTGATGTGCATACTATTATTTGTGATGTACATACTATTATTTGTGATGTGCATACTATTATTTGTGATGTGCATACTATTATTTGTGATGTGCATACTATTATTTGTGATGTGCATACTATTCTATGTGATGTGCATACTATTATTTGTGATGTGCATACTATTCTGTGTGATGTGCATACTATTATTTTTGATGTGTATACTATTATTTGTGATGTGCATACTATTATTTTTGATGTGTATACTATTATTTGTGATGTGCATACTATTCTATGTGATGTGTATACTATTATTTGTGATGTGTATACTATTATTTGTGATGTGCATACTATTATTTGTGATGTGCATACTATTATTTGTGATGTGTATACTATTATTTGTGATGTGCATACTATTATTTGTGATGTGCATACTATTATTTGTGATGTGCATACTATTCTATGTGATGTGCATACTATTATTTGTGATGTGCATACTATTATTTGTGATGTGTATACTATTATTTGTGATGTGCATACTATTATTTGTGATGTGTATACTATTATTTGTGATGTGCATACTATTCTATGTGATGTGCATACTATTATTTGTGATGTGTATACTATTATTTGTGTTGTGCATACTATTATTTGTGATGTGTATACTATTATTTGTGATGTGCATACTATTATTTGTTATGTGTGTACTATTCTTTGTGATGTGCATACTATTCTATGTGATTTGCATACTATTATTTGTGATGTGCATACTATTATTTGTGATGTGCATACTATTCTGTGTGATGTGCATACTATTATTTGTGATGTGCATACTATTATTTGTGATGTGCATACTATTCTGTGTGATGTGCATACTATTATATGTGATGTGCATACTATTATTTGTGATGTGTATACTATTATTTGTGATGTGCGTACTATTATTTGTGATGTGCATACTATTATTTGTGATGTGCATACTATTATTTGTGATGTGCATACTATTATTTGTGATGTGCATACTATTCTATGTGATGTGTGCATACTATTATTTGTGATGTGCATACTATTATTTGTGATGTGCATACTATTATTTGTGATGTGCATACTATTCTATGTGATGTGCATACTATTATTTGTGATGTGTATACTATTATTTGTGATGTGCATACTATTATTTGTGATGTGCATACTATTCTGTGTGATGTGCATACTATTATTTGTGATGTGCATACTATTATTTGTGATGTGCATACTATTATTTGTGATGTGCATACTATTATTTGCGATGTGCATACTATTATTTGTGATGTGTATACTATTATTTGTGATGTGCATACTATTCTATGTGATGTGCTTAGTATTATTTGTGAGTTTCATACTATTATTTGTGATGTGTATACTATTATTTGTGATGTGCATACTATTATTTGTGATGTGCATACTATTATTTGTGATGTGCATACTATTCTATGTGTTGTGCATTCTATTATTTGTGATGTGTTTACTATTATGTGTGATGTGAATACTATTCTATGTGATGTGCATACTATTATTTGTGATGTGTATACTATTATTTGTGATGTGTATACTATTCTATGTGATGAGCATACTATTATTTGTGATGTGCATACTATTATTTGTGATGTGTATACTATTATTTGTGATGTGCATACTATTCTATGTGATGTGCATACTATTATTTGTGATGTGCATACTATTATTTGTGATGTGCATACTATTCTATGTGATGTGCGTACTATTATTTGTGATGTGCATACTATTATTTGTAATGTGCATACTATTCTATGTGATGTGCGTACTATTATTTGTGATGTGCATACTATTATTTGTGATGTGCATACTATTCTATGTGATGTGCATACTATTATTTGTGATGTGTATACTATTATTTGTGATGTGTATACTATTATTTCTGATGTGTATACTATTATTTGTGATGTGCATACTATTCTTTGTGATGTGCATACTATTATTTGTGATGTGCATACTATTATTTGTGATGTGTATACTATTATTTGTGATGTGCATACTTTTCTATGTGATGTGCATACTATTATTTGTGATGGGTATGCTATTATTTGCGATGTGCATACTATTATTTGTGATGTGTATACTATTATTTGTGATGTGCATACTATTCTATGTGATGTGCATACTATTATTTGTGATGTGTATACTATTATTTGTGATGTGCATACTATTATTTGTGATGTGCATACTATTCTGTGTGATGTGCATACTATTATTTGTGATGTGCATACTATTATTTGTGATGTGCATACTATTATTTGTGATGTGCATACTATTATTTGCGATGTGCATACTATTATTTGTGATGTGTATACTATTATTTGTGATGTGCATACTATTCTATGTGATGTGCTTAGTATTATTTGTGATGTTCATACTATTATTTGTGATGTGTATACTATTATTTGTGATGTGCATACTATTATTTGTGATGTGCATACTATTATTTGTGATGTGCATACTATTCTATGTGTTGTGCATTCTATTATTTGTGATGTGTTTACTATTATGTGTGATGTGAATACTATTCTATGTGATGTGCATACTATTATTTGTGATGTGTATACTATTATTTGTGATGTGTATACTATTCTGTGTGATGTGCATACTATATTTGTGATGTGCATACTATTCTATGTGATGAGCATACTATTATTTGTGATGTGCATACTATTATTTGTGATGTGTATACTATTATTTGTGATGTGCATACTATTCTATGTGATGTGCATACTATTATTTGTGATGTGCATACTATTATTTGTGATGTGCATACTATTCTATGTGATGTGCGTACTATTATTTGTGATGTGCATACTATTATTTGTAATGTGCATACTATTCTATGTGATGTGCGTACTATTATTTGTGATGTGCATACTATTATTTGTGATGTGCATACTATTCTATGTGATGTGCATACTATTATTTGTGATGTGTATACTATTATTTGTGATGTGTATACTATTATTTCTGATGTGTATACTATTATTTGTGATGTGCATACTATTCTATGTGATGTGCATACTATTATTTGTGATGTGCATACTATTATTTGTGATGTTTATACTATTATTTGTGATGTGCATACTTTTCTATGTGATGTGCATACTATTATTTGTGATGGGTATGCTATTATTTGCGATGTGCATACTATTATTTGTGATGTGTATACTATTATTTGTGATGTGCATACTATTCTATGTGATGTGCTTACTATTATTTGTGATGTTCATACTATTATTTGTGATGTGTATACTATTATTTGTGATGTGCATACTATTATTTGTGATGTGCATACTATTCTGTGTGATGTGCATACTATTCTATGTGATGTGTATACTATTATTTGTGATGTGTATACTATTATTTGTGATGTGCATACTATTCTATGTGATGTGCTTAGTATTATTTGTGATGTTCATACTATTATTTGTGATGTGTATACTATTATTTGTGATGTGCATACTATTATTTGTGATGTGCATACTATTATTTGTGATGTGCATACTATTCTATGTGATGTGCATTCTATTATTTGTGATGTGTTTACTATTACGTGTGATGTGAATGCTATTCTATGTGATGTGCATACTATTATTTGTGATGTGTATACTATTATTTGTGATGTGTATACTATTCTATGTGATGTGCATACTATTATTTGTGATGGGTATGCTATTATTTGCGATGTGCATACTATTATTTGTGATGTGTATACTATTATTTGTGATGTGCATACTATTCTATGTGATGTGCTTACTATTATTTGTGATGTTCACACTATTATTTGTGATGTGTATACTATTATTTGTGATGTGCATACTATTATTTGTGATGTGCATACTATTCTGTGTGATGTGCATACTATTCTATGTGATGTGTACACTATTATTTGTGATGTGTATATTATTATTTGTGATGTGCATACTATTCTATGTGATGTGCATACTATTATTTGTGATGTGTATACTATTATTTGTGATGTGCATACTATTATTTGTGATGTGCATACTATTATTTGTGATGTGTATACTATTATTTGTGATGTGTATACTATTATTTGTGATGTGCATACTATTATTTGTGATGTACATACTATTATTTGTGATGTGCATACTATTATTTGTGATGTGCATACTATTATTTGTGATGTGCATACTATTATTTGTGATGTGCATACTATTCTATGTGATGTGCATACTATTATTTGTGATGTGCATACTATTCTGTGTGATGTGCATACTATTATTTTTGATGTGTATACTATTATTTGTGATGTGCATACTATTATTTTTGATGTGTATACTATTATTTGTGATGTGCATACTATTCTATGTGATGTGTATACTATTATTTGTGATGTGTATACTATTATTTGTGATGTGCATACTATTATTTGTGATGTGCATACTATTATTTGTGATGTGTATACTATTATTTGTGATGTGCATACTATTATTTGTGATGTGCATACTATTATTTGTGATGTGCATACTATTCTATGTGATGTGCATACTATTATTTGTGATGTGCATACTATTATTTGTGATGTGTATACTATTATTTGTGATGTGCATACTATTATTTGTGATGTGTATACTATTATTTGTGATGTGCATACTATTCTATGTGATGTGCATACTATTATTTGTGATGTGTATACTATTATTTGTGTTGTGCATACTATTATTTGTGATGTGTATACTATTATTTGTGATGTGCATACTATTATTTGTTATGTGTGTACTATTCTTTGTGATGTGCATACTATTCTATGTGATTTGCATACTATTATTTGTGATGTGCATACTATTATTTGTGATGTGCATACTATTCTGTGTGATGTGCATACTATTATTTGTGATGTGCATACTATTATTTGTGATGTGCATACTATTCTGTGTGATGTGCATACTATTATATGTGATGTGCATACTATTATTTGTGATGTGTATACTATTATTTGTGATGTGCATACTATTATTTGTGATGTGCATACTATTATTTGTGATGTGCATACTATTATTTGTGATGTGCATACTATTCTATGTGATGTGCATACTATTATTTGTGATGTGCATACTATTATTTGCGATGTGCATACTATTATTTGTGATGTGTATACTATTATTTGTGATGTGCATACTATTCTATGTGATGTGCTTAGTATTATTTGTGATGTTCATACTATTATTTGTGATGTGTATACTATTATTTGTGATGTGCATACTATTATTTGTGATGTGCATACTATTATTTGTGATGTGCATACTATTCTATGTGATGTGCATTCTATTATTTGTGATGTGTTTACTATTATGTGTGATGTGCATACTATTCTATGTGATGTGCGTACTATTATTTGTGATGTGCATACTATTATTTGTGATGTGTATACTATTATTTGTGATGTGCATACTATTCTATGTGATGTGCATACTATTATTTGTGATGTGCATACTATTATTTGTGATGTGCGTATTTGTATTGTGAACTCTATCATTTGTATTGTGCATTGTGCATAATATCATTTTACTTTGCGCACAGTTATTTAACCGTCTTCTCTATAGTTTTTATAATACGCACTTTCCTTTGTACTGCGTGTAGTAACAAATGTTCTGTGTAAGCTATCGGTTAATTTATCATTTGTACTGTGCAAACTATCATTTTATTGCATGTGTACTGTCATTACCTAGTAAGTTTGTTTAATCACAGTATCATTAGGGGTTGTTATTTGCATAATATCATTTGTTATATGCGTACTGTCATTTGTATTGTACGTACTGTGATTTGCACTACGCGTACTATCCTTTACACCATTCATATTATTTGCACTGTGCGTATATGTTATTGGTTCTATGCATACTAGCATTTGTACTTGGTATACTGTCATTTATACAGAGCGTACTTATTATGTACACTGCGCGTACTATCATTTGTTCTATGCGGACTGTCATTTGTACTCTGTACACTGTCATTTATACTCTGCGTACTATCATGTATACTGTGCGTACCATCATTTGTACTTTGCATACTATCATTTGGACTATGCGTACTTTTATTTGCAATATGCGTACTATTATTTTTTATGTGCATACTATAGTTTGTACTATGCATACTAACATATTATATTTCCCGCCAGGAATATAATTGAGCGAAAACCATCTGGAAGTGTGGTGCATTTACATTCTACGGTGAATTAAATTGGTTCATTGTAAGATTGCATCCATCATGCTTATGTGTTAAATATTCAAATAACAGTCGAACGGCCAACTTTTAGAACAAGATCTCCATTTCAACTCTAAATCTCCCAATGTATGTGATGTTTCGGAATCATTATGCCCCTATTATCTAGTGCATATAATCATTCCACGGTCACTGCATCAAGTGACGTTATTATTCTGTTGCTGATTCAAGACTACAGCATATTTTCTGTGTTTTCTACTACTGGTAAATATCATGTACGGCACATTTACAGGCCTATATGTCTTTGGTTCATGAGATAATTTATTCATTGACGATAACGCCAGGGCAGGTTCTTACTGACGTCCAGTGTTTAACTTTAAGCGTACTAATCACTGAGCTTCGTTAAGCGCAGTCGTAAAATTTTCGAACGGACTACAGAAGACGTTCCTAAGAAACAAATTAATTCTGGAACGCGTTCACAAGATGCCATTATTCTTCATTTATTGCGGCATCCACGAGTGCTGTACGACCGCCAAATGAGCCATATAGCCAGCCACGCTTGATGGATGGTCTTTACATAACGCCATTTCTACAGACACGAGATATGTATATATGTATGTTTACACGTGTCATCGTATATATTCTTTATATCCTAACCTTTGCTGACTCGAGCAGTAATGGACGTTTCCAGAAATGTCAATCATACTCATATTTACCGAGTCCTAGAGCCAATTTCCACAATTCCTCGGTGTACATAATTAAATTCCTCAAGTCTGTGGTTGTTTCATTTAATTTTATGTTGTCTTAAATGCTTTGAAAGTGGTAAACATTAAAATGTGCTTCTTATATTACTCTTTTTCAGATATAAAGTATTCATTATTGCGTGGAAATTTTTATTTAAATTTTTATTTAAATATGACTCGAATCTCTACGAACAATCTATAGTATCGACCATCATGTACGAAGTACTAAATATTACCGGACGAGCACACTACCGGATACTATAATAAATTAAACAATCGCTCCTTTTTGCTGGCGAAACTGCCCTTAAAACTGTATAAAACACATCTAAAGTTATTACGAGTACTCTTCAACTATAAGAAAAATATGACTTTCATTGATTGCGACCATTAATTTGGAATTATTCGTTAAACTAAACGACATAATGGTAGAAATTTATGTAGAAGAAAACGAATGTATATTCAACACGTGTCAATACAATTAACAGTAAAAGACATAAATAGTACAGCTGTGATATTGCGTAGTTACAGACATTCAAATTCTAAATAATTTATATCGACCAATGACACTTCACCTCACTAATTTAACGAACCTTCTTCCCATATGTCTTGGTTTTGGCAACTTTCTTATTACGTACCACATAGATCAACTAACCACCACGTTCTCGTAATTCCTCGCCCAAATCAGCTGCTACTGCGCTACTGAATTACTACGTTACGAGCAATTTCCATCATACGGTATCAATGGGATATTGCACAGATTCAGTCATGTCGTTTTGCCCATACGTTATTTTCTGTCAGCACAATGCTCTAGCTTCTTCTGCATGCAGGTATTTGTACTGAACATACTATCATTTGTGTTGTGCAGAATATCATTTTATTGTGCATACTATCATTTGTTGTACGCGTATTATCATTTCTACTTCGCGTACTGTTATTGCACTAAGCGTACTATCATTGCACTAAGGGTACTGTCATTGCACTAGGGGTACTATCATTGCACTAAGGGTACTGTCATTGCACTAAGCGTATTATGATTGCACTAAGCGTATTATCATTTTCACTATGCGTATTATCAATGGTACTATGCTTTCTATTATTTGTACATTTCGTACTATCATTTGTACTTTGCGTACTATCATTTGCATTATGCGTATGATCATTTTCACTATGCGTAATATCATTTCACTATGCGTACTACAGTATCATATTTTCTATGCGTATTATCATTTGTACTATGCGTACTGTCACTTTCACTATGCGTATGATCATTTGCTCTATGCGTACTTGTTTGATGCGTACTACCATTTGTATTATTTATTCAATAACTTGTAGTGCATATATTTCCCGCCAGGAATATAATTGACCGCAAATCATCTGAAAGTATTTTGCATATCTTTTCCAGGGGGAATTAATTGATCCATTATAAGATTCTATGGTGCGTTGCATCCATCATACTTATGTGTTAAATATTCAAATAACAGACGAACGGTCACCTTTTAAACAATATCTCCAAAGCTATTATCAATCGCCAGATTTTTGTGGTATTTCGGAATATTTTAATATGTTCCGCGAAGTGTTTGTCATCGCAGAACCAATGAATATATGAACAATTAAAGTCCGTCTATCGATGCATGAAAAATAATATAAAATATGACAAAAAGTAAATGACAGTCTGCCACAAAGTTGTGTCAAAAATGTGTCTGAGATACAACACGTATAGTAAGACATATCAAATAACTATTATTAGTTCTAACAAATGGCTCTCAAATATGTCAGCGAAATGACGTAACAGACGAGGGCAGGCACCCCAAATAAATGTTCCGGGAAATACAATATCAACAATAACACCGAAAATAAACTTTTTTATGAGAATGGATGGGAACAGACAATTGACCGAAATCTTAGGAACTAACACAGCTTCGCCTAAAATCCATGGAAAATTAAATATATAGAAACGACGTACGATCAATGTTTATAGATGATGAAGTGAATTAATTATAATAACACTGTTGTCCAAACGAGGGCGTGCATTCAAAAGCCAAACCTTGCCTGTGTAACTTAATCATGTATGATTGTATCTACCGGTATATATGTATGTACTGATCAGTACATTATTTGTTTTGATCAAATACTATAACACTGTAAATACATATGCATTCCATAGGTATGAAATAAACAAAACAGTTCTTTTAATCAATTTGAACAACATATGTTTTCATTTCATTTGCTTTCCTTCATATTCGATTTATAAAATGATATATCACGATCAGGATTAAAATGCTACAGCTAATAAACGTTTTTGTTTGTTCTGATGTGTTGTTTCCTTAAATACGAGAACACAGTGATTACTCGGAAATATATACTAGCCGCCTGCGTGAGGAACTATATAAAATCAAAACGTTATTATTGTTACTTTTATCAAGACTGTCTTACAGTTTGGAAGGTGTCGGCGATACGGTTCTAAATGCGGTCATAAGTTAAGTTTTGTTCACTACCGTTATAGATGAAGATCGGGATCCATTTCCGCCGATCATGATGGTTGATATTATTCCGCAAATATGGACTGTTGAACCGTCTTGCTGATCTTGATCTTGATCTATTTTGGCTGACTTAGATCGTTTATCTGACCTCATGCTTAAAAAAATTATCAAAGTTAAACGTATTAATTAAAGACTATGTGTATGATCATTCGTAGCTGTTGAGCCAGGCCCACAAACCCACCCATACAACGAACGATCTAAATTTAAAATTGTGTCTAAATTTAAAATAGTGACCTATGAAAGTCAAATCCGATATATAAAAACGTTTCATTGGTCCATATTTAAGGTAAAGACGAAGTTTCAGACTAAGATCTTTCTGATCGATTAGGAAGGAAAACATTACCTCAAATATAACGACATTAATGTAGCTACTTTTCCAAATAGAGTCAATATGCAGATGTTCTAAATTTACCTGGTTGTCTGGTCGCTCACCTGTGCCTACCTACCAATGGCTTATTTTCCGTAATATCTCGTGCATATAGATTTTGGGCGAGCTATTCCATGGTCACTGCATGTAGTGACATCGTTATACTATTACTTATTCGAGACTACAGCCTTTTTCTGTTTCCTGTAACTGCTAAATACCATACACGGCACATTAAGATATTTATGTCTTTTGTTCATAAGTTAATGTATTCATTGCCGATAATGCTAGAGAAGCTTCTTTACTGGCGTCCAGTGTTTACATTTTAGCGTACCCATTTCTACTACGTTGATAGCAGTCGTAAAATTTTCGAACGGACTTAAGAAGACGTTCCTACGAAACAAATTAATCCAGGAACGCGTTTGCAAGATGTCATTATTTCTTCATTTATTGCGGCAACCACGAGTGCTGTACGCAAGCCACATGAGCCAAATAGCCAGCCACGCTTGACGGATGTTGTTTTCATAACGCCATTTTTCAGACACGAGAGATGTATGTACAGTACCGATGAAAAGCGTTACAAACGCTTTATAATTTTATCCATTTCAATTGATGATTTTTCATAAACGACACTGTATTTCCAATATATACCTTTGTCAGTACTGTTATTTTGCTTGTTTATATATAATGTATTTTTCTTTTGGGATTTATGACAAAAATGAAAATTGTAAAAAAAAAGGCCAATTTGTGAACAGGTCCCTTTAATCCTTGGTAATATTGCCAAAAATAAGCTAAAAGCAATTACAGAAAGATACATGCGCCAAATAGTCTTTTAATGGCAGTTCTCTCCCCCTTCCTCCTTAGACCTTGTACTGCAGGTCCCTGGGTACCTTGGACTCACTTCCGGTGTCTGCCAGCTTGTTGCTCTGGAACACCGACCTACTTCCGTTCTGCTCCACGTCGAACACGTACTGCCACGTGATCACGCTTGGACCAGCTTTCACTAAAACGGAAACTCACTTTTAAGAAAACAATACGACTTGCTAATTAAGGTTGTGTGCTGCAATATGATCAAGTTCTGTTCGCCATTTTATTAAAGGTATGTACGTCAAAAGCCTTAAAGGGACTTGTTCACAGGTTTTTGTATTTTTGAAATATACTATTTAACGTCAGAACTTAAAAAAATGAAGAATTTGAACTAAAAAGCTCAAGAACTATAAACAAGAGTTAAGCGTTAAAAAAAATAAAAAAAATAAAAAAAATGTTGATCCCACCGGGGTTCAAACTTCAGACCCCTGGATCAAAATTCTAAAACGCCACCTCACGTCCATTCCGATGTGTAAACTAGTAGGTGTATTGTTTACTTTATGTCAGTGATTCACGTGATTTCAACTATTTCAACGAAAACAACAGAAATACTCCAAATCATTCCATCGTTTAGCGTTACAAACGCTTTATAGGTAATTTTATCCATTTCAACTACCATTACTCATTAACAAAACGGTATTTACAGTATATTTCTGTCAGTTCCGTATTTTAGCTCCTTTCTATACAATATTGTAGTATTTTAGAATCTATATTTTTTTAAGTGTCAATTCGTAGATCTGTGCACAGTTCTCTTTAAAATCCGTATTAGGTTCTTTTTAATCTTGTGATTCTAATTGAGGTCAGGGTTTGATAATTTTGAAATATACATCGACTCGATTTCATTGAACATACGAAAAAAAAGGAACAAAACCAATATTGTAAATATAATAAACCAACAATTGATGAAATTCATCTACATGTATCTCTACAGATGCCGTATTCTGAATGCATATTAAATGTTTTTTACTCAAATTTATAGCGTAATAACGCAGTGAAATATGTATTAATTTAACCTAAATCATGTTGACTTTTTATGCATGTTTATAAAACAAACTTTGCATTGAATTAGTATTGTTGTTGTCAATTGTGTTTGGACTAGAATTTTATTTTCATTTTGGTTTTTTAAATGTTATTTTCGCCGTTCGTCTAGACAGTTTTCCAGCAATTTCCGATAAACTAAAAATAAAAAAAATCTCCGGCCTAGCCTGCAAGATCTTTATAAAAGTGTAGCCTAGTAGATTTAAATCATATAGCAATCATAATTGTATTTTCGACATTTGTGTTAAATAAAAATATATTTCACTTTCCAAACTTTTCTGACGTAACTGTAGCTTTTCTTAACCACGTTTGCGACAAGGCTTGTTCCATCATGTGTAGGTCACATTGCGACACCGTCATTCTCCGGATATCGTCTGCCGAGGTCTCCCACCCTCAGTCTGGGATTTACCGACGCTGACCTCTAGTGTGACCCGATGTTGCATTGTGGGATTGAGAACCATCCGCACGATTCTCCACCTTCCGGCCATGATTGGCTGTCCGTATATGGAGACGTCTGTGCGAGGGATGCTGAGGGAAACTAAAGTGAATTTCATCCTCGAATGGACGTCATCGTGTAGGATAACCGTTGAATTGACGGTTGGGTGAACATATCTGCAAGGTAAGGCTAGTATAACGCATAACGAATACACATAGATGATATGTCTAGTCTTTCAGTGTGTGATTTCGTGAACACAGTCTTGTGTGTTCATTTATTTTCTACACATCATAACAACAATAGGTAAAATTGCATAGAATATCCGATGCACACTTTTTTGTTAAGCGTTTTGCACCTATCAATATTTTCCCCCAGGGGGAGGGGGGGAGCGGCGGGCTGACCCAGGGGAATGAGACAAATGTTATTTTGGGGGGTCTAATTCCCCACCCTAGATTCAAGCATATATGTCTCAATCCCCTCATTGGGAGATGCTATATGTCTATCAAATGGCCCGGGGCCTGTATTACCAGGATCTAAAATCCGACCAAAGTCTATTACCCCGGGACCCGGAATCATTCGGAATGTCAAATTCCCGCCTGTCGGGAATCGCCTTCAGTCTAAAGTCTCCCTTATGCCCACTGTCCCCCCCCCCCCCCGGGGGGAAAACATTGATATGTGCATTATCACTACATGACTTAACCCAATCTCATTAAAATTATATTCTAACTTTGCTCCACATATTGTCGCTGCAAGGTCAGCGGGTAGTAAAGCCTCGGTCACAACTGGGTTGCGGCGACGTTACGGCAACTTTTTTGTCAAAAACGTGCGGGTTTTTTTCTCGATGGCAAGGTCGTCGTAAAAACCGCAACAGACATTAGCGCAAGCGCTTAAGTTGATTGGGCAGCCTTGCGTCAATCACACATCGTGCGGGAAAAAAAGCGATCAACCTACGGGCAATTTACGTTTTTTGCTTCGAAATTGCCTGCCGCAAACACGCACTGTGCACTTGCGGACGTCGTATGACTTCCTTGAAAAGTAATTACGGCTATCTTGCGATAAACGCATCGGCGCCGCAAGAAAGCAACTGACACCTCACGCTCGCCGCACGACAAGTTAGGTTATCGAACGTTGACCGCAGGGCTCTATGTGCCTCGTATAAATAACCAAATTATTAGCATGCTCATAACACATTGTCAATACTATCTCTTTATTTCAAATGTGTTATAGTCATAAAGTTACTTGAAGAAATTAAATTTCTTAACGAACTTGAACAAATAACCATGGCATCTCCATGATATACATATAAAATTAAAAGTCGAAAATTGCACCAATACATGCAGGATCTTCATGAAAAATATTGATATTCGTGTTTTTGCCAAAATACACAACTTGCGGTGATCGTGCGATAACTATGCGTTGGTCGTGCGTCGACATATAAAGTAATTCACACTCGCCCGGTGACCGTAGAGTCGCCGTGGGACAGACGCACGTCAGTCGCACGATTCACACACAAAGCTGCGGTCTGCTAAAGCTGAAAACGCGCGACAGACGTGCGCTGACCGCACGTTGCCCGTACGGTGGCCGCACTATGTCCGTACGAATTTCAAAAGTTCAAAAACGCATGTTTGTCTTACGGTCTCAGAATCGTGCGTTTGGTCTGCGATCTGCGGCAACCGTTGCTCTACATGTTGTCTTTCTTAGGTCAACGGGTAGTAAAGTAGTGTCAAACGTGAGATAATTTTATTTAGATTGCACTTTACAAAGCTCTATCGTTTTATACAAGTGCATTATTAAAAGTACACCGACATAACTGTTAACCATTTGTAAAACTGGCAGACAGTTTCAAAAATAATCATACTTGTAAGTTGTGTTACTTACTTTCCGCTCTTGTGGATGAAGTACTGATTGACGTCATCAAAAGCGAACAGCGCCCACCAGCGGCGATCACTGTTTTGCACAAGTTCCTCTCCATTCTTGCGAGCTTCGCTTCCACCGTTTCTCGGATGTATAATCATGCCGCTTGTCACGTGCTCAATATAACCCCAATGGTCCTGGACCTGAATATATCGCCAGTGCATCATTTCTTGTACGTCACTGTGCAAAACTACGCGCGTGAAGTTTTCGGGGTATCTGAATCCATTTTCGGGATGGAAGAATAACCCGCTTGCTACATGCATGATCAAAAACAACACCGACACCGACATCGTTTCAGGTGTAACGCAAACGTCCGATTTTGCGTTTGTCGTAAGACAAATGATACAGGAAATTAACTTAGACACCCTTACACTTCTCAAGAATTTACAAGCGAAGCCTTTGCATGATGAATTTTGGCTTTTCCACTTATTGTAGATAACAATGTAATAAACAGTATCGACAACACCAATTGTAAATGTAGTTTTGTTTTAAATAAACACTATACAATTTAATGTGACATTTCCGAAGCATTTTGATTACATTTGCATAAGCAATGATCAAAAGTTTGCCAAACACTTTTGCATCGGAGCAATCAACGAAAGCTACGGAATCCAGATAGTGTCATATGGAATATCGTGCCTGTTACGGCGAGGGCGAGACACGAGCATTGTGCGAAACACGAAGCGAGACACGATATTCCCACGAAACACAAAGCGAGGCACGATATTGCAACACGAGATCTCGCACTGTCGCCGTATCCCATACCACGAAATCTCCCGGCAAAATACCGTATCTCGCTTCGTGTTTCGCCGGATTATCGTGTCTCGCTAATGTATCGCGGTAAAATATCGTGCCTCGCTTCGCGTCTCGCGTAATTCTCGTGCCTCGCGTTCAAAGGTTGAGACACGCGATGCGAAGCGAGACACGAAGCGATACACGATATTCAGGCGAGACACGAAGCGAGGCACGATATTATATGGTTCAAATGTTGCCCAAATTATTATATGCTAGATTTACTATCTTAATTTCATTTTTTTTGAAGAAATTGCCACCTTGGGGCCCTTTTCGTTGACATAGTCCCTTTAAATACATCAATAATCACATATCTTAATTTGAATTTATTTTTTTTGGAAGAAATTACCCTGTTGAGGCCCTTTTCAATATATAATAGAATTTAAGTCGTGTTACGTCAAAATGAAATTAGTGAACGCCATATACCATTTGCGAAACCCGGCTAAAATAAAAAAGCGCGCAAACTCTTTTAAGAAATAACATTAAATGCAAAAAATTGCTATCAACGCAGGATTATCTTGGGTGTTTACTGTAATTCGTAGTCATTGCAACCAACAACTATTTGATGCTATGCATAATTAGACGTAGGACGAAGGATTACCATCGACATGTATCCATATTAAAAGTGCTCGGCAAAACAAGATGTACCAATTTGTTTGATTACCTGGCTTAAGGTTAGTCTTGTAACACTTATACTCTTTTGTTGATTAGTGAAATGTTAGTGATGAAAATAGAAGTCAAACTTCAACTAGAAATTATAATTAGATTTATATTGTAAACTGAAACAACGTGTCAAAACAAGATCCAAGTTCAACTATATACTCGTCAAATAATCACATATTTGAGTACTACGAAACACAGAGTTATGCGTTCATATTAAGCTTTCATATTTATATCAAATTTCTATTGTAATAACGGTATTTACAAAGCCTCCTTTTGATTCTTTCTACCAGCAAATAACATTTAAAATCATTGGTATTTAATGCAATAATCATTGAAAAATTAGCTTTTCGAGGAAAGTATGAGTGTCTAGAGACAATACTGAAATGTTATGGAAATAAACAAACAAACAAACAAACAAGCAAACACCACAAAGCAGTGAATATTAATTTATTGGTGTAGTAAGTTTAATTAAGTAGCTATATTATTAAAATAAGCTAAGGAAGTACATTAATGAATATCGTATGCATCCAAATCGAAAAATCTATTTACTTGCTTATTCGGAGATTGAACTAAATTGAATGATTTATATGATGCATGCATATTACATGAATATGAAGTATAAGAGGGTATTGTTCACAAAAAATGCCATACAGTATTGCGTTGTAGCGCGTGATTGTTACCTAATTTCTTTCGGCGTAGCTTTCTAACCCAACTTTTGACCCTATTAATATCCAATAAAATTGTAACGTGTCCGACTCCTAATCTGTATGGCCAAGAGGCTAATGTCAAAACAAATGTGCGAACAGAACTATGCACCTAAACACAACAATTTTCCTTGGCCTACTTTGGCGTTGATTACAACCAATGATTAAACAATAATTGTGTTCAACAATAAAAATTACCAGCAAATATTATTTAAACAATAAAATTATAACGCTGTACAACGGACCGCCATGTCCACAATTGTATTCTTATACTAGTAATGATGCCAGTTTCAAACTGGTATGGCCATTGGTTACATGTAACTTAATGATTTATAGTACTGAAGAGCTGACGACCAGGGAAACAAAGACGGCAAAGCTGCATTCACGTGCTGTGCAAGCAGCAGCAATCATATGAGTCCGACACGTCAATACACACCCAAAGCCCTCAGTCACTTGATAAATAAATATTATTTTCCGTAGATGTAATATTCTGCAGTTTTCTTGAGACGTTACTCTCTCGACGTTCAGTGGCAGACTCGCTAGAATTCTCAGATAATCGTGTTAAATTAGGCGGAACTGGGCCCGTATTCACCAACCAATTCTTAGACTTAAGACTAAGAATAAAGAATATTTTTGAAACTGTTTTGTTCTTAGAACGCTATTAATTTGAATCTTGAATGGTATTCACCCACTCAAATTACAGCATTCTTTATTTAGAACAATTTATTATGACATTAACAACATTGTTACCAAGCATATTTTCAAACAGACAGTTCTTGTTTCTTGAGCCTAAGTCTATTCTTTATTCTTAAGACTAAGAATGCATTGGTGAGTACGGGCTAGGTAGCCCTAATAAAATACAAGTAACGACACTCTATAGCGGTTATATACACTATTAAAAGGCAAACGAGGAACGGGGCCGTTGTCGTCACAAAATGTTGTGAACATTTCCCGCGAAAAAGCCCGAATGAACAAATCCTAACATTGCATCGGCTAATTTGGAAATACACTGGTCATAAAAGAAGCACCAGTCCAAAACTATAAAGGGCATATTCGTATCAAGTTATTAATACTGATGTCAAATCTAATAATGGTATTACACAGTTCACATCAAATAAAAACTTTTTAAGCATTGGTATTAAAATAGCGTACATGTAATTTATACATTATAGAGCAATAAATTCTCGTATTTCTTGTTTTACATAATTTGCAAACACACTCTAGTATACTGCGTTCGAAATTAGCGATGTCAATACAAAAGTTACACACCAAACAGCTATATGAATAAATGTGTCAATATAATATATAGTTCAGTTTCAGTGATGATCATTATACCGCTGTCAGATATTCGGATAAAATTGGAGTCAGGTCCCAGCTGTAAAAATTAATGTAGTCGAACGTCTCTGCATTCAGAATATCGTTCTGATTGAAGGTTGGCAAATTAATCTGTTAGCTGTTGCTTAATCTTTGGTAATATCGAAGCTAAAAGCGAATTTAGAAAATGTACCAAATAGTCCCTTTGCACCTCGTCCTGTTAAGACCTTGTACTGCAGGCCCCTGGGTACCTTGGACTTACTTCCGGTGTCTGCCAGCAGGTTGCTCTGGAACACCGACTTTCTTCCGTTCTGCTCCACGTCGAACACGTACTGCCACGTGATCACGCTTTGAGCAGCTTTCACTAAAACGGAAACTCACTTTTAAGAAAACAATACGGCTTGCTAATTTAGGTTGTGTGCTGTATTGTTATCAATTTATGTTCGACATTTTATAAAAGATAAATACACCAAATACCCGAAAGCCGTACAATCTTTATAATCGAAAGATTCTAACTAAGGCCAGGATGTGACAATTTTTAGTCACTCGGATCCACCGACTTGATTTCTTTGAAAATACGAATAAAATGGAACAAAACCAATATTGTAAATATAATAAACCAACACATGATAAAATTCATTTATATGTAACTCTACTGATGCCGTATTAGATGCCCTAGTGAATTAGTATTCTTGTCCATTGTGATTATACTAGAGTTTTATTTTCATTTTGTTTTTAAATTTAATTTCGCCGTCCGTCTGGACAGTTTTCCAAACAACTGTCTAATACACTAAAAATAAGAAAATCTATGGCCTAGCCTGTACGATCTATATAAGTGTATCCTAGTGTAGAAGCAGATTTTAGTCACAAAGCAATCTTAATGATATTTTCGACATGTTTTTAAATTTTAAATTAAAATGATTGCACTTGCGTATTTCTCGGATGTAACTGTAACCTCTCTCGACCGCGTCAGTGACGAGGCCTGTTCCATCACGTGTAGGTCATATTGCGACACCGTCATTCTCCGGATATCGTCTGCAGAGGTCTCCCAGACGAACATGATGTTGCCTGTCCTACCCTCAGTCTGGGATTTACCGACGCTGACCTCTAGCTTGACTCGATGTTGCATTGTGGGATTGAGGACCATGTGCAGAACTCTCTATCGTTCGGTCATTGCTGGTTTACCGTATATGGAGACGTCGGTGCGAGGGAAGCTGAGGGAAACTAACCTGAATTTAAATCCAAATTGACGTCATCGTGTAGGATAACCGTGTTGTTGACGGATTTGTGAACATATCTGCAAGGTTATTATGTTTCGACGCATAGTGTATATACATCGACGTTTCGTCTAGTTATTCACTGTATGATTTTGAAAAAAAAAGCCTGATTAAGTCATGTTTTTCCTGTATATATTATCTATAGTTAGTATATTTATATAGTAAAATTAATTTTTATAATAAAGCTATAGGCTGAAAATACAACGACTTATCATGACAAAAAAGTGAGCTGCACCAAGCATGTTGTTAGTACTAATCAAACATCCGTGGCTCACTTTTTAATAAAATGTTAGAGAACTACTTAACTTTATCTAATCTCATTGAAATTAAATCCTATTAGCGCAAGCGCTTAAGTTGATGCGGCGGCTGTGCGTCAATCACCTATCGTGCGGGCACCTTGAAGACACCATGCGCACATCGTGCGATCAACCTACGAGCACTCTACGTTTTTGGCTTCGAAATTGCCTGCCTCAACGCACGCACAGATCCCTTGCGGACGTCGTACAACTTCCTTGCAAAGTATTTACGGCTACCTTGCGATAAACGCGACGGCGCCGCAAGAAAGGATCTGACACCTCACGCTCGCCGCAAGAGACGTGAGGCTATCGCACGGTGACCGCAAGCCGCTATGTGCTTCTTATATTAAATAACCGCGATTGTTTGCATACTTTTAACACATTGTCCATACTCTCTCTTTATTTCACGCGTGTTACTATCATAAAGGTACTTGATTTTTTTTAACAAACTTGAAAATTTAGCTATAGCATCTTCCTGATATGCAGGTTAATTAAAGTCGTAAATGGCACCAATACATGCAAGATTTGTATGAAAACATGTTGATATTCGTGTTTTTGCCAAAATACCATTGCTGTTTTGCGGCGACCGTGCGAACAACTTGTGGTGATCGTTTGATAACTATGCGTTAGTCGTGCGTCGACATAAAAAGTAATTTCAGTCGCACGGTGACCATAGAGCCGCCGCAGGACAGACGCATGTCAATTGCACAATTCGCAGACACAGCTGCGCAATCGTGATACATCGACTATCTCCGGAATGCTCCGTAAGATAAATCTCGTGTCTATCATGGAGCCATCTTGGCTTGATACACCCAACAGTGATCCGCCTGTGTTATAGGGCTATACACGACGCGCGTTGAAATAGCACCACATTTTATGTCGAAACAATGATAAATGGTAGATGTATATTTACAGGCATCTTGACCTTTTATCCAAAAGGCTTACTATGCAAATATAAGTTCAAGAAATTGTAAACCGGTATCGAAACTGATTCTAGTGTTTACAAACTATCCAAACCGAAAGTTAAACTAGACTTAATAGTGAAACAGATGTTAAGTTAAATTACGCTGATAAAAACAAGGTTTTGAGAAAGAATCAAATAAAGATAATGAAAATGTCTACACAATACGGGCTGCCATTGCGTTTTACTGCTGGCTTTGGAAAAGGCCTTATCTGTCAGGTAAAATTAGATGTTTTAATAATAGATTTATTATTTTTTGTAATTTAATGTATTTATTTTATAAATTTTATGTTGTTAATGTTATTATCATAAAGTAATATGATATTCTTCAGTTCGTTCATTTGTATACAGTAATTAAATATATGCAATTCAATGGTATTTCTGTTATTCTTCTTCTTATTATTATTATATCATTTGTTTCATTTTATTCATTCACTTTTATCTAATGTCCTTGGTTTCTTATTAGTAATTCACCATATGATATTCTGATTATAGTGTTTTTGCAGCATTAATGTTATTACTTAAGCTATGAATAGTTGAAATAATTCTTGTTAACTAGTACAACTAATTTAAGTCTAAATAGCATTTTACTTTTTGTTAATGTTTAACTTTACATCGCATGGTTAATTACAAAATGTTCCTTAAAATTTAGTCACATGTCTCTTTTTTACAGGTAAACTGAATTTTGCAAGTCTGTGATTAATATGATCATCTCCCTAAGAATACCAAACCTGGCTGTGACTGGTATCCCTACAAGAGCTCAATGAGAACTTTCAGTTTAGAAACTCGACTAGAGTGTAAATAATCTGCCAGACCATCCAAATATTATCCAATGATATAATGAAAGACTGACAGTTTTATGTAAATATGACTATGATGCTATGACAATTTGTTAATTGAAATAAAAGGAACACAGATTGAATTTACCATCATGTACTGTGACAATTTTAAGCTGTTTTCAGCTTCTGTGTCCTGAACTTGCAATACCTTAATGATGTATTTGAAGCACATATATTTTATAACTGGTTATACATTTATATAGCTTTGAATAATGGTTTGATATATTTCCCATATAAAATGTATAATAATAAACATATTTATTTTTATATATTAATCTAATTATAATGTTAATGTAGCAGTTATTATAGCAAATGCGATATAGGGAAATTAGAATATTTTCAAAACACATAAACACATACAAACTTGAGAAGTGATGTGAAAGAAATACAGATATTTGTATGTGCCTGAACTGTGACAATATGACAATTTTGAAATGTATGGACACATCTAGCAGCTACATTTTGGAATTAATGAAACCAGTAACATAGCTTTATTTCTACAAGCAAGTAAACAATCCAGACAGTACATTTTCTTTATGATAGTACTCAGTTATATATAGCCAGTAGAAACACATGAAATATGCTTTTATTAACAAGATTACCAATTATACTTTATTTAGTGATGTATATGCAATGATTAATTTTGAAGGAAACAGTATGCATCTATATAGTGTAAAGAATTTAATGGTGATAAAGTAAATCACCTTATTTGTTGTAAAGTTCTGTTTTTAACAAATTATAACCATTTAATATCAATTTTCTCCTGAAATCAAACATGAAAGTGACATTTACACAAAATATGAAATATAACAATCTGTACTCGTCTGGTTTATTTAACTATATTTTTGTATGCATTTATATGTGCAATGCTTATGAACAAATTGAAGTACTGTGATTATTTTGTTTTGTGGTACGCTGTTTAAATGAATTCCCAAACTGGATGGATATAATTACTGTCAGTTGAATACATGGTCAGTGGGGATAAATGATTTTATTGATATTTTTCAGTATTTTCGTGTGTTCCAAAGTTGTTTTATGATTATGTTTTTCAATTAAAACAAAATACGAGTGTTATACAAATATTATTTTTTAGTGCTTTGAAGTTGCCTTATTGAAAACAAGTGGATCAAAATGATGCAAGGCACATTATTTGCTTGAGTCAGAAATGAGAAAATTGCAATTTGCTTGCATCAAAAAGCAGGATTTGGCATCAATTAAAATCCCTATCTAAGACTGGGTGTCCATAATAGTATCAAAGTGAGTGGCTTTCTTATAATACATTTGATTAATATTATCAGGAGCATGTTGTTAATATCATTAAGCAAATCCACAGATTTATGTCATATTATACCGGTATATGAGCTAATATTCAACACACAATTTCATGCCGAAATGGCAGGTTTATTTTACATTTGAAATGTGCAGGACAGTTGATAAATAAGTATGGATACAACTTTAATATTACAGATTCATCAATCAGTATATTTGACAAGAGCTAAATTTGGCAGTGTATACTACATTTATTAAGAAAAAGAAAGCTCAATAACAGTTACACATTCTGCATAAACTTAAAACATCTTTACCTGTGGACAAGTTACATTACGATCAAGGTGTTGAGTGAATTATGTCAAAAGCACCATAACTATGAAACACTAGTACGTATGTTTCAGTGTTCCACAGAAATGATGCTGAAGATAACTCCGCATATTTCCAAACTCCAGTTGGCTTCAAATTGAGCTGAATATATCATTATTCCACAGCTGAATGGCATCTCATATTATTTACCGTACTGTTATTTGGATAATTTTTTAAATAATAATTCCCAATAATTTTCAACATTTTCGTGTGCATTTTGTTGACCGAAAATTCAATACTTTAGCTTATGGGCTCAGCCATTTTTGATGATCATGTGATTGAAAGTAGTCCAAAATGTCGCATGATGTACCAGAGGCGATTTATTTTTAGAATCGCCTGTGTACCCAGAGTGACAGCTGCGCTCTGCTAAAACTGAAAACGCGCGACAGACGTGCGACAAGATGCCCGTATGGTGGCCTCACGGTGCCCATACGAATTCTACAAGTTCTTACAAAACGGATGCGTTTATCTTGCGGTCTCAAAATCGTGCGTTTGGTCTGCGATCTGGGGCGACCTCAATGGGTTGCGACAGGGGCTTAACGCTGTTAGGTCATCGGGTAGTAAAGTAGTGTCAAACTAGAGACAATTTTATTGAGATTGGACTTTACAAAGCTGTATCGTTTTATACAAGAACATTAGTAAAAATACACCGACATAACTATTAACCATGTGTACAATTCACAGACAGTTTCTAAAATAATTAAAAAATTTGAGTTGTTTTACTTATTTCCCGCTCTTGTGAATGAATTACTGATTGACATCATCAAAAGCGAACAGCGCCCACCAGCGGCGATCAATGTGTAGCACAAGTTCATCTCCGTTCCTGGGCGCCTCGCTTTCACCGTTTCTCGGATGTATAATCATGCCGTTTGTCACGTGCTCAATATAACTCCAATGGTCCTGGACCGGAATATACCGCCAGTGCATCTTTTCGTGTACGTCGCCGTGCAAAACCACGCGCGTGTTGGTCTTTGGGTATTGGTTTGATCCTTCTTGCGGATGTACGAACAATCCGCTAGCAACATGAATGATCAAAAACGGTACCGACATCACCTCAGATGTAACCTAGATGCCCAATTATGCGTTTGTAGGATTAATATGAAATCGTGTGACAAATGAACGAGGAAATCAAAATAGACACCGTTACACTTCTCAAAAAGTTACAAGCCTTTATATACACGATGTATTTGACTTTTCCACATAGTCTAGATAAATATATATTTGAAATAACATTATCGAAAACATCACTAATTGTAAAAACTCGTTTTGTCGTTTAATCAACACTATACTACTCAAAGGGACTAGTTCACTGATCGGCAAATTGACAATTTTCAAATTTTTGGTCAGAGATCCCTCAAAGAAATTATGCAATATATACAAACAAGGGAAATAACTCTCATGACTAAGAAATAAATTGGAAATATCGTTTCAGTTATGGATTATCATCAATCGAAATGGACTGAATAATAAAGTGTTTGTAACGTTTTTCTTCGGTATTTTGGAAAACACGTGTGTCACTTACATAGCGTTAATGAAAGCGTTCAGCGCCAACAGACTGCGGCTTGTCAGTTAAAGTTAAAGGTCACGTCAAGTTAATAATTATAGAATATTTATATATTTCAATTAAGAAAATTAGTGTTTCAAGATGATATATTTTCACATTTTAACATCTTTTTGTTCGTTATGGCTTAAATATGATATATTTCTTGTCATTTATCCAAATTAATCGCTATATTAGTTTATTGATAGTATTTGGTGAATACTAATAGGTAGAATTTTTTCGCAGTTCTGATTTGCATTGTACCCGGTAATCATTGATCTCCCTTGCCCCACGATATTGAAGGCATAGTTTATTTAAAAAATACGAACAATACGAAAGAAAAAACAACCTACAACCCTTCGAAACATTCCAGTACTTTGCTCTGTATTTAGTGGCGCAACTAGAGGAAAATTAAAGCCGAGGCTCGGGGGATCCGGGGGATTTTGTTTACCTAGAACGTCTCTGGTGCGTTTTGGAGGCTACCTAAACCATGTTTTAAAACAAAATAACCCTAATCATTGACGTTATATATACTAGTTCAATAACAATAAAGTTATAATTCTACCATGCACGTATGTACATTCTTTGCTGAAATCCACAATTAAACAGCAAGCGATCAAGAATAATTAGGATCAGAAACCTGATGCTCCGTGTATAGTAATACATTGTTATATACATTTTAATGCGTTCTGTTCGTTACAACGTATATTTCAAGTTTTAAGGCTCCTTTTAGAAAATGGCGGGTTGTCTACAGTTGGGACATGTAGAATTTGTAATGTGAATTGTTTGAACAGAAACATAAACTAAGGGCTAACATGTTTCTATCACCATCTTTTTGAACAGAATTTACGCAGACCGGATGTAACCACGTTGCGGCTTGCAGTGTCAATGTGTAAATCAAACCCACGTAAAACACTTGGAAAGTGATGATAACAGTAGTGAGCACTTATGTCCTTTACCTTGAGTGCATTTGTACATATGTGACTCGCGATAAACTGAAGGACATATTGAAATTAAGTGTTTTGTTTACAATGTTAAGTTTGACAACATTAAAAGCTGTACAAATTGGAGCAACATTGAAGACGTTATGATATTGTATTGTCCTTTCAAATATTATAAAGAAAAACTGCAGATCGTTGAATTTCCCAACGCATATTGTCCTACAACAGAATGGCGCTGACTGTTTTCATTCCTATAGTAGTACGCTAGTGCATGATTCAAGTCCAATGGCAACACGATGATACAGGTATGCAATGTTATCTTAACGTGTGAAGCATGTGTTCAATGTAGTCTTAACGTGTGAAGCATGTGTTCAATGTAGTCTTAACGTGTGAAGCATGTGTTCAATGTAGTCTTAACGTGTGAAGCATGTGTTCAATGTAGTCTTAACGTGTGAAGCATGTGTTCAGTGTAGTCTTAACGTGTGAAGCATGTGTTCAATGTAGTCTTAACGTGTGAAGCATGTGTTCAATGTAGTCTTAACGTGTGAAGCATGTGTTCAATGTAGTCTTAACGTGTGAAGCATGTGTTCAGTGTAGTCTTAACGTGTGAAGCATGTGTTCAATGTAGTCTTAACGTGTGAAGCATGTGTTCAGTGTAGTCTTAACGTGTGAAGCATGTGTTCAGTGTAGTCTTAACGTGTGAAGCATGTGTTCAATGTAGTCTTAACGTGTGAAGCATGTGTTCAATGTAGTCTTAACACGATGCTTAATTTCTTTAAGCAAATGTCAGGACTATCAATATATTGTTCATCTTACCCGTGTCACTATGACGCTGCATTCATTCTTTACAGTTGTATTCAGAAAAATATTTGCATCCTATTTAAGGTATTCAAATGCAGATTATAATGATCAATGGATTTTTTTCTGCGGTAACATAGCAATGCCTCCATTACATTTCATAGTTAAACACACGTATTTTTTTTTTTTGCTTTATCCATCAGGGCCGGCCCCACAAATGACTGCATGGAGGGGGGGGGGGACGGTCGTCTGTCCGTCCATCCATCCATTCGTCCATCCATCCATTCATCCATCCATCCATCATGCAACGTGGAAATATCTCGACTAAAACCACACCCATCAAGAGTCAGGCAATACCTTGTAGTTCTTCCGATTATACCAGATGAATTTCAATGAATTTAAATTCTCGTTGCTTTTTATTTTCCTTAAGACACTTGGCCCCTACTCTACACGTCTTAGATGAATGCAACTGATCAAACTCATATGGAATAGTTGTCAGCTGCCTGGCTTTCATACTCGCTTTTCACCCTGAATCCCCACGGTTTTTCCCGACCGGCGCATGTGAGCTAAGTTGGTGGTGGACCGCCATCGTGCACTCCTCCAATACCCAACCCATACCACACAAACATTCAAAAACAGTTAAAAGTAACTCACAAAGGCTAGAAACTGCAGTTTTTATTCAAAATTTGCGCCAGCATCAATTCGATGAATCTAAAAAAGAAAGAAATAGGACCGACTCCGAGTGCACACATTAGGACGATTTTTTTCCGCGTAAATCCCTCGTTAACTACGAAATAGACAAATTGCAATCGATAATTGCATCGAACACTTAATTCAATTCGGACCAATTTCATGATTCTTCAGAAGGCTTTGGTTAATCGAATATCATATTAAGCTGTTAAGGAGATAGTTTGAAAGATATAAATGTTGAAATACATGACTTCTCGATATCAAAATAATTACTTCAGGTTAATCTTATTCATAATAATAGAATACCAAAGCGATGAGGTACTGCAGTTGTTCGCAGTTGCGAAAAATTTGGGCACAACTCACTATATTCGAACGTTAACAGCAACACAAAATGTCAAATGTGCAGCTGAGGAATTGAGGTCTATTGTAAAACGTACGCCACTAATTAAAACGTTAACAGGTGTAAAACCTAGATAGCCGCATACAGCAGCTAACAATACTGTGTACGAATTATATCTTTAAGGCTTGTCAAAACAACTTTCAGTTGAAAATGAAAAATATTGCCAGGCAAGAAACCTGACAGCCAAATTCTTTGACCGGTGTACAATATCATGGTCTTTCTTTATGCTATAAACATAATTATCTCACTTTTAATGACATTCCGACATTCTGTCATTAACTAACGAATGTACCTACATATATAGGTATATAGTGAGAAATGATGGTTATCAGTTTTATTACCGGCAATCTCCGTGGAAGACAGTAGATTAATTTGTCGAAGAGAAATAACCACAGCGTTAAGCAAAACTCAATTAAAACCTTAAAAACAAACACTATGCTAAGTTTTTTAAATCTTTAACATTATTATGAATGCAACGACGGTGTTACAAGCTTTTCAACCGTATTAGCAAAGGTTTCTTGAGATAACGTTTGGTAATGTTTAAAATGCTTAAAGGAAGAAATGAGAGAAAAATCCTGCTTGTCGTGGGGATCGAACTCCAACAGCCGGCGTGAGAGTCTAACACGTTAATTCGGCCATAGAGTCTGTTCCCGAATCCAGTGTAAATTTCTGATAAGTTTAATGGAGAGTAACCGAGTACTATTGCTAGTACCTGTAATGCGTAGTTACCGACAAACTGTGAATTCCATTTCTTTATTATTATTATTATTACTATAATTATTACGACAAAGTGAATAATACAATAAGTAATACAATAATTCAGGGTAAAATGACAAGTTTTACATTTTTAAACACCACACATTAACAGCTTAACTTGCATCGACAATAAGGGAGATGACTAGTTAGCAATATAATATGTCCATTTTTCTCTTTTGCTCGTGAGCCAATTAAACCATTTATCAATGAATTCGAACGCTGCATAGTGGACTACTTTCTTTCTTTTTGTTAGTCTTAAAATTTGATCCTACATTGAAAGAAGTCAATTACCTGATTCTTTTAGTTTGTTGTAAACCTATTAATTCTAATTACATTCTTACACTTCTTACTGTCGCGTAATAATAACTGAGTTAAGTCAATTACCTTCG
Organism: Congeria kusceri; assembly: GCA_027627225.1. Lineage (NCBI taxonomy): Eukaryota > Metazoa > Mollusca > Bivalvia > Myida > Dreissenidae > Congeria > Congeria kusceri. The sequence continues at coordinate 29,960,952 of CM051028.1, read as the reverse complement.
GATTTCAGAAGAGATACATACAGTTGTTCTGTGAACAACTTAAAATGGGGCTATGTTTTTTACCACGTTTTTTTGAGATTTGTTTGATCATTACTTTGAACCAGAATGAGTTTAAAGCGATAGTTAAGTTACATATGTCGGCATATGTCAGCAAGCATCTTAAAGCGCCCAGTCGACACATCACTTAAGCACCGATGCAGGCAGCAAGCATCTTAAAGCGCCCAGTCGACACATCACTTAAGCACCGATGCAGGCAGCAAGCATCATAAAGCGCCCAGTCGACACATCACTTAAGCACCGATGCAGGCAGCAAGCATCTTAAAGCGCCCAGTCGACACATCACTTAAGCACCGATGCAGGCAGCAAGCATCTTAAAGCGCCCAGTCGACACATCACTTAAGCACCGATGCTACAATTCGATGCGCTAGTGCATGTAAATATGATCTGCGTGGTTAAAACCGCAATTAAACTGATTGTACGTTAAAGCGATTTTTTTAAATCAAAGTTTGTTCAGGTTATAAATCAGCACTCCTTATGCAAAGAGATGCGGTTAAAGATGCATAATGTAACAGGCTTTAATACGTTCTATCATCAGCTGATTGCGTATAATGCATACCAAAGCACATTCATGTGATAAGATATGACATTTCAAAATATATACTCACACAATTGTAAGTGACGATAATCTGGCAAAGATATTCGACACTAGCTATTTAAGGAAATGATATTTCTTTGTCACTTAGATTCGACGTAAAATTAATGGATTACAATGCAAGTTATTAATCATTAATGCGTTTTCGTGCAAGTGGTAAAATCTACATGTATCCGATAAACCAAACTAAAATCTAACATTGAATGTCTATCCTATTAACTTCAACCAATAAAAATATCTTGGTAGATGTTTAAAGACACAACATTTTTAATGTCACATCTTAACCGAATTTCTTCGATCTTTTTTTATAGTTCCCATGTCACGTGTACATTTTATGCCACGGGACATGCCATAAAACATGACCACTGTGTACAATTCATCAAACGATTACTTCATTTTCAGACTGTTGGCGCAAGCCAACAGGATTTAGTAGGTGTATTCACAAATCGGTCTTAAGGAAACTACTTCTTTACTTTGCAGGCTTCGAGTCAGTAAATCGGTAAATTACTGCGCTGCGCTCGCTGAGCAGTGACGCTTCCTGTTATCGATGCTACTTTCTATGAATAGATGACAAGAAATAGATCCGACTTAAAACACAAAAACAATAATAATAATCCATTTAGTTCACATATACAAGTGAATTCATGTTATGTCTATTTACATAAGTATGATAGCGTATCTGTTTGTTCTGTTGACTGGTTAACTGCGTACGTATTACATCATATTGCGTACGTTTAAAAGCATTGCACTTGTAAAGAGAGTTTTGAATGTATTTCACTAATTTAATTTGTATTTATTTAAATTGGTATTTACCGAACAAAGCGCTGGTGATAAAAAAACACTGAATATTGATTGGAACTTATACGGTTCATCGATTATTTTTACCCGTTGTAGATTGACTTGTATGCATATAGCTCTGTTTGCTTTTTTTAAAAGTTTTCACACAAATATTTGCCTTCGACAAATTACAAAAAAAAATGATGAGAATGTCCTAGATAAATAGCATTGCATTAGACGCGCGCTATATTAGTTTTAATTTGCAAAAACAAACAACAACAGTGGCCGGGATCTCAATCTTCAATTAGTCAAATACCAGGTTAATTTTAAGTAGAGTGTATAGTCTATCCCATAAACATCATCCAACGCAAACATCTTGCTAGACTTTAAAGACTTAGCAAAGTTTATGTCACAACTGAATCAGAATTTCTTATGGTCGTTAAACATGGTGACTGCTTGAGTGTTGCCAGTTTTTTAAGCACTTCATTACTTAAGATATTTACACATTTACACATTTCTTAAAGCCAATTGCACAGCGACAGGTTGTATCAGGCGATTCACTGGATGAGTATAAACGTGTTTCTTTTTGACATTTAATCAAACTCTGATTTCACAACAATATTTCTCAAACACTACGAAATAGGTATTTTGAATTTCCTGTCATATAACAGCTTTAAGTGCTTCATCAACAACAAAATATGCTACATCAACAATCGGAACGTGGTTTTGTCCTGATAAATGCAGTTTGTTTTGGGGCTTTGTTGGTTCATCACATGTATTGATATAACATATTCGCAATGATGTTTATATAAATGGTAAACAGGCAAACTATTGCGCACTCTAATTCAATCAACAGGCACTGTCTAATGTAAGTTAACTAGGGTACTCCTTAAGGCACTCAGTGAAACAGGTACGAAACTTTATAACAATAATAATAATTATTATTACTGTTTTATTTTTATTATTGTTAATATTATTATTAATATTATTATTAATATTATTATTATTATTATTATTAGTAGTATTATTATTATTGTTATTATTATTGTTATTATTATTATTATTATTATTTTTAGTACTAGTAGTAGTATTAGTAGTAGTACTAGTAGTAGTAGTAGTAGTAGCAGTAGTAGTAGTAGTAGTAGTAGTAGTAGTAGTAGTAGTAGAAGTCGCAGCAGTAGTAATAATTCGTTAATTGTATGGTAGCAGCAAAACTAATCAGTTACGCTATTGGATATGAACTTTAATAGAACAATAGACAACCAAAGCGTCTACGTTACATGTAAGATTGTTCTCGGATCTAAAATCATATTATGATTTAAGCGTATTTGGAAGTTCTCCTGTTGTACCTAGAAACTCATATTCAATTTGTTTAAACAAAAACGTACCAGTTCAAATCCTATGCTAAGAACCTCTTACCTATTTCCAATATATTTTCTTCCATTTGAACCGCATATCCGACACAGATTTCATTTTAGTTACGTAGATGTCGGCAGGATAATTATGATGAGTAAAAACGCTACAGTTCTCATCTCAGTATTCATGGTGTTATTGTCGATTGTTTTTTGTTTCTGCAAAGCTTAACAACCATCTTTGGGCAACCCTTTCTTGATGACGTATGTATTAGATGTGTCATACATAGAGATTAATTGCAGAGAGGAAACAAAATATGTATATATATGAAGTTACTGCCTTTTGTTAAAATTTGGTAAATTGTCTAGTACATGTTCTTATTATCTCGCAGTATCATTTATGCGTGGCATAACAGTGGTTATGTTGTTGTTTTGTATTATTATTTAAATAGTTATGCATTTTTATAACGATGTATGCATTAACATATATACAAATGCATGTTAATTCAAAAGACCTCATACTTTCAAGTAAAAGTGTTATATTTTGTTTGTTGATGTTAGCACATCGAACATGTCAGAGACATTCGTCATAAAACATCTGTCAAGCGGGAAGTTCTTCCACCCAAATGGCGGTTCGAGTAACCCAGACAACGGTACCACAGTGGTCCTCCATAGTGACATCCATGCGAACATGCACTGGCGATTTATTCTCGTGCAGGACCATTGGGGATATATTGAGCATGTGGCAAGTGGCAAGATCATTCACCCGAGTGGTGGAAGTTTAACTCCAGGGAACGGCACATCTCTTGTAGTTCACAGTGACCGCCACTGGGGTGCTTTGTTTGCCCTTGACGCTGCGAATGATCATGTGATTCACAAGGGTGGAAAGTATGTACAAGTCATTGGTGTTTTAGAAAACGTAGCATAGTCGTATATACTGAATCCATTGTGTTCAGTCGCTTTTAATGTACATTTTTAGCACTAAGAGTTACATATTAAATTCTATAACAAAAAAAAATATTATAAAAATTTAATAAACAAAATAATAATAATAACATTATTATTAAAATTAAATAAACAAAATAATAATAAATTAATATTAAAACTAAATAAACAAATAATAACGTGTTTGTGCTAAAATGTTTAGTATTATGACATTCAATTATATGCATTGTTTGGTCCATCCGGCAGGTTTGCACACCCAGAGGGCGGCAGACCAGACGCTGGAAACGATACAACAGTTGTTCTTCACAGTGATGTCCACGCAGCGATGAAATTTGGATTTTTCTCGCCTAGCAATCTGAGTAAAGAGGTCCTTGTGTACGGCAAACCGAAAATGGCTGGAAAGTGGAAAATCATCCACATGGTCCTTAACCCGACAGCTGAGCATCAGTTTACTCTCGAGGTTAAGGTCGGCAAATCAAAGACAGAGAGCAGAACAAGCGGCTTTGAGTACACCTGGGAGACGTCCGCTGGTGTCAACATCGAAATCCTCAGTTTGTCGGCTTCACAGTCCATCAAATTAATGATGGAGCAAACTTCGTCTCAGACCTGGTCCAACGAAACTACGACCACATGGCAAAGCACTGGTAAATGCATGTTTCTTTCTTCTATTACATGTAATAAACATCACATTCTCTTACGATTAATTTAACACTTGCATTGAACATACATATAATGTACTTTCATAATATGCTATAATGTTGATAGTGGTTAAATGAAAATACTGCCTTTGGAATTAAATAAAATCTCTTCCATTATATTCCGTATTAGTAAAACCTGGTCCGACAGTTGTCACCTGGCAGTGGGTGTTCGACGTTGAGCAAAACGACAACAAGTCGGTGTTCCAGAGCAACCTGTTGGCAGACACCGGAAGTGAGACCGAGGTACCCAGGGACCTGCAGTACAAGGCCTAAACAGGAAGGCGTAAATACCTGCCGTGAAAAGGCTATTCGGTGCATTTTTTAGAATCGTTTTGAGCTTATTCAGCTCGATATACTGCCAATGGACAGATACATATATTTCAACTGATTCATGGCGTCACATTAATTGCAAAACATATACACGTGCTTTTCTGTTGATCTTTCTTAACCTATGACATAATATGCCTTATCAATAAATTTATATATGCAAGGTTTAGTTTTGTTGATTTGTAGAAATAAAATTGCATGTATATCTCGTACATGTATGTGGATGGTTATACACTTCAATAAACATATATGTATAACTACCAATTAATATCAATCTGTAAAAATGGCAGAATACTATAATTTAATATATTTTAATTTGTTTAATTGATACACAACAAAACTACTATAGCGTAAACTACAGGAATGTCAAGACCTTTGTATAAAATCCTTTATGTTGTGAAATATCTAAATCACAATTCTAAATATATAATTGGAAAAGACGTGACATGTAGAACCCTAACCGTGTACGCACTATTTATTCGAAGGCATTACAATTAAGTTAATTAATTAATTGCAATAATTGTCTTCTCTAGACGTTGTGCTTACATATTTCCACTTGAATGATATTCGAGTATATGATGTGTTCACTGAACAGCACTCCGAACCGGACACTTACTAATTTCGAGATGAAACGGTAATTTATTGAAGAAAATATTACCGCTGTTGCACAGAGTTTAATGCAATGATATTAGTATCCACATGAAAACGAGCGTAATTTTAGTGCATTCCATGCACAATTTATTAAAAACTACAAAAGATCAAACAAGCAGTCGAAAATAAAAATTCCATACATTCTTCGATTTTAATCCTACTAATCCTACACAATTTAAAATTTTGTGTAGCGTTTGAAGTATTTATAAGAATAATAAGAATAACTGACTTAGGCTACAAAATCAGTAGGGTAGGCGAATTTTTTTTTTATTGAAGTATTTTTATTCTTTTTTTCCCTACTCTTTTCTATTGGCACTATGCACAAACAGTCATTTATGCAAGCTGACGTAAAACGGCAATCAATTTGAATGTTCATAATTAACAAAAGGATATACCATCAGCATTAAAGTACTTCTATTTATAGAATTTAACTTTTCGTAATTCACATTTTTTATAACTGTCAAAAACATGAATTTTTTTGCAATAAATCACCTATACTTTGTGGAACGGAAAATCAACACTTTTCAGTGCAGCTGGCATTTTTGTTTGTTTCCATAGGACATATGTTGACACAGATTTTCTTCAAACAATATGGAATGATATTACACAAGCAAAAGCATCTACGAAACACAAGTTTAAATCAACAAATAGAAGTTATTTCTAAAGGTTCCCAATCGAATATGACTTTTTTTCAAAATTTACACATTATTTCACAATATGTGTATATCCGATTTATATAATTAAATCAGACAGGAAGAAAGTTACAGAAAACACCGAAATCTCTGCCTGGTTGCTCTTCCGCTATGTTAAAATGCGGATAATTAAATTTTAAGCCGCTGTCCATGGGATTTAATTCAATACATCGTACTTTTCGTAATAGGTCTTATGAACGTTTATAGTGTTTTTTTTCTGAAAACTGTTTCTTATTTACGAAAGGCATTGTTCAAAAGCACTTGGTACGAACGGAATAAACTATATTGCACATGCTCGTTTACTCCAGAGTCATCACCAGTAGCATACAGAAAATAGATGCTAGCAAGTTACCAAAATGTGAATAATTCACAGATTGCAATGCGTAGTTTGTGTATTTTGTTCGGTAACATGCCTTTTAGAAATACTTTCTGCAAAATTTTATTTTTATTAACATATTTCTTGACTAATCCTTTAAAACCCGGGCGCAATCGTCAAAAAATAGTAAATACACTTTTTTTTGGCATTAAATCACATTCGTGGCGGGCCATAAAAAGACGTTGCGGCGCTGCCTGAGGAACAAATCATTAACTTATTTAAGCTTTACTAGTATATAGTTTCTGTACTTCAGTTGCTCTTTAGACGAGCACAAAACACATAGAAACTTCCGTTCTCTTCAAATTCAGCGGACCACAACGTCAGTGAGCATCGTTGGCATTGTAACGACAATTACCCCGTCTCTTTGTTTGCATTGCATTACTCTGTTATTTATATCGATTAACAAATAAACATGGTTCCATACCATGTTTAGTTTATAAGATACTGTGCTAGCCCAACTTATTTTAAAATACCAGGGTTCCATCCGCTTATGTTGTAAGTGATTCCATCAAGTGCTTTACATGTTTGTTTACACGTGTCATCGTATTTATTCTTTATATCCTAACCTTTGCTGACACGAGCAGTAATGGACTTTTCCAGAAATGTCAGTCATACTCAAATGTACCGAGTCCTGGGCCCATCTCTACATATTCCATGGTAAAAACTTAAGTAGATTTCTTAAAATGATCAAATTCCTTAAGTTTGTGAATGCTTCTGTTCATTTAAAGTTTCTTTTGTCTTAAAAATTGTTTAAATCTGATCAAAATCATCAGATGCGTATTATTGTTTGCAGTATATCAAATAATATAAAACATTTATTTTCACATGGACAATTTTATTTCAAATGTTCACTTAAATAAGACGTAAAATTTTGTTAAGGGGCTTTGTGGATTTGACCATTGATTAACTTCCGACTCAGTAGACACAAAAGCACCTCGAATGCGTGGGCGTATACTTTGTTAACCTATTTGCAAATAAGCCCATGTGATAATGATTGTGACGCACCTGTGAAACTGTATTAATTACCTAACAATTGTTGGAGAGAGGCTTAAATTACGGCATTCATGTTTGAGCACTAGTAGGCAGGGTTGAGCGTTTATATATTATAACTAGAAGTGTTTCGTGTTAATAATTTTAGATGCTCACAAACATGACATGGAATGTAGAATGCCGACCGTCATGTACGGATGCGCACGATTACCTGACGCACACAACTACCGGACACTATAGAAAATTAAACAATCTTTCCTTTTTGGCTGACGAAACTGCCCTTAAAACTGTGTAAAACACATCTAAAGTTATTGTGTGTACTCTATACAACTATAAGAAAAATATCACTTTTAATGACTGTGACCATTAATTTGTAATTATTCGTTAAACTAAACGTCATAATGGTAGAAATTTAAGTAGTAGAATATATTCAATACAATGTCAAAACAATTAACAGTGAGATACATATATTGTGCAGCTGTGATATTGCGTAGTTACAGACATTCAAATTCTAAATAATTTATATCGACCATTGACACTTCACCACACTAATTTAACGAACCTTCTTCTCCTATTTCTTGGTTTTGTTTGGGAAACTTTCTTATTACGTAATACATAGATCCAATAACCACCACGTTCTCGTAATTCCTCGCCCAAATCAGCTGCCAAGTGGTACTATTGAATTACTGTGTTACAAGCAATATGCTTCAAATGGCATCGAGGGGATATTGCACAGATTATGTAATTTCGTCTTTCCCATGCTTCATATTCTGTCAGCACATTGCTATAGCTTCTTCTGAATGCAGGTTTTTTTACTGAGCGTACTATCATGTGTGCTGTGCAAAATATCATTTTATTGTGCATACTATCATTTGTTCTATGCGTACTATCATTTGTACTTTGCATACTATCATTTGTAATGAGTGTACTATCATTTGTGTTGTGCAAAATATCAAATTATTGTGGATACTATAATTGATTCTATGCCGATTATCATTTGTACTTTGCATACTATCATTTGTACTATCCGTACTATCATTGCACGATGCGTAGTATCATTTGCACTATGCGTATTATCATTTGTACTTTGTGTTCTATCATTTACACTTTTCGTACTATCATTTGTTCTATGCCTTTTATCAGTTGTATTTTGCCTACTATTATTTGTACTATGCGTACTAGCATTTGCACTATGCGTACTATCATTTGTTCTTGCGTACTACCATTTGTACTATTATTCCATCACTTGTAGTGCATATATTTCCCGCCAGGAATATATTTGAGCGGAAATCATCTGAAAGTGTTTTGCATATCTTTTCCAGCGGGAATTAATTGGTCAATTATAAGATACTATGGTGCGTTTCATCCATCATGCTTATGTGTTAAATATTCAAATAGCACACGAACGGTCACCTTGGAAACAAGATCTCCATGGTTACTATAAATCGCCCAATTTATGAAGTATTTCGGAATCTTTTAATATGTTCCGAAATTGTATTTCATCGCAGAACCGATGAATATATACGTATATAAGAAGTCCGTCTATCGACATAAAGAAAATGACAGTCTGCCACAAAGTTGTATCAAAATTGTCTCTGAGAAACAACACTTATTGTAATACATAACAAAAACAACGTTATTTCTAACAAATGGCTCGTAAATATATGAAAAAATTATACATGTGTAATCAGTGACGGATTGCAAGCAGTGGCAATAAAGATGGAGGGGACACTTAGTGCGTGCCCCAAATGGAGGGGAGATACTACGCGCGTGCCCCAAATGGAGGGGAATATTTAGCGCGTGCTCCAAATGGAGGGGAACTTAGCACGTGCCCCAAATGGAGGAAGGGCCCTTAGCGCGTGCCCCAAAATGAGGGGGCACTTAGCGCGTGCCCCAAATGGAGGAGGGCACTTAACGCGTGCCCCAAAAAGATTAGGGCACGGAGAGGGCACTTAGTGCGTGCCCCAAACGGAGGGGCACATAGCGCGTGCCCCATCTTGAATTCCCAAATAACGGAGTTATGGCCGTATTATTCGATATACACTATAAAAATAACACACACGATCAAAATGTATTTGCCCGCAAGGCGAAATAATCAATGAGTAGCTGTGGTGGCGGTGGACGGACGTTTCATAGACATATATGAGGCGTGTCGTGGGAAAACCGGGCTTAATGCATGTCCGTAAAGTCTCGTCCCAGATTAGCATGTGCAGTCAGCACTTTCCGCCCACAGTGGATTTATGTTTAGAAGAGACTTCCTTGAAACAGAAAATGCCATAAACGCGAAAAGTGCCGTCCTGGATTAGCCGTGTGGACTGCACAGGCTAATCCGAGACGAAACTTGCACATGAATTAAGCCCGGTTTTCCCACGACACGCCTCATATGTAATTCACTTCGTTTAGATTCCATCGTATACGTTTGCATGACAGTTGTACAGCTTTTTGGTTGAATAATACTTTGTTTATAATTGACCCACTATAGATGCTAAACGCAATAAAGATGCACTATTATATGGAAGAAAAAAGTATTTCTACCAAATATAAGACGAACTGTGATCAATATATACAGTGTTTATCCGATTCTGGTTTGCACCGTTTTGAGATCATGCTAAATGATACAGACACGGATGTATATACAATAATAAATGATTTCGAATCTATTGTTCTGAATAGCAGTGAATCATTGACGAAACGAAAACGCAGTGTGGTCCATAAGCCAAAAATGTCTTGGTTCGACCAAGAATGTAGAGAAGCAAAACAAAATGTTTAAAGTAGTTTCGGACCAGACGATCAGTAGACGATTTGAATAAATAATTAAATAGTATATATATATATATATATATATATATATATATAACTGTGTGTAAAAAAATAAACGTTTACTTTACAACAAAAATACAGTAAGCAGATTGGATAGTTGTTTAAGTGACTTTAAGCTGTTTTGGCGAAAAATCAAGAAGATAACAGGGAAACCGAGGGTCAATAAAGACATCTATGTAGATGAGTGGTTTGAACATTTCAGTAAATTATTTGATTCAAAAATATTTACCGGTAATAATTGGACTGCTAACAATATTGATGACCAGGAAGACGGTATAGACGATATGCAGGACTCAGATTTTAACTTTCCTATATCAAAAGAGGAAATCACAAAAAGTGTAAAATACCTAAAAGTTAATAAGGCGGTCGTTGGAAATCGTATACCAGAACATTTGGTATATGGCATAGATGTATTGTTACCTTTTATCTGCAAATTATTTAATAGATTGTTCAGTAGAGGCGAATTTCCCGACCAGTGGACAAAAATGATTATCATCCCCTTGCACAAAAAGGGAATTGTTAGTTACGCTAACAATTACAGAGGAATTGCTAGTATAGATGCTCTAAGTAAAGTGTACACGTCAATTATTACACACAGGCTAACCTTTTATGCTCAAGCTTATGATAAAATATGTGAATGTCAAGGGGGTTTAAGAGAGGGGTACTCAACCGTCGATAATTGCTTTATACTTTATTCGGTCATTAGTAAATACTTTAGCATGAAGGGAACGTCTATTTACGTTGCCTTTGTTGACTTTTAGAAGGCCTTTGACTCGGTGGCGGGCGCATTTAATATGAAGCGCTTCATAAAAATCTAGTTAAAGGCAATCTATTAAAAGCCATGAAATCTATATATGTATCTATTCAGGGTAGCATTAGGACAAACCAGGGTATATCAAATACAAGTAGTTTCCCTATTGGCTTGAGACAGAGTTGTACTTTGAGTCCAATTCTGTTTGCAATGTTTATAGATGAGTGGTATACATTATTATGTAATTATAATACTATGGGTGTGCAGCTCTTGCCTGATTTGACTGAAATATTCCTTTTGATGTTTGCAGTTGATATTGCAATGATTTCTGATACAGTTGCTGGCCTCAAAAAGCAACTTAATATCTTACATGTGTTTTGTGAAACTAGTAAAATTAAAGTAAATGTCGATGAAACAAAAATAATGGTTTTCAAATGAGGTTGCATATTATCAAGAGCTGAAAAGTGGTCTTTTATTAACGATAAAATAGAGGTTGTTGATGGTTTTACTTATGTAGGCTTGTCTTTTACAAATAGATTGCCACTGTTTAAAATGGCTGCTGATACGGCGGTTAAAGCTCAAAAGCAGTGCTATGTCTTATAAACTCTCTACATCAATTGACTTGTATACCTTATAATAAATATTTCAAACTATTTGATGTCAAAATGTCTCCTATATGGTTCAGAAATATGAGCTCTGACAATTTTTACCTGTATTGAGAATGTTTATGTGTATGCATGCAAGAATTTTATAAATGCAAAAACTAATTAATGTTACGATGCTATACTTGGGGATTTGGGAAGGTTTCCTATGTACATATATGCCACCAAAAGGTGTATTTAATATTGGCTTCGTTTGTTTAAGTTGCAAAGGCGCAGGTATGTCAGACTTTGTTATAAGATGTTAGTTCACTATGATAGTCTTGGGTATAATAACTGGGTATCTGATATATGTGTGGGAAGCTAACGGTGATTTTGACAACAACCTATTTTTACTTGAATATGTTCAGAGACTAAAGGACCAATACATCCAACAATGGAAGGCTAAATGTTTTTTTATCTAGTAAATTGTTTTATTATGCCAACTACAAACATACTTATGAAGTTGCAAGCTATGTAAAGAAGGTCGACATTTGCCAGTTGAGACAATATATGGCAAATTTTAGAAGCTCAGCTCATAGTCTAATGATTGAAAAGGGTAGACATTATGGGTTTATTCCTGAGCATCTCACATGTCCGTACTGTGAAATATGTATAGAGGATGAATTGCATTTCTTGTTAGTTTGCCATATGTACCAAAATTGACGCTTCAAATACTTTCCCCATATTTATGAAAATAATGCAAACCTAACTATGTGCATATCATACGTACGTTAGCTTATGTATATTTTCTATGCCACAAAGGAGCGAGATGCATATCGCGCAGGGTGTAATTAAATATACAGTTGTTGTATTGTATATAAGCATTTCTGTAAATAAGGACTTAACCATGTATTATATATGTTTGTATCTGTAGCATCCATACTTTCACACTTCACCGGTATGTTTGTTTGTATATGTGATTTGTAAATTGTGTATGGGCCGGTGGCTTTATTGCGCAATAAACTATGTATATATATATATATATATATATATATATATATATATATATATATTATATAATGGGCCAATTCAGTGACATTCTACATGTATAATTTAACTATAACTTTACCATCTGTTGTGGTCGCTAATTACTAATTATGGATGTTTGATAGTTATCGGTTGCCTAGTGTATGATTCTGACTGTCATAAATGAATTATGAGAGATGTTTACAAAATAAATTAACGCTCAGATTTATGGAAACTAGCTTCATTAAATATTAAAAAACGACGAACGAAAGATGTTTATAGATGATGACGTGTTCAATCAATCATAATACAAGCGTTGCCCTTACGGGGTTAAGCTTTCAAAAACAAAACTCTGCCTATTTGACAGGGCTTGTGGCACCATTAATTATTAAAATGTTCTGTTTTGTACAGCCGCAAACTCATAATACTATATCAGTCGACAGTTGTTTTAGATTACAAACAGTTGGTAGAGCGCTGGATTCTCAATCCGGTGTTCGAGTCCCTACCCGGCCACTTAACTTGTGAGAAGATTGGTCATACAATATTGTATACCGCCATTCTTCCTCTAACTTTGATTCAAATAGGGCAGTTTTCATTTACTCGCATAAGTATGTGCACATGGTACCGTAAACTTCATAGATCTAAGCTTAACCAGGAAAAGTGTGGGTAGGTTAACTGACCGTCATTATGTGACTGAAATACTGTTAAATACGGCAAACAAACAAACACATTCCAAACACTTATAAATGATGCAAAAGTCGACACTCAGATTTATTGATTTATTAGATATTGAACTGTTTCTTTCGTCTTGTTTATATTTATTTGTATGCGTTCAAGTGATACTGTCACTTTTATCTGCTTATTTTGAAAATATTTTTGATGTTAATGATCGTACATACACACTTTAAGTATCAGTCACTTACAATCCCATTAATTAATTTTGTTTAAAAAAAAAAAGCCCATAATTATATATGACTTACATACCACTACTGTTGAGTGGTTTGTGTCTGCATTAGTTTTCTGCTAGATGTATGTCACTTCATTGTCATAACATTGGCTTCTTGACATGGAACTGTATTGGCCTGTCTGGATGTTTGTCCTAATATTACTGCATTTGTAGCACGGCGATATGTCAAGTAGTCTGGGTTTGTGTTGTTTCCATTTCTCTGTTGTGAGAATACCTTTTCAACTGCATCACTGCTTATTCTTGATGGTACAATGGAACCGTGTGGTCGTTCGATTCTCAACTTGCACATTTCTTCAAAGCCTAATAAACATGAAATGATATTCGCTCCCGTTTGCATTGAATATAGGCTTTTTTCCTTCATTTTGTTACAAGGTTCTTTTTTATTTATTTGTGTCTCCAATTTTCGAAACACATTTCTCAGGTCTATAATTCTCTTGTCATGGTAACTTTGCACAGGCCTTGAATCTCTGAATATTTTCACTAACACAGAAGAATGTTCAAGAAGTGCTTGCGTTAAGATCATTTCCATGCTGTTCGCTAAGTGTTTTCTTGTATTGTTTAATCAAATTCAACATGTCTGTGTCAAGGACAACCTCTGCTAATTTGTTCCTCATTTTAACATCGAAAGTCAATAGGAAATGATCCGGCGATAGTTGTTGATGCACTTTTAATGTATTTACTGTTATGCCAACTGTTAAGCGTTATTCCAGTGTTCCCATATCATGTTCTTGTCATTAAACTTAAACATTTTTGTGGAACACCATATGCCCACTCTTTAATATATTATTTCTATTTTTTTCATCATATGAGAATAATCCATAATAACTGATATTTTCGGAAGAGAAGGGTTTAACACATGTTTAAATTACATAGTTTTTATTTTATCTGAACGTCTTTCATTTTCAGGTAGAAACATGTTGATGAGTGTCCAATTAGATTGATCTTCGTCAAGACTTAGATATACAACTTTGAAGCCATACAGGGACAGAAGTTTCACAGTTTCCCAAACAATCAGAAACATTTCATGACTTGTATTGTTGCGAAATGCGCGACTGGAAAACGGCAACCTCTGGGGCCTACAAACAGGAGCTGCAAAACATGAGTTTTAAGTATTAATGGGGGCTTACTACAGAATTTGTCAAAATATGGACTTTCGTCACAACACTTTTCAACCCTACTAACTGAAATTTCTTCCCAACCTTCTTCAGCTGCAAATCTTCCTGGATTGACAAGAGCAAGCCTCCTTCATAACCTTCACTAGCCAGATTTTGCATAAGGACCTCGTTTTTCATCCATTCTTAAACTTCTTTTTTGTAATCCAACTTGTTGATTAACAATATTTTTGTATCTTTTAATTTGTGAACTAAATGGTAGAATTCAATGACCACTTGATCTAAGAAACGCATAATTCTTAGGAGATCGGCAGTACAGTGTCAAGCACAATCCTGTCACTTCAGCTTTCCATCTTCTTCCGGTTGGTGATGAATTAATTGCCTTAATTTGAGATTGTAGTCATGTTTTCATTTTCGTTTTAACATGGAATTGGTCTAGCACATTTGACAGTGTTACATTTTCTGTAATATTGTTCAAGTCATCATAACTGTTTCCAGTTAAGTCTACACAATTGTGTTCATTGTATATACCATGAGACTTGTCAATACGCTGTGTATTCATATTTGCATTGGTCTTTTTGCGTTGACATCTTATCAACGCTGCTTGAAGTACAGGTAGCATACAAATGTTCATTTAATATTTGTTGATGTTGCTCAGGCACACCTGATCGAGATACTTGCATCAATGGTTTCATTGTGATTTTCTGACGGTTTAAAAGAGACACCACTGTACAATTTACCAACTTTTTCCCAGAATTTTAATCTAGTAGCATTTTAATTGTCACACGTTTGAATTTTTTATGGCTTTTCCGAGTTCTCTACATTAAAATTGACCTTTAAGTCTGTGTTGGATGTTAGTAATATAAAGTGGACCTTTTTCATTTTCATGTATGTTGTCTCGTATCCTATTGGAACAAAAATATTTAGTACAATATTTGAAACTTATTATAAACACATTTTTATTTAATCTCTTCTTAATGTTAATTTCAACATGTTATTCGAACGTTTAACTGTATTGTATAAGCACTGAAAAATGCATGTAATGTGTGTATACGTTGCATTTTGGGCAGATAATATTTGTCACATTATGATTTATATTAATTGGACTTTTTCACAGATGGTATTACTTTTTAAAATGCCATACAAAATATCAACGGCAAAAAGTCAAACATCTATTGTAACCCTGCACAATTGTCATTATTATTATTTCACTTGATTAGACACCAGTATTATGTATTTATTTGTTTTTAGTGAATGGCAAAATAAAACACAAGAAAATTATCAATTTGGCAATTTGTGAATAGGTCCCTTTAATAGTCAGAGGTGATATTTTTAGAGCATTAATTACTATTACTATGTAATGTTGTAAGCTGTTACATTGACACGTCATAGGTGGATAGGTTCATTGAGGAGAAGTGCAATTTACGCGAACCGTTTCTGAGTGCTTCATAATTCTGGATGTATTGCACTTTATTATTTTTTTCATTCATTTTGCACAGAGCCTAACTCGTAGACTGTAATAGGTAGTAACTTAATACTTCATAGGTGCATAGATCTCATTGAGGAGAAGTGCAGCGCATATGAACCGTTACTCTGTACTTTTTCTGAAATTATGGTCATTTGTTAATGGTTCTTAATTCATTTTGCACAGAGCATAACTCTTAGACCATAAGAGGTATTAGCTTTAAAACTTCATAGGTGGATCCGATGTATATCATTAAGGAGACGTGCAGTGCACAAGAACCATTACAGTGCACTTCATAACTCAGCAGTTGTTCTCCTTTGTTAATTGTTAATACTTGGAGTGTAATACATAGGGAAACATCCTTGTGAATCCATCTACTACAGTTTCCAATGTATTTTAATTTAAATTATCTTCAGTGTTGATGGTAACATTTAATTGTGTGTAAATATGGGTCATTAAATTTGTATTAAGCGATACATATATTTTAATTTCATATAATAACTTTTAAAAAAACTGGCTGTCCCCCACTTTCAAACATGAAATTATTCCGTGCTTTTGTCACACATGTGACAAAGTTCTAGTTAAATTTGATTATTCACACATACTCACTTCCAACTACTTTTTAAATTTCATAAGGTCTACTGCATAAACGGTACATATAGTAAAACAGTTTATTACATTTTGTATCAATAATTCTTATCTTCTTCTTCTTCTTGTCGATCACTCAGATGGACACGCCGGCTCTCTGCGCAAAGGTCGCCGTGCGCCGTAGGTCCTCCAGACTGCCATAGAGCTTCCCTTGCATCGTGGTCTCCTCCGCCCAGATCTGGCGCCTGAGGCCATTGTGTAGTGGGCAGGACTGCAGCAAGTGTTCTGTTGTCATGCTATCTGTCTGACAGGGGCACTGGTCTGACTGGCCAAATCTGAACTTGGTGAAAAGGTGGTGGTTCATACGGTTGTGGCCTGTCCGCAGCCTGAATATGAGGACCTGCTCAGATCTTGAGAGCAGGTGGTATGGGTCATTTCGGTTGTATCGTGGGTGCTGTTGTAGCCACTTGGTGTGTTGCTTTGCCTTGATGATGGTC
Organism: Congeria kusceri; assembly: GCA_027627225.1. Classification (NCBI taxonomy): domain Eukaryota; kingdom Metazoa; phylum Mollusca; class Bivalvia; order Myida; family Dreissenidae; genus Congeria; species Congeria kusceri. Next base: position 29,943,685 of record CM051028.1, on the reverse strand, counting down.
TTGGCTTCTTTGAAGGTGGTTGACCTGTCATTCTGTTCTTTTGTGGTGCCCTCCTTTGCCAGAGTGTCTGCGGCTTCATTGCCTAGAATGTTGCAGTGAGAGGGGACTCATTGCAGCACGACCGTGTGGGCTCTGCACAGGGAGGTCAAGGCAGATGACAGGTCGTTCAGTTCTTTGTCTCTGGCAGTGTCTAGGGCCTGCAGGACTGACTTTGCGTCGCTGAAGAACACAACGTTGTTGGAGGAGAGTGGACTGTGCTCAATGTGGACTGCACCTGTCTTGAGCGCTACTGCTTCAGCCTTGAAGTTGGTGGAGTAGAGGCCAGTAGCGAGGGAGATGTGTTGTTCTCTACCTCCTGGATACCTGATGTAGATTCCGGCACCACCACTTCTGACAGCCTGGTCAGCAGACCCATCAGTGTAGACATGAGTCCAGTTGTGTTGTGGGTAGGAGTTGTTGATGTGTTCCATGGAGATGGACTTCTTTTCAGCATCGCTCTGGGAGTCTTTCTTGCCAATGCCAGGAATACTGCTGTGTATCTGGGGTCTTTCAGCATCGCTCCAGCCTGGGTTTTCAAGGTACGTGGGGATATCTTTGGGTTCTTGATCCAGGATATCTTGGCATTTCCTTTCCAAAACCCTCGTCTGGTGGATGAAGCTCCCTCTCTTCAGTCTTCCTTTTGTTGGTTGGCACAGTCTGTCTTTCATGGGATGATTTGGCAGTCTTTTGAACTTTGCTGCCTGGGTGAGGAGTTTGGTGTCCCTTCTGTCTTCTATGGGCTCAAGACCCGTGATGGTTTCCAGCTCTTGAATAGGGGTTGACCGCATGGCGCCAGTGATGATTCTGGCCGCCTGGTTCTGCACCTTGCTGACTCTGTCAAATTTTGACTTGCTTGCTGTGCCCCATGCCGTCACCCCATACTCAAGGACTGGTCTAACGCTGCCCATGTACATCTTCTTGAGGATTGCTGCATCTGTCCCCCATGTTGTGCCGGTTAGCTTTTTCATGAGTGCTAACCGCAGTTTGGCTCTAGCTTCGACTTTCTCTGTCTGCTGTTTCCAAGTGAGTCGCCTGTCGAAGGTCACGCCAAGATACGTGGGGGTGTGGTCAGCTTGCAGCGTCTGTCCGCAGAGCTTGAGATTGGCCTTCACTTCTTTTGGGGAGAGGCTAAAGATCGTGTAAGTGGTCTTCCTGGAGTTGATGGTGATGAGCCACTTCTTTGTCCAGTCCTCAAGAACTTTCAGCGCCTCTTGCATCCGGTAGTTTGCGGTTGTGATGTGTTCTTCTGAGCACCAGAGAGCAAGATCGTCCGAATAATTCTTATGATAAGTAACATGCTAGTGTACTAATTGTATTGGTAAGGTATTATCATTCATTCCTATTGATTCCAGGAAAGCATTGTGTTCAAAAGTGTGCACTTTTAATCGGCTTGTTTGATTGTAATTTTTTTTTTTAATTTCAATCATCCTTTAACAATAAAAAAAAATAATATTTTACCTAAACAAATATAGATCAATGACATTATATTTTCATTATGTGTTTTGAAACCCATGTATGTAACTTAACATAAATTAAACATGACAATAATTTATTGTTTGGGTACTGTTTGATTGATCTTGTTATGTTAAGTTTATGATTTGTCTTTATTACGTAGTATATTGTGTTCAAAGAATGTTTGCGTGAAAATATATGAAGCGCGTCGTGGGAAAACCGGTCTTAATGCATGTGCGTTAAGTGTCGTCCCGGATTAGCCTGTGCAGTCCGCACAGGCTAATCCAGGACGGCACTTTCCGCCTACACTAGATTTATGTTTAGAAGAGACTTTCTTGAAACAAAAATACCATAAAAGCGGAGAGTGCCGTCCTGGATTAGCCTGTACGGACTGCACAGGCTAATCCGGGACGACACTTAACGCACATACATTAAGTCCAGTTTTCCCACGACGCGCCTCATATGGTTATTGGAGCATATGGCTATAGGTATCTGCATTCAATCGGTATATGACCGAAATAACAAATTTTAATTAAAACATTTAATTCATAATTAATTATCTTTTGTATCCTCAAGGTTCCCGTTTTAGCTTACCTGAGCCGTAAGTACTCAATGTTGAGCCTTTGACGTCAGTGGTTGTTTGCCGTTGTTCCTGTTTATAGATGATGACGTGTTCAATAAATCAGAATACAAGTATTGCCCTTTCGGGGTTAAGCTTTTAAAAACTAAACTCTGCCTTGTTGACCTTGTAATACGTATACTCGTAAAAATAATAATGCATATACACATAATTAAATTATTTATTTGATAATATAATATAATATAACGCAATGAATATACACGTATTTATAAGTATGAACAGTTAACTAAATAAACTGTTCTTATTCAGAGATCTTTTAATCAGTTTGAATGACACCTCGTTTCATTTGTTGTCCCTAAAATGGGATTTTATCATCTAAACTCGGCATCTGTATTCTAGCGGTATCTCTATTTTCGCGGTAATTGTGTATCTTCGGATTTTCATGCTTAATTGTCAACATCTAACATATTTTTGGTTTTCTTTAAGAAACTAATAAGTTATAAATTAATTCATTGGAATTTAAACAAGTAATTTGATTTGAAACCATAAATATAAATAACTTTCGTTTCAGCTTGCAGCTATCGGTAGAAACTTTCGTCTGCTTGAGTAAATATAACTGAAGACTCAAATGAATATTTTGTTATATTTGTTAAAGGTTAAAATCCAACAATTTAAAGTGTATTTGTGTTTGTTTATACACTAACAGCAAACATATTTCAAAACAAAAGTTTTACCGCGAGATTACAGATGACGTAATTTTTTCAGATGGATGCATGGTGCATTGAAAAACAGAATAATTTAAGGACGAATACTTTACTTTTAAACACAATTTCCAGTTGTTATTTTCCTGAAAAGGTTCAATTTATAGCATGTTATTGAAAGAAAATGTTTTGTTAGTTGTTTTTTGCTCCAAATATTTACCTAAAGGTTAAGTACCGCGAGAATACAGATGAACAGTATAAAACGTATCTATAAGTCATAGGCGGCTTTAAAGGAAGGCGAAAGCGGTGTACTAAAACTGTCCAACATTCACAATTTTAAACCTCTCAATATGTTAAAACATATGAGGCGTGTGGTGGGAAAGCCGGGCTTAATGCATGTGCTAAGAGTGTCGTCCCGAGTTAGCCTGTGCAGTCCGCACAGACTAATCCGGGACGGCACTTTCCGCTGTTATGGATTTTTCTGTTTCAAGAAAGTCTCTTCTAAACATAAATCCACTGTAGGCGGAAAGTGCCGTCCTGGATTACCCTGTGCTCCTTAATCAATTTCGTGTAACTATCAAACCCGTTCTTCGGTGTACTTTTAAGTGTTCTTTTTGGCGACAGCTCACCATTTCGATATCTTTCAAACATGTAAGATAAACATGTAAGATAATGCGAAAATTATTTCGATTCTAACATGATTTGACATTTATTTTTGCCATTGTATTTCGAACTACTTTACTACTTTTTACTATGATCCGCTCAGAATCGGGACTACTTTATCTGTTGTTTATTGGGTAGTTTAACAACGATAATTTTGTTCTTTGTCTACAGAAAACACTGCACACGTAATGTTAGAATTAAAAAATAATTTTTGGATTATCGTTGTTTATCGGCAGAAAAACAATGATTTGGAGTTCTGATGCGTAGGAAGTAAACCACGAGGGCGTCAGCCCAAAATGTTTAACAGCCAGCTAATGCGTGGCTGCTGAACATTTAGGGCTGACGCCCTCGTGGTTTAATTTCTACGCATCAGAACTACAAAGAGTTGTTTATTGGCCGATAAACAACGATAAATAGAAAATCATTTCTTAATTATATACTAGCCGCATGAAAGTACCTATATATCAGGTAAAAATGTGTATTATTGTTATTTTTTTATCAAGTCAAATCCGTCTTATATTTTTTGTAAGGTGTCGGCGATACGGTTCTAAATTTCTTCTTATGTTAAATTTGTTTACCACCGCTGTGGATCAAGATCGAGATGTATTTCCGCCGATCATTATTGTTTACCTGTTTTGCTAATCTAGATCTTGATATTTTTTGGCTGATCTTTTTCGTCTATCTGAACTCATCCTTACAAAAATGCGCAATGTAACGTTTCCATTATCTTAAGTAAAAGTTGAAAGTCTATTCAAACCTCGATTGAAATAAAAAATATTTACATTGGTCAGCATTGTTTATTAAGACAATTTTAAAGATATTCTTACACATGGAGCCTAAACTTTCAGCTCAATTTTGTTTCACTGAACTTGAATTATAAAAGTTAGATATAAACTTTCGAACTTGAGTTTCACACTAAAACAATGTTTATTATTTTAATGCATTCATCATAGTACAATGGCCCATAATATCGGAAATACTCAGCCAGTATATTCGTGTTGTTTTTACAATTTAAAATGTGTTTCTGATCTAGAAAGTACATATGAGGAGTGTCGTGAGAAACCCGGGCTTAATGCATGTGCGTAAAGTGTCTTCTCGGACAAGCCTGTGAATTCCTGGATTAGCCGGTGCGGACTGCTAGTATTGTTTCTAAATGCGTTAAGTAAAGTTGTACAGTATGTTTCTTCGTTGTAATCATTTGCAAATTGTATAGTAACATTACAGCTTTAAAAGCCATTCATAAATTACTCATACATACTGTCCCAGCCACACTCGGTCCATCAAACGTTCGCCACATTTCTGTGGTACTCAGGTTTTATTAATTAACCTGAACGCTTCACGTTTTTACCTGGAAATCTGACGTTAACATTCCCAGATGAAAAGGTTCTGGTTATTATAATATCGCCTACATTTCCGACTACTGCACTAGGCGACCGAGTTGTTTGAAATGGAGTAATTGTGGAGCCAGACTAAAGTTTAAGTTTGTGTTATTTATGAATACATCCTTATTTAAAGATCATGTCTGTCAAACTTTATTTTGATAATCAGTGATCCTGAGGCGGTTTTGCAGGAAGCTGCCGGTGTCATTGAATAAAATGTTCAAGATCTTCAAGGTAGTAAACATTGTATCCAAATATTACGTATTCGAATGCAACCATTATTGGAATGTGAAAACTGAACGTGTATTTGTTTGGACATTCCCACTGGAACAATACTTGTAATCAATAACTATGTTCTGAAAATCGTGTATAATCATGTGATATATTTCAGTTATGAATATCAATAATATTGAAGGTGACAAAACATGCGTCTCTGTGCAGATGGGTATGTCCCACTGGCATTGATACCTGCGACATTGTTCGATATTCATTAACTAGAAGCCTAGATAATTAGAAACATCAAACGGTGTTGGCATAGGGTAACCCCATTAGCACCAATGCTGATCAGATTGTCCGAAACCTTGAATCGTCCGAATACGCATCCATTTCCAAGGCGAGCTTAATTCTTGCCACACTACCTGGAATTCATTTGACTAGAAGCAGACACAGCGTACTGTGTTGGCATAACATTTGCCTCTGAGCTTTGTCGTTAAACAGGGCGAGTGAAACGTTTGTCCGAAACCGTGCAACGCCCGAAGAACGATCCATGTCGGAAGGGACGCATCGATACACTGAAACAGGCGACACCGCCTGGAATTCATTTATCTGGAGGCAGACACAGTGTACAGTGCAGGCATATCATTTGTCTCTGTGCTTTGTCGTTGAACAGTGCGGATAAAATGTAGAAGCGCGTTTTAACCTCATGTCAGTAGATATTAGTTAATCAGATGTAACTAGAGAATACGTGTTATATTGCTGTACATATATTTTAATACGTATTTATTATCGATTTTTTGTGCTAACAGTGCTGATTGGAGTATTTTGAGTTTTACATAAGACGGAACTTAAGTTGGACTTGTACCATGGAAGTGGCCAAGGATATTAATATTTATACGGTAAATAAGCTTTTATATCTTTCTTTCTCTATAGAACAATTTAGGATGAAGACATTATACATGATTTCATATATTGCTTTTTATATAATCATTTAATAGGGAATGCATTGCCAGTTTGTTTAATAAATAATTCAGTATATGATCAATATTATGAAGTTATATTTCAATGTTGACGATAACACTGCATTAATTTTGTATTATTATGTTTCAAGGTTAACGATTTCACTGCATTAATTTTATATAATTATGTTACAAATCGAAAACGCACGTGAGCATGTAGCAGCTCTCCTAGTTTTATACCAGTGGTTGGTTTTAATTAGCATGTATTGATTTCTTGGGTCAGTATCATTATTTGAACACCATTAATAGTTTCTACGGGTAGTTCATTCTATCATTTAAACATTTGTGCGGAGAAAATGTCAAAAGTACATAGACTTGTTTGCTGAATGGAGTTCAGAGTAACATGACTGTTTTGAGTCAATGAAACCAACTGAAAAACTGCTGACAGTGACAACGTGTTAAGCAACATAAATGTGTGTCTATGTTGATAGTAATGTTGAATTTTGTTGTTGCTGCTGCTGCTGCCATTATTGTTATTATTATTATTTATTATTATTACATAAAATTATGTACACTTTAGTTCCATTAACGCCGAAGCTGCATTATTACCCTTTGATAAGACGGATTATTACTGAACGTGTAATATTTCATTAATCATTAAAGCATAATCTTATCCAGCAAAAAAGCAATTAATTCAACATTAACGCTGATATTTGACTACAGTTACATCACGCAAATGGCCGACGATCGCATGTTTTCAATTTCCACGCGCAACTTAAACATTATATTAATCAGCGTAAAGGCATATTATCTGTAGCACTGGATATTGGGAGTAATTAATTCCAACACGCGAAAACCCTGCATTTTGCTGATAAGCATGCAGAAAGTATTACCACCTTTCTCTGAGTGAATGATAACAATTAAGCTGGCGATAACACTTTGCCAGAATGAATATATCTATCTAGCATGCCCACTACGATGTGTTGAACACAATCTACGGAAGCGCGTTATGACGTTATTCTGGTCTATGTGGGGCTATCTAACAATATAGAAACTTGTATTATAATTAACATTAAAAATGCGTTTATTAAACGTTATTATTGTCAATATACACGTACTGTAACGACGCAACAAAACAAGCATATTATTGTTTAATTACGTTATAATTATTTGATAATGTATCTCTTTTCCCCATCTGTTATTAGACAATGCGTTCAACTCCAAAAATACGTAGACTTTTGCTATAAACCGATCTTTAACGACACTTAACGATCCCTGCAATTAAACTGATCTTTAAGGAAACTTAACGATCCCTGCAATTAAACTGATCTTAAAGGACACTTGACCATCCCTGCAATTAAACTGATCTTTAAGGAACAGAACGATCCCTGCAATTAAACTGATCTTTAAGGAAACTTAACGATTCCTGCAATTAAACTGATTTTTAATGACACTTAACGATCCCTGCAATTAAATTGATCTTAAAGGACACTTAACGATCCCTGCAATTAAACTGATCTTTAAGGAAACTTAACAATCCCTGCAATTAAACTGATCTTTAAGGAACAGACCAGGAGTCGTATTCCAGAAAGATCGTAGAAAAATCTTTATCCTTTAAATCGTCATTTTTCTTTAACATTTTATTCCATGTGTACATATAATTTCACTCAGTATTCACTAATCATCGACATATTATTAACTACTGTGTACTTAACTGTAATTGGAATCACTAATTTACTAATTAAAAATTCACTCATTTGTATTTAGTTTTAAAACCATTACCTTACAAAAATTGCAACTTTAATAAGTGAACATATTTTACGGTAAACTTAAGATGTTTCTGGAATATGGCCACAGAACAGATATTGAATTACGACTTGCACATTGTACATTGTCTGTATCAACCTTTATTAACCATAAATCTATCACAAAATAAAAGGTCACGTGAAAAGGGTAGTGATTAGACAAATCATTATTAGTAGTGTGCATAGGTGACTTACTAAATTTATGTTTATTGTGGTTGGAAACAATTACATATATAAATATGTCATGCAAAAAGGTAGTAATCAGACATGTTATTGTACATATCTATCTAACTGCATTACTGACAATAGTGATTGAAAAATTACTAAAAGCACACATGGCAGAAAAACAATCACACGGCGATGAATATTTGAAATACAATACAATTATTTATTTTTATCTACAACACAGCAAAACCTGAAAAAAAGATATCAACGTGTATACTTCTAGAAATAACCAAAGTTTTCTGTCGAACATTATTTTAAAATTCAAATGTGTTTCTGCAAAAGTTTAGGAATTATTTTAAACCAAACTGTTTTCCCTTGCCAAGGAATATTAAACAGCTAACGTGAGATTTCGTGCCAGAATGTAACGGAAAACTGTCAGAGTTTGCAGCCAAGGTTTGTTTCCCGTGCAAAATTATTCATAACTGTTCTTCAACATTTTACACATATCTTCAAACCCCATTTAACGGCGTCCGACGAAAAACAAATACTAGTAGCCAATAGGATAAGGCATGAATTCATTATAACTTTAAAGGTTTCATTCTCATTTGATTTGCACCGTTGAAAACTGTTCATTTGACATGGATGGTTGATAATGCTTATTTGAATTCAACCGCATCGCGGGTGTTCATTTGATTTTGTACAATCGTGGATGCCCATTTCAAGGAAACACCAAAAACGTATATCTGGCTCTTCTGAGTAAAAAACAGTACGTGTCAAACAGTCCGAAACATGCATGCGCAAATTCATGTGATCATCAAAGACAAATACCGTGTTGCTGTAAAGGAAAGTGTATTATAGTGTCACCCCTCGCGATCAAGGGCCAGCAAGTTTGACTTATGAGACACCTTTACTGATGAACATCTTTACTCCCAATTCCTATCTTATATGCCGGGCGCTTGGCAGGAAGACTATCGATACCCTTCGATTTCAATAGCTGCTGGGTAGGCAACCGGCCATATCAGAGAAAGCCCTGTGCGAGACTCGAACCTTCGACCTCCCGCTATGTAGCCGAACGCCCTAACAACTAGGCCACGGAGACGGTTGCTGTATATGTATTTATAAAGCGAAGAGAGTTAGTTAACTTTTAAGTTTGTAACGTACTGACAGCTGAGTACCCGAGGACAGCCTGCGATAAGCTGGATACCCGAGCACAGTCTGCGATAAGCTGGATACCCGATGACAGTCTGCAATAAGGTGGATATCCGAGCACAGTCTGCGATAAGGTGGATTCCCGAGGACGTTCTGTGATAAGCTGGATAGCGAGGACAGTGCGGTAAGCTGGATACCCGAGGACAGTCTGCGATAAGGTTGATACCCGAGGGCAGTCTGTGATAAGTGTGTGTCTCATTTACCCCACCAGATCACTCAAACAGGAAGACCGTCTTTTTACATCTGCGTTCCACATGTCGTCTGCTGCGCCTGCAGCATGCCGCAAACGTACGCCCTGGGGAGCCGTGCAGATAATGCAAGGTGCGAAATGCATTTCAGCGCTTTATAAAATTGGAAACACGGGATCACAATGTGCCGGAAAACAATTCCACTGGCAGACGTTTGAAATCATTTTGAAATTTCCAAAATGGTCAATATGAATTTGTATGAAAATAAGTTTACTTGCGATTTTACCACCAGCCCAATGGCTGCGATTTTCGCATGTGCATTAGGTCCATGTTTTGACCACTATCATGATCCAAGAACACGAAAACAACAGTCGAAATTGTGGGTCTAATCATCCAACGGACTTATATTTAACGAAACATTTTCAAATTATCACATATTTACAATAAAGGTCTATATTTCTATGATGTTGACATTAACATTCAGCAACGAAATATTTAAAACGCAAGATTATGTCCGAACCACTCCTCTTGTTCGTCTGATTTGTTGTTGCTTTGTTTTTGATTTTGTTGGTGTTGTTAGGTCTTGGTTTGTTGGTGGTCTAGGTGTTACCTTAAAAACTTTATCACTATTACTCATTGACAGTAACTTTGAAAAGTTTAAAGTTGTAACACCACTTCATCAAAAAGCACGGTAAAAAGAAAGTACGGTAAAAACTAAAACATAAGCAACAACATCTAACACTGCAATAGGAAATGGAAATGTGGCTTGTAAATGTCCCGGTCTTTGCACATATCCTCTGTGTTCGTCACCAACAAATCATTAACTGCCAGTGGATTTTTAATGACTTCCTCATACTACTTTTTTCAATAAACGCTGAAATCTTATAAGAAAGCAAACACCGTATGCCAGAGTTAAGAAAAATTTGGGACTTCAAAGTTGAACAAAATTATTTAATTAAGAACTGTGAAAAAAAATTCTACACACTCATGTTTTGATGTGGTCTTCTGATTATTGTTTACCATTCCAGCAACTGCTGTATTAATGGACAAAATAACGTTACATGTACTTGATATTTTAAGAATTAACCAATTAACTGTGTATTGTGTATACTTAAAACATTGATAAAAAATCCAAACGTTGCTTCGAAAGATACCGTATTCAAAACCCAATATTTCGGACAAAGGCCGGTGACCCCTTTTTCAACACTGTTTTAGTTTCAGTATACAATTACACATGTATATGGAATTTTTTGAACAAAATCTGTGGTTTGGAACAAAATATATTCGATTATTTGATTATTAATTGATGATTTCAAAGGCATATTAAATTCATACTTAACCACATTATGTGTCCATTAAAGTCATTTTTAAATGGTAAATATAAATAAAGCGCTTTATCATTAAAGTGCATTTGTAAATTGCCAAACAAAAGACTAAGACAAAGATGTATTTAAAAATCCCCGTCTTTGTTTGAATATGAACGCTTTATTTAATTTAACATTTGCTAGTCACACAAACTGAAAAAAGGGCTTCGACAGGTAGCGTATTTAAACCCCGATATTTCCGGAACAAGCCCGGTGACCCGTATTTTATAAGACGGTTTTAGTTTTAGGATACATTGACACATGTTTGTGCACATTTTTAAGAAAATCCGTCGTTGGAAAAAAAATGGACGAAATTGTTGCGGACGGTTTTAATTGTTATTCCTGTGTATTTCATTATCTTATTACGCCAAAACATATTTTTATAAAGCCGTGTGCATGAATGCAAATTTATTTGCTTTGAAGAATCGCGATGTGCTTCAGCGTAGCTTGTATGTTTCCAAGAGTCATTCAGCCTCGCAAAATAAATGAAAACTTAAGTGTTACTCGTGATTTCTCAAGTTTTTACTCTTAAACTTAGTCTTAATTTGAAATATTAACCAAATGCTGCTCCATAATAAGTTTGGTTTTCATTAGCTAATGTTTAAGATTGAGATTATTAATGGGGCCATGGCAAAGTTACTCAAAGGCTATTAAGCTAACAGCAGTTAAAATTCCAGATAATGTGTTTTACGTAAATTACACATAAAAAAACTTGAATCTGAGCGTGTTGGATATCAATTGTTTTAATGCGAAATAATTCAAAACATGTGATAAACATATTGCATGTCGCATTGGTCTTAGTTAATGGTCGTTAGTTTGACCGACTGTAAACGTTTTGTGCATACATGTACGTATCTGTACAGTATTCCACGTGGAGTAAAGGAAAGTCTGTAGCCCATGCCATTATTGGTTTCTTGTTTTAGATACAATGTATGTAGATGTCGTGTTGCTCTGTCACTACACCCACTCATTTGTTATTCCCCAGGCCCCACATTCCACACCTACCCACTCACACAGTGGAATATTGGTAAGAACCAGTAAAACATTGTGATACATTGCTCGCAAAACAATAATAGATCTTAGTGATAGAAAGGGATAACACAATTTTGCTGGATGTCGTCAACATAATTATGATGTCATCCTTAACATGTTTAGGATATATGTTTACATGTTCTGAATCAACTTTACTTTTTAGTAATATATTCTTCGAAACTAATCCCTTATACATAGTAGTCAGACGGAACGCCTTTACTTCCTAAGGCACTGCCGTAATATCGAACTCGTAGCTAAATCAAAGCGCTGAAAGCACTCCAGTTGTTCGCTATTGCGTAACACTGGGCACACCATAGACAGTCTGGAAAATTAGATAGGGGTGATATACGGCACCTTAAATACTGTGGTTGAAAATGTTTAAACAAAAATATTCATTTACGTATTTACTATAACATTTGTTCAATATTATAAACATGACTTGAAAATTGCTAAGCGATTTCTATTATTCAAAATGGTAAGTTAAAATACAATATTGCCTCGTAAACATGTAAATCAAAATTTTGAAATAAATTTATCGCCATTGTGTAATTATGTTTTTTTTTTTTTCTCGTAATCATGCCATTTTGAATTGTTTTTGTTCAATATATTGATGAATTTAGGTCCATGTAAAACGTACGTCACTAATTAAAACGTAATTAGGTGTAAAACTAGATAAAGTCACTTTCAGCAGCTTACAACTCTGTACGAGTAAAATATATTTAAAGCCTTTCAAAAAATCAATTCAAAATGAAAAAAAAAAACAATGTCGGGAAAGAAACCTAATGAGACAAATTCTGTGTCCTATTTCAATTGCATGCTCTTTCTTTGGGCTACACACATTTATTAATTTAATGGTATTCCTACATTCCGACATTAGATATTCATTACTAACACACTTTATCTGGATAGACATGTACGTGTATATATTGTCAAAAACGACCATTATGAGTTTTATAACCGGACACTCTCTGTGGAAGACAAATGATTATGCTGTCGAGGTGAAAAAAACTCAATATTAACCTTAAAAACAAAAACAAAGATGCTGAATATTAAAACTATTAAACACTATATGAATGCAAAGACTGTGCTACAAGCTTTTCAACCGTATTAACAAGTGTTTAAGTTCCTTAAAGGTAGTTACTATCAAACTATTGTTGCTTTTTTTGGACATTTCTTAAAAGGTATCCCCTTTTAATTCAGCATCTGGAGTAGCAAAACTATGAAAAAGTTCTCAACCACTGCCGGGAATCCAACCAGGGTCCTTCAAAGTGCAAGTCCGACATGCTACCCGCTAGGCTTTTGCAGCTTTTACGTTGCGCGTTAAAAATTCTGCCTATTTTAGTTTCTGATATTATTAATCCAACCTCAATCGTGATACATTGACTTCATCCGGAATGCACCGTAACAATCGACCGCTACTGCGTAATAACCGCTAAACTGTTCTTTATTGTTATAATGATGGTTACGTAAAAATAAAATGAGCAATAAACATTCCCTACTAAACAAATTCACTACTAAACGAATAATATGTACATAACGTATTTCTTTCCGCGAGTACAGTCATATTTGATCAAAAATTGAAGCTGTTGACTTTTTCCCAATATGTGATGTTCTAATCAAATTCATTATCGTAGTGATTACCATTTGACAAATAAAACGATATTCAAAACGGCACTTCTTACTTTTGCGTAGTCGACTGGCCTAAAGCTGTTAGGATCATAGTTGTTTGACTGTTCAATTTCGGAATTGCGGTATCTTTAGTTGTTCTACGAACAACTATAAATTTAAGACACGCGTTTAACCCGAGTTCACGTGTCAGCCATGACACCTGCTGTTGTCAGCGTTTGTAAGTTGACTCATGTACCTGTTTGTTACATTTTCCATTTCTTGTCAAAGACATTCGTTCGCCGTTAATACATATTTTCGAATGATGCATTACTGTATCCGCCATTGATCATTTAGTAGGAACTGTGCATCAAACTCTGCACCGCCACTATTTACATGAGCAAATAAATCTCATAAACCAGACATCTGTTAAGAACATTCCATATATTGACACTATGCATCATACAAGAAGAATTTCCGAGAAACCAAAAACGTACTGATACAATTATATAGATACGAACTTCGTGTATGACAATTCAAAAGTCGCATTTCCATAAGAACATTACGCAGCAATTTTAATAAACAGCTTCTACCTCAATTATCTAATCGTATTTCAAATGTTTCACTCGATTTGACATACATCAACACCTCCACATTTGGCTCCACGAAACTGCATTGAGAACCGTGAAAAGTAAAGAACATTTAGTAAACATTAATAGAGGTAGTATTGTCGGTATACACATCAGCAAATGGCAGTAAATCATGTGCAATTTATAATTTCGCTTTATGGCGACATTTATTCTGATGTATGTTGTAGAATGTGGACCCGAATGACATAGTAGAAAGGTTAACGAGTAATTATCAGAACTATCGTGTTGGCACTTACTGCTCTACGTCGCAAATGATAGAAAACCTGTTTCTCGGGACGCTTATATTGTGGAGAGATGAAGAACACAATTCATGTAGTATATTTGGAGACACTGTAAATAGAGACATTAAACATAACCCATATCAGTAATATATTACCTATATTTAAAGTATATTTGGACCCAATGTCTTCATAAACCAATGTGATAAAATTCATATTGCATGGGAAAACATATTCTGTACGCATAAGTGTCACAATGTGAAACGTACCCATTTATTATGTATGACCTCAGTGGCCTAGAATAATATTCAAAGTTTTTATTGTATAAAACATATTTCATTAAATATTGAAATATTTAGTTTATCGTAAACTATATCAAATGTACATATACTGTTTGGTTCTTAGCACGATCAACATTGGACTATCGTGAGTATTCGTGTGATTTGGACCATCGTGAGCGTTCATGTGATATCGGCTATCCCGATGGCTCATATAATTTGAACTTTCGTGAGCATTCGTTTCATTTGGACCACTAAGAAAAGATTGTCCAGTGCAGTTGTAATGTTTACATAAAAAAAACACATCAAAGACGTCTGCCGCATGGCTCCTCTGAGTAGATTCACAAAAACAAAGTATATACATAATAATGTAATAATAATCATAATACATGTACTGCGAAGCTTACATGCGGAAATTCAGTTCATCAATAAAGACAAATATCGTGCTGCTTAATTAATCACGGTCGGTTCGAACTCGGATCCACTTTTATCAACTTTTGGGTACCTGGCGACAGCCTGGGTAAAACGTGTGTCCGCTTACCCCAACACCACTAAAACAGGAAAAGTTCCTTTGTACATCTGTGTTCCACATGTCGTCTGCTGCGCGTGCAGCGTTTACCAGAAGTACGCCGTGTGGAGCCCTGCAGATAATGCAAAGCGTGAAATGCATTTCAACGCCTTTGAATCATTTAAAACACTCGAGCACACAGTGCTGGAAAGCCAATTCCATTGGCAGACGTTTTAACACTGAAATTTTCAAAACGATGCGTATGCAAATATGGTATTTAAGTGTTATACTTACGATTTATTTTCGCCTTAGAAACATTATATCTACACTGGATCATAAATGGCTGCAAAACGATTCCATTGGCAGACGTTTTCACACTGAAATCTTAAAAACAATCCATATGGAAATATAAAGAGTGGCTGAAATGTTTGCATGTTCTCTAGGTCAACGATTTGACCATTATTATGACTACTATGAGCTTAAATTTAACGAAAGGTTTCACGAGATTCTGTGTATTTTTTTCTATATTTCTTAGCACTTTCACTATATATCATTTAGAAATGGAACTTTTTTTTAAACAACTTTTCCTTGTAAGCCTTTTTTGTGGTTAGGGGGTTTTGGGTTTGTTAATAGTTGAAGTGGTTTTCGTTCATTGAACAGTTTTTACCTAACTTACAAAAAGCAGAAACGGAAATGGAGCTTTAAAATTTCCCGGTCTTCAAACCGTGCGTGCAGCCATCTGCACTATTGAAGTGTTGTTTATTTCTGCACATATCCGTTGTGTACGTCAACAATAAATCATTAACTGCCAGTGGATATTTTTAATGGCTTCCTCAGACTACTTTTTCTTCTCTAAACGCTGAATTCTAGTAAGAAAACGTACACCATATTTCCAGCACTGGGTACTTTTCACGATTTTTAATGTTAAACAAAATAAATTAGTTTGAAATGTGGAAACACAAACTATTTTTTTGTTTTATTTTAAATTATTTTAAATAATTTTTGCCACTGATGTATTCTCTGACAAAAGCTGGCTTTAGTTCAGTTTCTCGAATATTAAATTGCGATCAGTTTCCACATACAGGTATTTAATATTTTAAGAATAACCAATTAACTGTTTGTGTGGTGTTTTAACATCAAAAGATGTTTTAGTAAAAAAAAAAAGTTCTTCAGTAACTCGATTATACATGTACGGATGTATATATTTAAATGATGTATTACTTCTCACTATATTACAATGTCAGTGGGAGCTGTTGGAAATGTTTACTCCTTCTTTGAAGATTTGTCATTAATGGTTATTCCAGTGCACTTTATTATCTTATTACTCCGAAACGTAGTTTACAAAGCCGCCTGCATGAATGCAATGCTTTGAAGAATCACGATGTACTTCATGTAGTTTGCAAGTAGAAATGAACACTACCCACATAGACACCGTGTCATAAACACCAGACCCCATGACTACGAAAGTTGTCATTCTGAAACAAAGTTTATCTAGGTGAAAGTTTAATAAGTTGTCATGTTAAACCGATTAATGGCATATTTAAAAAATACCAAAATATTTGAACAAGTCTCTTTAAACTGTACATATAATTTTTATTATTGTATTCTTGGATTCTCTAATATTGTTACCGAATTCAATTATGCAAATAATTTAAGCTAGTAAATGTTAACTTGTGTGCTTTTTTTACATTAGAATCGGTTATTTATAGACACGTGCAAGGTTCATCACCTTGTATGCTCTGGTGCAAAATTACATACACTCATATAATGCAGCCTGTGTGTCTACGTGCCCTCACATTTGTCAAGATGCCAGTACGTTGAAGAGCGTCGGACAGACCTATACACTAATATACCTGTCCATTACAATCATCATCTTGCCTATCATACATAACGATTACAGAGATCTAGGTAACGCCGATATACAGTGCTCTGCCTTACCAACTGTGTGTGTGCGCGCGCTCAGTTCAATAACAGAACACTAAATGGCGAGAACGCAAATCTCTATCCTTAGTTTTCGCTCCATACGACTCCATATTCCTTCTGTTTCCGCCTCAAATCTTTGAAAAGAAACTTTTGCCAGAAACATATACTAGTAACATGATTTTGCATTCAGATTACAAACAACTAACGCTGCTGTACACTGCAGTACATGGCCAAATTAGTGTGTTCGGTTAGCTCGCTATGCAATGACAACAGTTGATCTAATGGTCAGAATACAAATGTCTACTTACACCTATGTAGGATCTTAGCTATCGCTCCATACGCCTCCGGTTTCCTACTGTTAACGTCTCAAATGTTCGGAAACCTTCGATTAGTCGTCTCAGCAACAAGAATCATCTATGGCAGCACCACTAGATTTTCTCCTTATAAAAGGCAATAAACCCATAGCGCATAACGTCACTTGCAAAGCAAAAGATAAATTCTCTCTAAAACACATGATTATGACCTCCGTCAAGGAGGTTATCTTTTTGTTTTGTTTTTGTCTTTTTGTTTGAACTAATTAAACTGTTGGCGTAAGTTAAAGGTCTTTTGAGGAGGTAATTTCTAAAACAGGTTTCACGAATGTTTTCTTACCTTTTATTTATTTAAAATAATGTATGTCATGTGTATTATAATGTGTATATCATGTGATTTATTACAATTACAGTTTCTAAAAAAGTCAATTTATTTAAAATGTTACGTCAAATTAATGACACCCCTATTTTTGCTATTAACTTGAATGTAACCTAAAATATTCACCTTCGTGTCCTGGAATAAGACCATTAAATTAATCATTACATCGGTTACTTTTGACTCGTTGTGAAAGTGTTATTTCTTGTAACCGTTTCTTATTCTGAATATTTTGACAACAAAATTAGTGCAATGTATTAATTTATGACTGTAGTATGGAAAATCGAGAGCACGCATCATACGACCTACTTTTGACTCAGTAGGCTACTAACAATCGATGGTCCTAACTATCAAGCTTTATCGATTATTCTGCATGACTCGTTGCAGATTGGCTCGTTAACAGGCATTTATATAATTCCATTTGCATTAGATAATTAGCTTGAAAATATGTGTTCGTTACTTACAAATATTTTAACGATGTCGTATACTATAAAATAAGAAGCCATATTATCAAGTTTAAAGGTGGGAAATTAAACTTAATTCAAACAAATGTTTCCTTTTCAGCAACAAATGCGCTCATAATTTCGATGATTTTAGTTTCGTTAGAAATGACACACAAGTCAACGCACTAACGCAGTAGTGAATTGTGTCTGTGTTATCGTCTTGTGGCACGGTCGGCGCTTTATTTTACCAGTTTAAATTTACTTGGGTTGTAAAACTTTGTTAGTGGTTTTAGAAATAGACCAGCAAATTTCCAGAATTGCGATTTTTTGTATAAAATAAACAAACAATAAGATATTTATACTTATAGTCTGACACTTGAATCGGATCGTTTCCAAAACCATGATAATAAACGTTCTCAAATTTGGGTCTTACTCTTTAAACTGGCCATGTGAAAAACAAACCGATACACATTACTGAAGCAACGCCTTTGCCTCATATAGGCGCTGCCGTAATACCGTACCGTATGTACTAGTAATTAGAGACAAGCGTTTAACCCGAGTTCACGTGTTAGCCGTGACACCTGCTGTTGTCAGGGCAACAAGCGTCCAGACAGATGACTCATGTACCTGCTGTTGTCAGGGCAACAAGCGTCCAGGCAGATGACTCATGTACCTGCTGTTGTCAGGGCAACAAGCGTCCAGACAGTTGACTCATGTACCTGCTGTTGTCAGGGCAACAAGCGTCCAGTCAGTTGACTCATGTACCACGTTACTCTAGGCATTTCTTGTCAAAGACATACATTCTTCGTTGCTACATTTAGATCTACATGTTTAATTTCGAATGATGCATACGGTCACCCAGCATATCGATATATTAGTAGAAAATGTTCATCAAATTATGCACCAACACTGTCTATATGAGCCAATAAGTCTCATACAACAGAAGTCTGTTAAGAACATTCCATACAATTATAGCAGAAGTCAATGAACCAAAAACGTACTTGTAACATTATATAAAACATTCGTATGCCAAAGTTTTCTTGGAACATGATGAATAAAAGCAAAACACATGTTTTCTTCAATCGGTGAACTGTGTCTGTTGAATTTGTAAACAAGTGTCGACAATGATTATCAAATCGTATTGCAAATGCTTCACTCGCTCAGACAATTATGTATGCCTACACATATGGCTGAAATTGCCTCTGCTCAACTTAATTGGTAACCATGTATAATAAATAAAAGCTTTAAAGCTATAAATAAAAGCGGTATTATGACTATTATAGATATAGAAGCCAGCAAATGGCGGTAAATCTTGTGCAATTTATAATTAAGCTTTATGATATTTATGCTGGTAGTTGTTCTCTTTCATCCTGAATGACATAGGAGAAATGTTAATGCGTAATTATCAGATATACCATGTTGGCACTTACTGCTCCTCGTCTGGAATTATAGAGAACACGTTCCGTATGAGTCGTATATATGTAATAAAAAGATCAAGAACAAAATACAAGTAGTAATATATACTGTATAATGTGGAGACATTGTACATAACCTATATAACTCACGTAACACATACCCTATATTTGCAGCGGAAGTATATTTGGAAAATATTATATCGTCATAAACCAAACGATAGAATTAAAAGTGTATAGGAAAAGCATGCATGCTGTAACCTTACTGACATCAATGTGAAAAGAACTCATTTTATTATGTATACCTCAATGACATCACCATAATGTATTGAATAATATAAAATGTTTGTTATTCTATAAAACATATTAATTAAATTGTTAAGCATTTAGTTTATCGTAGACTACATCATATGAACATCCATCGTTTCGTGTGCGCAACATACTGTACGTAGGTATGCCTATCATAACTTTTTGGTACTTTGCGCTATCAACATTGGACTATCGTGAGTGTTCGTGTGATTTGAATAATCGTGAGGGTGCATTGGATCGTAAGTGCCCATGTGATATGGGCCGTCGTGATGGCTCATATGATTTATGACTATCGTGAGTGTTCGTGTCATTTGGATCATCGTGAGTTCATATGATGTGGACTAGCGTGAGCGATGATTGGATCGTAAGTGTCTATGTGATAAGGGCCGCCATGATGGATCATATGATGTGGACTATCATAAGCAATGATTGGATCGTAAGTGTCTATGTGATAAGGGTCGCCATGATGGCTCATATGATTTGGACTATCATGAGCGTTGATTAGATCGTATGTGTCTATGCGATAAGGGCCGCCATGATGGCTCATATGAGTTGGACTATCATGAGCGTCGATTGGATCGTAAGTGTCTATGTGATAAGGGTCGCCATGATGGCTCATATGATTTGGACTATCATAAGCGTTGATTGGGTCGTAAGTGTCTATGTGATAAGGGTCGCCATGATGGCTTATATGATTTGGACTATCATAAGAGTTGATTGGATCGTACGTTTCTATGTGATAAGGGCCGCCATGATGGCTCATATGATTTGGACTATCATGAGCGTTGATTGGATCGTAAGTGTCTATGTGATAAGGGTCGCCATGATCGCTCATATGATTTGGACTATCATGAGCGTTGATTGGATCGTAAGTGTCTATGTGATAAGGGCCGCCATGATAGCTCATATGATTTGGACTATCATGAGCGTTGATTGGATCGTATGTGTCTATGTGATAAGGGCCGCCATGATGGCTCATATGAGTTGGACTATCATAAGCGTTGATTGGATCGTCAGTGTCTATGTGATAAGGGCCGCCATGATGGCTCATATGATTTGGACTATCATGAGCGTTGATTGGATCGTCAGTGTCTATGTGATAAGGGTCGCCATGATGGCTCATATGATTTGGACTATCATAAGCGTTGATTGGATCGTCAGTGTCTATGTGATAAAGGTCGCCATGATGGCTTATATGATTTGGACTATCATAAGCGTTGATTGGATCGTACGTTTCTATGTGATAAGGGCCGCCATGATAGCTCATATGATTTGGACTATCATGAGCGTTGATTGAATCGTACGTGTCTATGTGATAAGCTCCGCCATGATGATTCATGTGATTTGGACTATCATGAGCGTTGATTGGATCGTACGTTTCTATGTGATAAGGGCCGCCATGATTGCTCATATGATTTGGACTATCATGAGCGTTGATTGAATCGTACGTGTCTATGTGATAAGGGCCGCCATGATAGCTCATATGATTTGGACTTTCATGAGCGTTGATTGAATCGTACGTGTCTATGTGATAAGCTCCGCCATGATGATTCATGTGATTTGGACTATCATGAGCGTTGATTAGATCGTACGTGTCTATGTGATAAGGGCCGCCATGATTGCTCATATGATTTGGACTATCATGAGCGTTGATTGAATCGTACGTGTCTATGTGATAAGGGCCGCCATGATAGCTCATATGATTTGGACTTTCATGAGCGTTGATTGAATCGTACGTGTCTATGTGATAAGCTCCGCCATGATGATTCATGTGATTTGGACTATCATGAGCGTTGATTAGATCGTACGTGTCTATGTGATAAGGGCCGCCATGATAGCTCATATGATTTGGACTATCATGAGCGTTGATTGGATCGTAAGTGTCTATGTGATAAGGGCCGCCATGATAGCTCATATGATTTGGACTATCATGAGCGTTGATTGGATCGTACGTGTCTATGTGATAAGGGCCGCCATGATAGCTCATATGATTTGGACTATTATGAGCGTTGATTGGATCGTATGTGTCTATGCGATAAGGGCCGCCATGATAGCTCATATGGTTTGGACTATCATGAGCGTTGATTGGATCGTATGTGTTTATACGATAAGGGCCGCCATGATGACTCATATGATTTGGACTATCATGAGCGTTGATTGGATCGTATGTGTCTATGCGATAAGGGCCGCCATGATAGCTCATATGATGTGGACTATCATAAGCGTTGATTGGATCGTAAGTGTCTATGTGATAAGGGCCGCCATGATTGCTCATATAATTTGGACTATCATGAGCGCTGATTGGATCGTATGTGTCTATGCGATAAGGGCCGCCATGATGGCTTATATGATTTGGACTATCGTTAGCATTGGATCGTAGGTGTCTATGTGTTATTTGGACCTCTGAGAATTGATTAAGTCCTTTGAAGTGCTTATTCGCATGTTTACGAGACCTCAAAAAAAAAGTCTGCCAATTGGCTCCTCTGAGTTGGTTAACAAAAATCAAGTATTCTCATAAATAGAAACAACGAAAGGCGTTCTTCTATACAGCAGAAGATCGTGCCTGTTTTCTTACCTTTTATTTAAGATGTCGCCTATCACGTGTGTTCTAAATGCTATTTATAACCATTACAGTTCTTGAGTCAATTTATAAAATTTGATCACACCTACTTTCGGTATTTATTTGTATTTAACTAATATATTCGCGTGGGTGTCCTGGAATAAAATCACTAAATTAATGCGCCCCATCTGTTATTTTGGCCGACTTGATTGTTTACTGGTTCGCATATACGTCTATGAGTGGTGTTGGGAATGTTTCTAGACGATTGCCATAATTTATTTAATATACCATGTTTCATATTATTTGTTTGTTCTTTTTGCCATAGCAACGTCATTTCGACTTGAATGGGGCAAAACTGGATGCGTACAACATAATAGTAATGTCGTTTGCATTTAATTGGTTGCACAAAAATATTCGCTACTAACAAATTACAAACAAGAAATGTCTTTTAAAAAGACAGTCGGCATTGAAATTAATATTGAGTTATCATTTTTGCCCTAAATATAATACAAGAGGACCAAGATGATCGGTTACGTGACTTCACGGACCCCATATGTTTCGGTCCCTACTAAGGATATCTCTCGGACCCCAGATTTTTCGGTCCCTACTAAGGAGACTTCTCGGACACTAGATTTTTCGTACACCATCAGAAAACGTATCGGCCCCAAACATAATTGATACATGAATTTGTCAGGCAAATTTAACAAATTAACAACTAACAGCGATAATGAATGAAAATTATTATATATATCAGTTATGTTAAATAATATACTATAAGTATCATTAGTATTGCACATAGTGTATTTATTCTACGCAAATGAAGTTAAAGTAATATGAATAACATTCCGACGTATTACGAGACTTCTTTCACCACACTTTACTAATAGAAATATGTTTAACCTATTTATAAATAGAATAAGAAGCTAAAAGAAAGGTGCAATTATAAATAATTCTTAATAAAACGCAACCACAATTCAAATATAAATTAACATGCGCAGTAAGTTTATAAATTCCCCATTTATTGAAATTCTCGGGTTTATGATTCTCCAGATCCTAACTGATGCGTGTGTATTAGCACAGCTTAACGGCGCGCTATTTTTAGAATGATTCTCCTGCTGGAGTTGTACTCGGCAGAATTAATTCACGGGGACGACAGTCGGTTACAGCGTACACTCATATTTTTACACAATGATAAAATAACAGGAAATATAAGCTCAATCAAATTTGCTAATATTTGTTTTTCTTATTTATCAGAAAAATACCAGAAATGTACCACTTTATATTTTGTGATTGCGAGCTCAACAGGCAACATTGAACGTTGTGACCGACTGTGGTCCCCGTGAATTGTAGCATTGTTATTGCTACATGTATTTATAGAGCGCGCCGATTATGTAGGCTGAACAATATACTTATTTAATTATGTAAATGAATACAACATTCTGATCATGACGTACAATGAGTAAAATTGTTTATAATTATGTTCATTTTTAGAGTGTATGTCGAAGATATGTTTATAACTTTATTTTAACCGCTTATGTGAACAATTATGTACATTTTAATCCCCAAAGTTATGCAACCGTTATTGGTATACGTTAAACCATTGTTTGAAGTTTGCATTCCCTAAGATTAGAAAATTAGCCCAATTCTATTGGCATTCAATTTTCCCGCTGCATAATTATCGCAAGAAATCTAGGTCAAAAGTAATCATAGACAGCTACGCCGAAAAAATAATTATGACGCGATTATCGTATACATACAATCGAATAAGAAGCAGCCTAAATTACCACATTCATTTCGAGTTGCAAAAGATAATCGTGGGGTCAGATGATCTTACAAGCTGGTCCTTACCGTGGCCTTGATCTTTTTAAATGGTCATTACAGAATTTCAACTTCATTCACACAAATGTTTCCGTTAAAGTACAATGCTCATATAATTAATTAGTTTCCTCGCCAACAGTCTTTCTACGCTGTACGCGTTTCATCTGTGGTCCACATGTCGTCTGTTGCGTGCACCAAAAGTACGCCCTGGGAAGAGCCGTGCAGATAGTGCAAGGTGTGAAATGCATTTCAGCGCCCTAGAATCATTGGAATTAACTCGCGATCAAAAAGTGCATGCTGGAAAGAAAGTTCCATTAGCAGACGTTTTCGCTTTAAAATTATCAAAACTGAATTTTGTATAAAAATAGTGTTACTTGCGATTTTACTGTAAGTCCAAAGGCTGAGATGTTAGCATGTTTATTGTGTCAACGATTTGTAAATCAAAATGATTACAGAGGCAAAAAACAACTGGGTCAACTGTTGGTTCTAACAAGCCATCAGACTCTATGCCTAAATTTAACGACAGGATGTCATGAAAATGTGTACTTACAATACAGGACTATACTTCTAAGACGTTTGACTCTTCAGCATTTAAAAACGAAACATTTAAGTGTAAAGATTTCGGACGAACCAATGCTCTTGTTTGTATGACTTATGTTTTGTTGTTGTTTTTTGTTGTGCATGTCATTAGGTCTTCGTTTGTTGGTGGATTTGGTTATACCTTAACAGCTATATTACTATTACTTAATTACTTTGAACAGTTTTAAAGTTGTAACAACACTTTCATCAGTAAGTATGGTAAAAAGAAAGTACGGTAAAAACTAAAACATAAGCAATAACCTCTAACTACAGAAGGAAACGGAAATGTTGCTTAAATTTTCTCGGTCTTTTCACCGTGCGTGGAGCCATCTGCACTGTTGAAGTGTTGTTGTTTTTTCTGCACATATCCGTTATAAACGTCAACAATAAATTATTAACTGCCCGTGGAGATTTTAATGACTTCCTCAGACTACTTTTTCTTCTTTAAACGCTGAATTATTGTAAGAAAAAGAACACTGTGTCATTTGAATTGAGAAATTTTAAAAACTGTGATTGTTAAACAATATCCATTAATTTGGAATGTTGAAACAATTTTTGTCACACACAGTTGTTTTGTTTTCTTTTTAATTGGCATTGATCATTCCTGCAACTAATGTATTCTCTAACAAAATCTGGCTTTAGTTTACGTTCTTCGTATGTTAAATTGCGATCAGTTTATATAAATAATTATCACATATTTAAAAAATTAAGCAATTAAATGTGTATGGGTGATTTTACCATCAAATATGTTTTAGTCAGATACAACAGTTATTATTATTTTCAAATGAACGGAAATGTACACTTTGCGACCAGAATGATATTGAAGATGAATTCCATTTTGTCCTCAAGTGCCCTATATACACCCACATTCGAAAACAATATATCCCAAAATATCTTTATACTCGCACAAGTTTGGTAAAATATATTGCTTTCATGCAATGTGAAAATAAAACGATCATAAAAAGGCTGGCAACATATTGTCATAAAGCATTTCAACTAAGAGAAACATTAATTAAATTTATCAACTAATTTATACTTTTTTTTTTGTTCATTCTAATTTTGACTGTTTATATATGATATGTCTGTTAAATATTTACGGAAACAACGCTGTTTACGTACGTTTCCTCGTCATAGCCGTATTGTGCCTGTTTGTTTATTTTGTATTGAAATAGTAACAAATGTATTTTATTGTTCCCTATAGGCTAGATATACATTGCTCTGTACTTATCGAATGACTTCCGACTTAAAATGTTACTACTTTAGTGAAGTCAATCTACATTCCTGTCAAGCTTCCAGTACTGATGGAAATTAAAATTCAATTTAACAACCTGTATGTTGTTTACGTTTAAAGTTGAATAAATATTCTGTTCTGTTCTGTTATTTTTTTCGCATACTCAGTAATTATACTTGCAAGCTGAAATGATATGTAACTGTGAAATGATATGTAACTGTGAAATGATATGTAACTGTGAAATGATATGTAACTGTGAAATGATATGTAACTGTGAAATGATATGTAACTGTGAAATGATATGTAACTGCTCACTATATTACAATATTAGTTGGGGCCGTTAGAAATGTTTACACCTTCTGTGAAGACTGGTCATTAATGATTATTCTTTAGTACTTCATAATTATTATCATATTACGCCGAAACGTAGTCTTACAAAGCCGTGTGCATGACTGTGTAGAAATGAAAACTACGCACACTGTCACTGAGTTACAAACAACAGTAACCATGACTTCTGAAGCTTTTATGCTCACACTTAGTCTCAACTTGAAATATTAACCAATGAAAACGGCTGTTTAAAATAATTTTGATTTTTGATGGCTAATTATTTACGATCAAATGATGTTTGAGTATGAATGTCCAAGAATGTCATGGAGCAAGTGGTAAGTTGCTCAAAATTCTTGCTGCCTAATAAACTAACAACCGTTAATTTTCAGGTTATGTTTTATAGGTTATTATACATTATAACTTGAATTTTTAGTTTGTTAAATATAAATTGTTTTATTGCAAAATATTTTATAACATATGATTAACAAATAATTTGTCGTAAGAGGGTCGTAAGTTTAGCTGCCTGTTAATGTTTGAAGCAACTGGGCCTTGAGATATATATGTACGTATTCCTCAAGTTAATAGTCAATGTAATTACTCCTTAATTTTAATTACTGCTTAATTGTAATTACTGCTTTATTGTTTAAAGTGGATATTGTGTTGGTCTGTCACCACATCCACACAGTTCTAATTATTCTCCAGCCCCCACATTCCACCCCTACCCACTCACACCGTGGAAATATTGCTACGAAACAACAAAACATCGTTTAAACAGAGATTGCTCATCGCAAAACTATGATATAAAGTGATATAATGAGATAACAAACGGGTGCGTCAGAATAATCAGAATAAATGTAAAACTTCACCATAAGTAGGAATATTATATTATTTCAAAGTAATATTGTCACCAAATTTAATCAGCGAATAATGTTAGCTAGTACATGTTTTTAGAGTGTTTTTTCTGGAAAGGTTCTTTAATGTATTTTCTCTAGCGCGATTAGCACTCATAGAAGGCAGCCTTTGTGTCTAAGTGGCCTTATATAAGTCAATATACCAGTACGTTTTATTTATAGCGTCTGACAGACCTGTAAATATACCTGTCCATTACAATCATCTTCACGCCTATCTATCATACACTCAGTTTACAGAAATCTATGTAACGCCGATGTACACAGCACTACCTTGCCAACTGTGTGAGTTTTGATCGCTATACAGTGGCAACAGTGGATCTGATGGCGAGAAGACAAACCTTAGGTTAGAGATATCGCTCCATACGCCTCCGTTTTTCTTCTGTTGTATAAATTGTTAGGACATCTACCGGTATCTATAATACATTCAGTTTGCAGAAGTTTATGTAACGCCGAAGCACACAGCACTACCCTGCCAACAGTGTGCGCTTAGATCGCTGTACAGTGACAACAGTTGATCTAATGGCGAGGAGACAAAGCTTAGGTTAGAGATATCGCTCCATACGCCTCCGTTTTCCTTCTGCTATTGTCTCAAATGTTAGGACATCTTTGACAATAAGTCGTCTCAGCGACAATTAATATCTTTGGAAGAACGACAAGATTTTCTCCTTATAAAAGCGATAAGTTGTTGTGTATGTGTATAATTCCCATGTAGTTGAATTAATCACTTTGGAAGCACATGATTAATTATAGATAAAAAAATATTTGCAATAAACGACTAATGTATTCCCCGAAATAGTAATTTCATGCTTTATCCATCATTCTAGATTTTGATTGTTGGCTGTCTGTTTTGTTATAATTGTATGATTTGTAATGCATGAATCTTTGTTTTGCCTTCCTTTTCCAGACAATACATTTTTCACCACAATGACATACGTATTATTTGCATATTTTACTTACACCAGCTATTGATGAGACATACAGTATGTACTATTGCCTATTTCTGTATATTCAATAACCTTATTGCATGTGGATTTTCATTTGTCTATGAAAAGTGTGATAAAGGGGGCTTCCCTGACCCACACACACTCATTCGAAGGGATAATAAAGGAATTTATAAGGAAAAAAAATCTAAAGTAAACACATGATTATTACCGCCGCCTAGGAGGAAAGGTTTAATCGGCGTTCGTTTGTCTCACAGGTGCCTGTAACAATCTTTATTTACTGTTGATAAACATAATATATTTATGGCGAGTCGTGGGAAAACCGGGCCTAAAGCACAGGCTAATCCAGGACGGCACTTTCCGCCTACAGTGGATTTATGTTTAGAAGAGACTTCCTTGAAACAGGAAATACCATAAAAGCGTAAAGTGTCGTCCCGGATCAGCTTGTGTGGACTGCACAGGCTGATCCGGGACGACACTTTACGCGTGTGCTTTGAGCCCGGTTTTCCCACGATGCGCCTCTGATTATTATTTAATTATATATTGAGATTCCTTGGTGAAGGTCAGAGTAGTTCCTTATTTGTCAGCATTGCTGCTTTTAACGTTAACTTGACGCATGTATACTTTTCAACTCGTGGACAAGGATGGGAAGACTCTTTACATATTGGTTTCTATGTTGCAGAATCAAACCAGCTACTATCATAAATTTCTTTGCTCGTATACATGTACTTTTTGTTTATCGGATAAGGTAACTTTCTTCACTCCATCGTACTGGCAGTCTAGTTATTGAAATCCGTATACGATCTCATACAGTTGTCACTAATGCCCAGTTTACACGGTTTGCGTTTGCATATCTGTCTTAGCTGGTCTGCTTAAAAATACCATGTATATTAGGATTTATGCAATCAGGTGTGCAAAACAGAGCAGATAGAACCAGCTCATTTTTGTCTGCTTTATTATCTTCTCTATTTTTGTAGTCATATATATTGTATTCTTCTAATTTGCAAATCATGAAGTGCAATATGCAGCAGCATTTACAATACAATAATTACATAAAATGTGAAAACATTTCAACATATTCCATGCCGCAAACACGTGGCTATCGAGTGAATTCGAGACAGATACCAGTAACAGATCTGTCTTTGTCGTGAGGTGTAAACAGAAAAAGCACATCTGTTGAAGAAAGCATTTCTGCGTTTTCATATCTCCTAAAGCAGGCTTAACTCTGTTGTCATTAGTCTAGAAGATACTGACATCGTTTCTTGGCAATATTTAAGTAAGGAAAGGCTGGTAGTGACACAACAAGATTGAACTGTGATATGATAAATGCTATTTTGCCCATAATCCGTCTCTGAATATAACCATCAGGTTAACGGACTTATTTTCGAGGAACACAGATAATGTTGTATGTACTTCCCAGTGGCAAATTGTTCATGGATGTTCAATAGGCTACTAAATCTGTACAAGTAATATTCTAATTAAAGTGCTAAGGGCGTGTGTTCCGTTCATGCGATGTCTAATGTTTGCGCTTGTAGACACGCGCATTATGATGTGCTAGTTTACACTAGTATGGAAGCTTCATTACTTGGGCAATATCACTTTACAGTAAATCTATTCATTGAATTTGGAAAATGACTGATTTTTTTTCGATTAATATCCAGTTAAAATATATAATACAGAAGTAATTTAGAAATGTATTACTGAATTAAAGCGTTCATACTAATAATATTGTAGCGTAACTGCACATTAAACTGGACAAGTAATTATAGTTATTGTATGGTTTGGTTCATTCCAAGGACATCCGATGCAGAGGGAAACATCTAGCATTAGACTGAAACATAGCACATTATAGCATTCACATCTTTTATATAAAACACAAAATTTACATCAACAGAGAACGAATAATCTTCGCTTACTATATTGTTTTAGACCAGATTCAAACCAGCTACGATCATAAATTTCTTTGCTCGTGTACATGTACTGTTTGTTTATCAGAATAAGGTAAATTTCTTCACTCCATCGTACTGGCAGTCTAGTTATCGCGATCCGTATACGATCTCATACAGTTGTCACTAATGCCCAGTTTACACGGTTTGCGTTTGCACATCTGTCTTAGCTGGTCTGCTTAAAAATACCATATATATTAGGATTTATGCAATCAGGTGTGCAAAACAGAGCAGATAGAACCAGCTCATTTTTGTCTGTTTTATTATCTTCTCTATTTTTGTATTCATAGATATTGTATTCTTCTATTTTGCAAATCATGAAGTGCAATATGCAGCAGCATTTACAATACAATAATTACATAAAATGTGAAAACATTTCAATATATTCCATGCCGCAAACACGTGGCTATCGAGTGAATTCGAGACAGATACCAGTAACAGATCTGTCTTTGTCATGAGGTGTAAACATAAAAAGCACATCTGTTGAAGAAAGCATTTCTGCGTTTTCATATCTCCCACACAGACTTAACTCTGTTGTCATTAGTCTAGAAGATACTGACATCGTTTCATGGCAATATTTAAGTAAGGAAAGGCTGGTAGTGACACAATAGGATTGCACTGTGATATGATAAATGCCCATAATCCGTCTCTGAATATAACCATCAATGAAAGTATTTACAATAATAATATTGTAGCGTAACTGCACATTAAACTGGATAAGTAATTATAGTTATTGTATGGTTTGGTTCATTCCAAGGACATCCGATGCAGAGGGAAACATTTAGCATGAGTCTGAAACAGTTTTACGTTGACTTTTGTTATAGCATTCACATCTTTTATATAAAACACAAAATTTACATCAACAGGGAGCGAATGATCTTCGCTTACTATATAGTTTTAGACTGTTAGCGGAAGCCAATGGTCTTTTGAGAGGGTCATTTCCAAAACGGGTATCGAGGAAAATTACTTCTTTTCTTTGCAGGCTATTAGTCGGTAAATCGAAACTAGAAAGGGTCCTTATTCAGAACAGCAGAATTTCACAACTGAATTTTAGTTATTTACGATAATGTATATGTATTATTACAGTTTCAAAAAAAGTCAATTTATTAAAAATGCAACTTTAAACTAATGAGACCTCTAACCTAAATATTCACCTGAATGTCCTTACATAAGACCACCAAATTAATGCCCTACATAGGTTACTTTTGAATCGTTTTTTGAATCGTTGCGAAAGTGTTGTTTCTTGTTACCGATTCTCATTCTGAATATTTTGACAGCTAATTACTGCAATGTATTAGTTTTAAACTGTATTATGGAAAATCGAGAGTTTATATGGTATGACCTACTTATGACTCAGTAGACTACAAACAATTGATGCTCCTGACTACTACATCAGTTATTCTGGCCCGTTGCAGATTGA
This sequence comes from Congeria kusceri, assembly GCA_027627225.1. Taxonomy (NCBI): domain Eukaryota; kingdom Metazoa; phylum Mollusca; class Bivalvia; order Myida; family Dreissenidae; genus Congeria; species Congeria kusceri. The sequence goes on along the minus strand of CM051028.1, from coordinate 29,912,167 downwards.
CGTATTAACTGGCATGTTTATAATTCCGTTTGCATCAGATAATTAGCTCGAAAAGATATTTGTTTGTTACTTACAAATCAGTTTTTATTATGATGTCGTATACTATTAAATAAGTAGCCACATTATAAAATTTAAAGATGAGACATTGAACTTCATTTAAACAAATATTTCCTTTGTATACTTGTTGTTTCTTTTATTGCTAACAGTCTTTCTACGCTGTCAGCGTTTCGATTCAAAATACTCCCCACCGCACTCTATGCACCCTTTATGTTGTATAGCTTATGTCCGTTTTCTGGTTATGTTTAGGTTAATTAATGGACATCAAATATACATTAACGTCTCGTTTTCTCCAATGTGCAGCGATTTCGTTAGAAATGATGCACCAGTTAACGCTGTATCGCCATTGTTTATGTGATCTTTTCTTGCTGTACGGCCGGCGCTCTATAAGCTCTAACCTATTAAAATTTAATTGGGTCGTAAAACGGAGCTTATGGTTTAAGAAAGAGGCCTGCTTATTTTCCGGATAGCAATGTTTTGTATAAAAAAGATCCAAACAAGATGTTTATTCTTATTTTTTTTACAACAGACTAGGGCCGACTTCCAGTCTTATGATCACCAAAACGTTCTCAACTGGAGTCTTAGTAAAACAGTGATCTTTTCGCTAGTTCGCAAATTGGTAGTTTCCATATTGTTGTCGCATTTCCAAAAATGTACATATACATTTTGAAAATGATGCTAATTTTGGCTGTTACATTTTCTGACAGTATACAAAAATACGAAAATCTGTGAATAAGTCCCTTAGTGATTGGTCAGTGAATTTAAAAGCCGGCATATAACAACCATTTTCATTCGCATATACTAGTAATTTCGGTTAAAACTTAGTTTGAGACTGAAAACTTTAACAGTGACAAGGTCAGGAGGAAAGAAGTAATCTGACCTGGGCCCGTATTCATCAACCTATTCTTAGACTAAAGACTAAGAAAAAAGAATATTCTCAAAACTGTAACATTCTAAGGGCTCTTTAAAGTTGAATTGTACTTGGTATTAACCCACCCTCATTACAACATTCTTTATTTAAAACAATTTGTTAAAGAGATAAGTAACGTTGGTAGCAAAAGTATTTGCCAACGCAAAAGTAATATTTCTTGAGTCTAAGTCTGTTCTTTGTTTCTAAGTCTAAGAATGGGTTGGTAAATACGGACCCAGATTGTTATCTGTCCATGTGCAAAAAAACCCGTTATACCTTGTAGTCAAAAAGCAACCGGTTTGTTTCCTGTAGGCAATGCATGCAGTAATACAGCACCATATATACTTAGATACAAGCTGTGTTCACGTGTCAGCCATGACACTTGCTGTTGTAAGGGCAACAAGCGTCCAGACAGATGACTCATGTACCTGCTCGTTTAGCTAGGCATTTCTTGTCAACGAAAGTTTCATTCACCGTTGATTCAACTTCGAATGATGCATACCTGTATCTGCCATTGATCATTTAGTAGAAACGTCCATCAATTGTGAGAAACTAACACTAAATGTGCAATTAGGCTCAAAAGTACCTCATCCATATAGAACATATTGCTATTATACATTATACAAAATAAATTGTCAACCAAAAACGTACTTATATAACATTATATTTATACTAGTATAGGAACTTCATTTAACACAATTCGTATGCCGAAGCTTTCTTGGATTCACCATTTTAGATAATCAAAACGCTGACAACGTAGAAAGACTAGTTTCGACAAAAGAAACTAAAAGCATGTTAAATATGTGTGCATGTTTGCTAAAAGGAAACATTTGTTTGAATGGTGTTCGATTTCCCACCTTTAAACTTGATAATGTGGCTTCTTATTCAATAGTATACGATATCATAGTAAAAATTAATTTGTAAGTAACGGACAATTATTTTTGAAGCAAATTATCTTATGCAAACGGAATTATATATACGCCAGGTAACAAATCAATCTGCAATGAGCAATGCAGAATAACCGATGAAGCGTGTTAGTTAGGAGCATTGATTGTTAGTGATTCGTAGCCTACTGAGTCAAAAGTAGGTCATACAGTTTAAAATTAAAACATTTCAGAAATGTGTTGTCAAAATATTCAGAATAAGAATCGGTAACAAGAAATAACACATTCGCAACGAGTCAAATGTAACCGATGTAGCGCATTAATTTAGTGGTCTTATTCCAGGACACCCAGGTGAATATTTCGGTTACATAAAAGTAAATAAAAAAAATAGGGGTGTCATTAGTTTGACTATACATTTTTTTTAAATTGACTTAAAAAAACTGTAATTGTAATAAATCACATGATACACACATTATAATACACGTGACGTACATGATCTTAAAAAAATAAAAGGTAAGAAAACAGGCGTAGTTTTCTGCGATACCGGTTTTGGAAATTACCCTCTAAAAACTAAAACACATGTTTTCCTAAATCGATGAATTGCGTCATGTAAATTGGTCAACAAGTGTCGACAGCGTGTTTTTCTAATCGAATTGCAAATCCTTCACTCGCTCTGACAATCGCCTACACCTACACATTTGGCTCTACGCAAGAAATTTGAAAACCATGACCAATAAATATTATTACATCTATTAATACAAGTGGTATTATCAGTATAGGAATCAGTAACTGGCGGTTAATCTTGTGCAATTTATAATAAAGCATTATGACATTTATACTTACCGTGGTATAACTGTAGTAGCATTTGATCCTAAATGGCATAGTAGAAATGTTAATGATTAATGGGTTATTACATGTTGGCACTTACAGCCAACATAGGGCCGTGACGTTACCCGGGTTAACTCTCCGAGGGCCCGTGGGATTTATATAACACCATGAATACCTGAATTCGAGGACAAATTCATATTTGAGCGAAGGTGTATGTCACGGCATGAATTTGGTCACTTAAAGAGGAGTTGTGTGGCGGCCCGGTTAGCTCAGTCGGGAGAGCACTCGCCCTGATAGCGAGGGGTCCCGGGGTCGAGTCCCGGACTGGCCTCACAATTTTTTCACCCTGTAGTTTCGTAGGAGGCATAATATATTATAGAACAATGACAAACGAAATACATGTTGTACAAGTGGATACCTTGTACATAGGCATCTAACGTTAATTATTAGCTATATTTAGTATACTAGTAACACAGTACCCATACTTGCAACGGGGATATGCCTTGAATAATATCGGGGACATGTTAGTCGTCACGAGACAAACATGCCATTTACATTGTGTGACGTCACTGAATGTCGTATGTATGTATGTGCGGCTGTATGTTATGAATGTTACCTACACGTGGGGATATATTTGTTAGAGCTTGGCACAAATATTTATTAAACATATAAATGTGTATAAATGTGTTTGTCTCTGTGACGTTTCTTTATCAAAATCAAAAAATCATAAACCAATAAGATACAAACATCCAAACTGTTTGGGAAAAATATCATGTATTTGGTAGGCCTTTATGACATCAATGTGAAAAGCACTCATTTTTATGTATACCTCTATGACATTACCATATTTATAGAATAATAGAAAATTATGTTATTCAATAAAACATATTTCATTCAATATTTACATATTCAGTTTCTCGTAGACTATGTCATATGTGGTTATGATGCGTTTGGAATTACGAAATGTATGAATTGAACACGAACGCTTTGGGCGAGCAACGTACTGTTTGTATGCCTACCATTCGGAATGACATACTCGTACGTTCTCTACATCGAGCGTGACGTCACTGCGTTAAGTTAAGTTGCGGGCGACAGCCTGTTGACACAATGCTCTCACATAAGGCGCAAAAAATATGTTTGTTTCAGGTTACATGCCCCCA